>CM052799.1:114277279-114464538 GCA_028533885.1 Nasua narica
TAACAAACGTTGGAGTCTCTTGAGCAATAATATTTTAATCCTGATGCTTTGGATCACCTACCTGGTGTCCTCTCAATTTGGGGACAAAGTCATTCTTTGAATATATCCTTTCATTTATTCAATAAATAGCTGAGCATCCAGTATATTCTAAATATGGTATTAAATTTCCATATTTAATTAAAATTTCCAAAGAATAAATTAAATTTCTTCTCTAATGGAGAAGAAATTAGTTGTCAAGGTTGATGTAGACTTTGCAAGTTGGGGCATGAATTAATTAAGAATAAATGTGACAAGAGTTCCTTAAAAATTATTTCATGGTTGGAAACTTGGGTGGCTCAGTGGGTTAAAGCCTCTGCCTTCGGCTCAGGTCATGATCTCAGGGTCCTTGGATGGAGCCCGCATTGGGCTTTCTGCTCAGTGGGAGCCTGCTTCCTCCCTCTCTCTCTGCCTGCCTCTCGGCCTACTTGTGATCGCTCTCTCTCTGTCAAATAAATAAATAAAATCTTTAAAAATTTGTTTCATGGTATTTTATCTAGTGACTTTGAAATATGGCAAGTTTTAGTTTGTGGAAACCAGACCAATTTTCAACTGCTTTTGCACCAGCATCTGTGTTTGTTCGGGACTTTTAGAGACCCAGCTGGTATGATGTTATTGGTAAACTGTTTCAGAGCTATTCACAGGGCCACGTAGGAGCATAGACTACCTGAAAATAGGTTGTGCAAATGCCTTGAAATCAAGTAAAAATAGATCCTAATCTAGGAGCTTATAATTTTGCAGAGAAAGCAATCCTGTTTATGCATTGTGATGCCTGCTACACACAGGTCTTAGAAATGTACAAGTGCCAATTTTTCTAAGGAATTATATCACAGAAGGGCAGTAATGTAGCAATTCCCCAAATTTTAACAAGATTGCTGGGCATGATGCATTGGCGAATCCCTCTGCCAGATGATTCACTATTGTCCCTGGCAAAGTATATAGACAGGGTATGTTCATTAAATGATGACCTGAAAAGATGAAAGCAAAGAGATTGAGAAAGCTTAACATGCTTTTGTGGAAGCCTATCTGTTGCATGGTAAGTGGTAATTTGTTACTTCCAGGCAAAGTGAAGTTGTAGAAGCCTTGAGAACAAAGATTCTAAATTTCAGTGATCGTATGCCCAAAGCAATGCCTTTATCCAAATGATTTAATTGATTAGAGGGCTTAAGCACTCATCCTTTAGATTATGTCATTTTAAAAGGCAAACCAATCACTTAGTTTTGCTGGAAGTATCTTGTGCTATTTTATGAGTTGATATTCATTGCTTTTGACAAGAATTGCCCTCTTTGCTTCAAATTCTTAAGGTTAATTGTCCCTCAGGGGGCCGGCTCCTTCTAAGTGACTTTCCTGGCCAATCCACTATGGGTTTTAGGTCTCTTGATATGATGAGAGGATATCTTGGGTGGGGGGTGGGACTGCTGAAGTGATACAGACTCTGCAGTGGATGATCGAGAGTAGCTGGAGTTACCTCCAGAAGTTCTGTTTTAAGATGGGATGAACTGGACATACTATCAGGCAGTAAGTGGTAATGTCTATATTCTATATTAACCATATTGTTTACTTTTGGTAAGCTACTTAATTATTCCAGTTTTCTGGGCCCTTACCTGTAAAATAGGTCGTCGGATGGAAGATTATATAAAGTCCCTTTTAGGTCTATTCTTCTGTGATTGGGAATTAGCATAGATACTACCATAGTTAATGAGCAACTCTGTCTCCTTTTTCTAGAACACTACCATTTCTAGTTTTTCATATATTAAGTGGCTATATGACTGAGCTCTAATGATGAAATGTGATAAAAAGTGTAATGGGGCACGAGGGTGGCTCCGCTGGTTAAGCATCTGCTTTTGACTCAGGTCATGATCAGGTTCTGGGATGGAGCCTTGAGTAGGGCTCCCTCCTCAGCAGGGAGTCCTTGCTTCTCTCCCTCCTGCTGCTGCTCCTCCTCACTCTTGCTCTCTCTCTCTCTCAAGAAATATATATATTTTTTTAAGTGTAATGTGTGTCACTTTTGGTCCGGGGTGGAGTTAAGAAGCTAGTATACATTTTGACCCCTCTTTGTATTCCTTTTGGTGACCACAAGGCCAAAAAAATGACAAATTCACAAGATAGGGGTAACTTATATCCCTTAAGCACCATTTGGGGGAAGAGTTACCCTTTGATCAAGAATACTTATTTGAACTTAATATGAATAGAAGTGGTTGTGACTTGAGTGTTTATCTATGTTAAATTATTTGGGACTATCTAATTCTAAGAAAATGTGCCAGTTGGGAGTCTTCTGTTTCATCTGTCCATTTAGAAAATCCTAAAGATCACCACAAAACTACCAGAACTAATAAATTCAGTAAAGCTGGAGGATACAGAATTAACATACAGAAAACAGTTGTGTTTCTATATGCAAAAACAAAACATCTGAAAAAGAAAGTAAACCATTTAGGTATTAATGGCCTTTATGGGAAAACATACATTTTTTCATTATAGCTGCTGAAGAGACAAGAATTTTAGAAATATAATCTTTAATGGTATTAAGGGAATAAATGCATTTTTTCCCCAAAATCTATCTTCTCTAACTTATTTAACAGATTCCCTGAAAACTACCCATAATGCAGGGTATATCTGGCTAACCTGAATGGTAGACTGGCCTTTTAGAAGAATAAAATCAAATGCTAGAGGTTACTCCCATGCTTTTCAATCTTTTAAGTATACATTTTAATTAATTCAACTATGCACTGTTGGTGTTGCCAAGTACAGAGCAAGATTTAATGTCATTTTGTTAGAAATCTTATTTACTATGCAGCAGAGCTTAACTGAAAGTGTGAGGAAGTATTTACAAGATGCTGAATCCAGTAACATCTACAGGGGCTATCAAAAGAAGCTGAAGATTATATGCTACTTTATCAAAGGGAGAAGATACCTGAAGATTATAAAAATAAATGTGCATAGAATGTTTGTAGATAATGCTTAGGACAAGCCTAATAGGTGAGGATAAATAAACACCCAGGAAAAGTAAGGAAGTTATCATGGAAATTGTTTTCTATAATGAAAACTAAAAGATCTTTTAGATGGACACTCACTTAAAATACATTTATGTAGGGGCACCTGGGTGGCTCAGTGGGTTGAAGCCTCTGCCTTCAGCTCAGGTCATGATTGCAGCGTCATGGAATCAAGCCCCGGCATTGGGCTCCCTGCTTGGCAGGGAGCCTGCTTCCCTCTCTCTCCTCTCTGCCTGCCTGTCTGCCTACCTGTGATCTCTCTCTGTCAAATAAGTAAAATCTTCAAAAAATGCATTTTTTTATAGGCAAAATTGAGAAACAGTCTGTGGATTCTTTGTAATGTCACTTAAAAAGCAATTTTAAAAGAAGGAATTCCATGTTGGCTAACTGAATTAAAAAAAAAAAAGAATTCCAAGAGAATCCTGGAAATGATAACAAGTTGATTAAAAGTATTGAGTGAGACAGTGAGAAAAAAATGTTTTCCCTATATTCCTGAAACATTGACAGGGGAAGGAAAACAATGGTAGAATTATTGGATATTTGAACTAGAGGGGATGGTATAGATTTTGTTTTAATGCTAGTACCCTATCTTCAAGATGAGGAAAGTGAAGTAAAGATTAAATACCATGTTCATGGGGTGCCTGGGTGGCTCAGTCGGTTAAGCATCTGCCTTTAGCTCAGGTCATGATCTCAGGGTCCTGGGATTGAGTCCTGCATTGGGCTCCTTGCTCCAGGGAGCCTGCTTCTTCTGCCTGTTGCTCTCCCTGCTTGTGCGCTCTCTCTCTTTCTCTCTGACAAATAAAATCTTAAAAAAAAAATAAATACCATGCTTATATCCTATAATTTGTTACAATACTAGGATTACATTTCTGTGTATTAGTGACTGTTTGAGGGCATGAGAGGATATCTGTCAGGTTTTTCATTTCAGAATTACATTCTACCTTTACCTCTGATGATGATGGTGGTGATGGTGATGATGATATATATGTAAAATTTTCATAACCTTTATTATAGCCAGGCATGGCTTTGCATATATTATGTATATTAACTTCTCTTGTTCTCACAACGTACCTGGACCCACACGTATTGCCTTTCAGTACTCAGATCCTATGTATTCTCCTACAACACTATAATGGGGTTGGTCTGTGTGATATATAATGGTGTGTCACTTCTGATATTAGGTCATGAAAGACACTGAGACTTCTGTCTTGGGTGCAAACTCTAACTCTCTGCCTCTGTCTCTCTTGGATTGTTCACTCTGAGCGAAGACATCTGCCATATCATAAGCAGCTCTGTGGAGAAGGCCATGTTGTACTGAAGTGCTTGCCAACCAGTATGTAAGTAAATTTACAAGAGGATCCTAGGGCCCATATTGAACCTTCACGTGATGGCAGGCTCAACCAATAGCTTGACTAAAACTTCCTGAGACATCATGATCCAGATCCACCTAGCTAAGCTTCTTAGAACTTCCTGCATTGTATTTAGGACACTCTTCCCAGCTGTCTTAATACCAAATTATTGTTTATGGCATTCATTGTTTCTAGTTTCTGTGACATGACATCTTTAAAGGCTACACTTAAAGAGTTTGCCTCAATAATGGAAGAAATTTTGCCTGTAATTTCAAAATAGGAAAGTCTCACAAATAGACCACAGATAATATGAGGCAGAAGAGCGTTGTGATGTAAGTTACCGATGCACAGAAGTTAAAGAAAGGTGAAGGAGTGGGATGCATTAGCTCAGAAGGGTGCTAAGGACAGACCCTTACTTCCAATAGATAGTTCCCTTTTGTCTGTTAAACTGGGAGTTGAAACCTGTTTCCTTGGTTACACGGGACTTGATGTTCAATAGTCAAAAGTAAAATGATTTCAAGAGTGTTTGTTTCATAGTTGAATGGGCTAAGAGAAAGCATCAGCTTTCCTTGGCCTAATATATTCTCTTTATATGACTCTGGTGATGTCAAGCTTAGCATATTATCTGGCTTAAATCACTGATACTCAGCAACTGAAGATATTGGAAAATGTGTGTTTTGCGTGACCTAGATATGAAAAGGAAAAATCGAAACAGTGATTTTGAGGAATAATTCATGGGGAACATTTCTAGGATTAATATAAATACTTCAGTCACATGATGCTAGTGAGTTTTTAAAAATAATTATGAATTTGTATCAAAGATATTGGCATGAATAAATGACAACTTTTTAACTGGGCTGAAAGTTTTATTTAAACAGGAAAAGGAAGAAATTAGAAAACCATTGAAAAATTAAGTCAGATTGGATGCGTTTTTTAATTCTGTTGGGGCAGATCTTATAGTTTACTATACCCTGTGAGATATGCTGTATCTCTGGGAAGCTTTCCCAGACTCCTTTGGCATAGTTAGTTGACCCATCAACTTTATCCTCAAGTACATGACCTTAGACATTGGTTTCATGTCTGTCTCTGATTACATCCGTCATGGTATCATTAGCTAGCAAAAACTAAGTATTGTTTATTTTATATCACACTGTGTATGCATTGCTTGGCACACATTAGGAGCGCAACAACATATTAGACAATTGAAAGATAAAAACAGTTTTTAGAAAAGATAGCAATTCATATTTTTTTAAAAAGATTTTTATTTTTAAGTAATCTCTACATCCAATGTGAGTTCCAGCTTACCACCCTGAGATGGAAAGTCTTATGCTCTACCAGCTGAACCGGCCAGGTGCCCTTGCAATTCATAGTTTTTTTTAAAGGATTTATTTATTTATTTTAGAGAGAGAGAAAGTGGAAGTGTGTGTGTACCCAACGGGGAGGGAGAAGGAGAGAGAGAGAGAAACTTAAGCATGCTCATGCCCAGTGCAAAGCCTGACATGGGGCTCAATATCACAACCCCAAGATTATGACCTGAGCCAAAATCAAGAAACAAACACTTAACTGACTGAACCATCTGGGTGCCCCATAAGTTTTTATTTCACATATAAATGACTGCTGTTATAGACTGTTAAGGTTTGTAGAAATCTATAATGGCAAGGAAGCAAAGATTCAATAGTGTTTTTTTCAGTTTTTTAAGTGAAGAAAGAAGATAATTATTGATAGCATTTTCTAGCAGTACAAATAATTTTGAAGGTCAAATTTACCATAAGGAACTTAAACATGGAATATGCCATAATAATTTATTCCATATACTATTTTATATGTTATTTTAATCTTGCAACAAAAAACTGCCTTTATGAGATTTTTAAATAAAATTTAAAGTTATTTAAAGCTATTTAAGTTTATAGTTATTTACATTTTTCAAAATATTTTAAATGATTCAACCTATTCTTCATATATAGTGAAATATTTATTCATTTATATAAATTTCTAGTGTACCTACTATGTGCCTGGGACTATTCTAAGTATGGATTCTTCAGAATCTAGTGCCTGGTACGAAAAACTTCCTGTATTCATAGAGCTTACATTTTAGTGGTGGGAGACAGAAGATAAAAGTATGTTGAAAATCAAGCGTTCTTATTTGGACACTCTAAATTTAAGAAGCCTAATAGATTTGCATGGAAATGTTGAAAAAGAAATGTACATATCTAGAGACTAGTGGAGAGATCAAGGCTAGAGATAAAGAATTGGTTTGTAAAAATATAATGGCGTATAAAGCTCTGTTACTGGATAAAATCACCTAAGCAGATTGTGTCAATGAAAATAAGAGAGAACAAGAAAGATGCAAGGACACTTCAATATTTATAAGTCTGGCAGAGCAAGATAATCCATAAAAAAAGACCATGAGGTAGGATGATACCAGGAAGGCAAAGGGGATTGGGGGAGGAGGAAATATTACAATAAGAGAGTAGCTTGTGCTGTAAGAGGTAACAAGGACAAGGACAGAGAAATAACCACTGGATTTTATAAGATGATAGTCCTCAGTGACCTATGTATTCCTATTGCTACTTACAATAATAGAAGTAATACTACTCTTAGTTACAAACACTCACTTAGAACTTCAGTCCAGAAGCTGTTCTAAATGCTTTACAGGTATTAAGCAATTTAATTTAGTATATAAGAACCATCTTGTTGGAGTGATGATTACAAATACCTAATTGGATTGGGGTGAAAAGGAAATGGAAGTGCTTGTGTTAATTAAAAAAACAAACAAACAAAATATTGGCTTAAAAACAGCAACCGTTTGTTATCTCATCATTCCTATGGATCAGAAATTCAGACATGTTTCATTGGCTAGTTCTGCCTCATGGTCTCATGAAGTAGCAGTTAAGACTTTGGATGGGGCTGCATGCAGTAAGCTGAAAGATTGTCTTGTAAGAGAGCTCAGTCACAAGGCTGTTGGCAGAAGGTCTCAGTTCTCCACTGTCTGTTGGCAGCAGGCTGCCCTTCCTTGCACTCAACTCTTTCCATAGAGCCGGTACCAATATGGCAGCAGGTTTTCCCATGGAGCAAGAGATCAGAAGAAGAGAGATCAAATGTGATACTTTTTATGACTTATTCTCAGAAGTTACATAGTATCACTTTTGCTATTTTCTGTTCAGTGGAAGTGTGTCAAAAAGGGGATTCCTAAGGAAGCTCCACCTTTTGAAACAAATGTTAAAGAATTTTTGTGGACATATTTTAGATAACTATCTCTAAGTGATAAAAGAATGATTTCAGGTGTATGTACTTATTTTGAGAGTTTTCTTTTAAGAAGGATAGCAAAGAGAGGCTATATTAACTGAAATGAGATGTAGAATGAAAGGGTTTTTGTTTTTAAGGACAATATTAAGACCTTGTTTGTGTTTATAGAAATAAGAAATCAGTATAAAGGCGAAAAGGAGGATAATTCCCAGAGGTTTTGACTAGGTTTGATGTGAGAAAAGAGTCATACAAGAAGGAAGGAGTGGGGATGCTGCTTTCACAGAAATCAAAGAGAAGGTGGAGGATGGCAGGAGTAGAAAGTTTTAGGGAGGGAAGGTGGGGTAATCTTATATAATCCATTTTCTGATATAATTGTTTTGGGGATGTAGTAGGTGAGTATAGCAGTTCAGAATGAAAGGTAAGGAGGACGGTGCTGGGATTTAGGATGTGTGTTAGGTTGGAGAGTAGGAAAATGAATTTACTAGGGAAGGTATAGTAGGACTGTCTGGCTTTTGTGAGTACCCATTTGAGATTCATGATCATAAATACAAGTAAGTCCAGTCAGCACATTTGTGGGGATTATAACTATTTTAGGCTAGATCATTATTACCACATGCCTGAATTATTACAATAGTTACCCAACTGGTCCTCCTTCCTGCAGGTTTGTCCTGCCACTGACACATAAATATTCTCAAAATTCTTTTCTTCAAAAATTAAGCTCTAGGCAAAAAACTTTCCTCTTGATCTTGAAGGCCAAATGCTTAGATTTTAATCCCTAGGCCTGTCAGAATCTGACCTTAAACTGTGTCTCCAACCACAGCAAATAATGAAATATTTTCCACTGGGCAGTACGTTTTGTGCTTTAATGATATGTTTTGTATTTTAGAAGTTATTCCAGCAGTTGTATGGAAATCTTTTGAAATAGGGCATATTCAGATAGATGGGGGTACCAGCAAGGAGGCAGTGGTAGTGAATGCAATGATGATCTCAATTAATGCATTCATAGTGGGGGGGAAAGGGGAGCTAATGAGGATGAGGGCTGTTAGAAAGTAAACTATCTTGACTATGGGGACAAAGTGATGGGGAGGTATCTAGAATCACAAGTAGAATTTTTACTTGTGTACATGGTGGTAACATTCAATGAGAAACTGGATTGAAAAGGGACAATGAGGAGAAAGCTTAGTTCAGTTTAATACATACACAGTTTGAGATTCTTAAGTAATGAGTATATGTAGATGCCTAATCGGCATCTGGAATATATGTCAGAAGTTTCAGAATAAGTTTAAAAATAAGGATTGTATAAAATCTTTTAGAAAGGTAAGTCGGGGAACACCTGGCTGGCTCTTTAAGTAGAGCATGTGACTCTTGATCTCAGGGTTGTGAGTTAGACTCCCACACTGGATGACGAGATTACTTAAAAATAAAATCTTAAAGGGTGCCAGAGTGACCCAGTTGGTTAAGTGTCTGCCTTCAGCTGGGGTCATGATCCAAGGGTCCTGGGATAGAGTCCCAATCAGGCTCTCTGCTCAGTGGGGAGTCTGCTTCTCCCTCTGACCCTCCTTACCACTTGTGTGTGTGAGCAGCTTTCTCTCTCTAAAAAATAAATAAAAATCTTTAAAAAAAATAAAATCTTGAAAAAAAGAATAGGTATAGTTTGGGACTCATTAGCCCTGAGATCATAAATTGGGGGTGTCATCATACACTCAGAATGAGTGTGTGTGTGAGAGAGAGAGAGAGAGAAAGAGAGAGAGGGACAATGATATATGGTATAGGATTAGAGAAGTAAGTATGTATGTATGTATGAACTCCTGGAAAAAAATATTTAAAGATAGAGGAAGATATTCCCATAAAGAAGAATGAGAAGTGATACCCCAAAGGGGTAGGAGAAATAAAATAATTAGTAGTATGATGGAGGTAAGGGAAGGGGCTTTTTAAGTTCACTAATATTTATATTTAAGAAGAACCGGAACACATTAGACATAGTGATTCTCAATCATGACCATTTGTTAGCATCATCAAAAGGACTTCTAAAAAAGAAAAGCAAAACAAAAAAAAAGCAATATCTGGGTCATATGCCTGATCTATTAAGTTAGAATTGCTAAGCAGTAGAAGGTAGAGATGCCTTTTTGAAGCTCCCTGATGATCCTGATGAAGATTAACTGATGAGATCTCCTGAGATAGTGATTCGACTGTCTATATATTTCATATATTGTATGCAATAGGATGAACATAAATGGAGTAAGGTTAAGTTTCATGTGGCAATAAAACTTGGATTGTACTATTACCATGAAAGGATAGCAAATATAAGCTAGCTCTGTGTGGTGCATTGGAGGAAAAAATTGATCACAGAAATTTCTTTAACCCTGTACGTACTCTCTTTTGCAGTTTTTCCTTGCTGCCCCTCTCTCAAGAAGTAGTCTGTTTCTTTACCTCCATAATTCAGGCTGGCCTTGTGATTTGCTTTGACCGACAGAATGTGGTAGTAATGATGTTTCAGAAGTTCTGAGCCGAAGCATCAAGAGACCTTGCAGCTTTTGTTCTCATTTTCTTGCCTTACTGAGACCACATTGTGAAAAGGCCTAGGCTCCTCTCCCCTAGGGAGAGAGGTGATGGGACCACGTTGGGAATCTGTAGCCCTAGATGAAACACCTGATGACTGCAAGCACATCAGTGACCCCAGGCAAGACCAGCAGAGGGAACTCCCTTCTTAGCACAGAGTAAATACAGAGTAAATAGCTAACTCACAGAATGGTGAATGAATCAAATAGTGCTAGTTTAAGCCACCAAATTTTGAAGTAGTTACTATGCAGCAACAGATTAGCTCATGCCCTGTATAAGAAATAATCACCAACCTTTAGATGTCGCTGACCAACCACCCAGTTGTAAATCTTTTCATGAAAAGACATTTTTGATGTTTTCTGCCAAATCTACTTTTAATTTTTTTTTAAGATTTTATTTATTTATTTATTTATTAGGAAAGAGAGAGAGTGAGAGAGAGCAGGTCAGAGTGAGAAGCGGACTCCCCATGGAGCTGGGAGCCCGATGTGGGACTCGATCCCGGGACTCTGGGATCATGACCTGAGCCGAAGGCAGTTGCTCAACCAACTGCGCCACCCAGGGGCCCCAAATCTACTTTTAAATTTCCCCTGACTACCCATTATTATATCTGAACCACTAGAGTGTTTCTACACTACTATTTGAAACTTAATTCTTTCATGTTGATGCACTTTTCTCATGATTTTTCCTCCCAGTGTTATTTTCCACTTCCCACTTTGTATATATAAATAGGATGGCTAGAGGTGATTACTCTGGCTGCTGCTGTTATTGGCACCACCACTACAGTAAATACTAACAACTGACTTACTGAACTTTCACTGTTTTTCAGAAGCACACCCATGAGTTTGTCCTTCCTATCTTATTCTATTCTAACACTCTGTGACGTTGCGCTATTTTTAATTTATTAATTTATTTTTCAATTTGAGTATAGTTGACACACAACGTTACCTTAGTTTTAGATGTGCAACACAGTGAGCCAAGGTATACGATCCGTCGTGCTCACAAGGGTAGCCACTGTCTGTCACCTGGCAATGCTGTTATGGTATCCTTGACTCTATTCCTTAGGCTCTTCCTTTTATTCCCATGATTTATTAATTCAACATCTGGAAATCTGTATCTCCCATTCACCTTTACCCCTTTTGCCCATCCCCCCATTCCCCTTCCCTCTGCCACTATTACAGCCTGTCTCACAGATGAGGAAACTGTGGCTCAGAGTGGATAAAGTAACCTGCTGAAGACTACACAACTAGTGAATGGCTGGAGAGTGAATTGACACAGGTTTGGGTGAATCCACAGCCTAGTTTCCTAACTCATTTTAGAAGTCATTTGGTTTTTTGTTTTTTTTTTTTTAAGATTTTTTATTTATTTATTAGAGAGAGAGAGAGACTGAGAATGAGAGGGGAGAAGGTCAGAGGGAGAAGCAGACTTCCCGCAGAGCCGGGAGTCCGATATGGGACTCGATCCTGGAACTCCGGGATCATGACCTGAGCCGAAGGCAGTCACCTAACCAACTGAGCCACCCAGGCACCCAGAAGTCATTTAGTTTTACATCAAAAGCCCTTTCATGACATGCTCCCCATCTTTCCTTTTGTAAATTTGTAGAAACACCAAATTTTGGGCCACTATATATTATAATATTAACATTGTCTGAGGACCTACTATTATCTCAGGCACTCTTATATATATAATCTCCTAGAATCTTTACATTCATCCTATGTGGTATGTATCATTTCCACTTTTATGGTGCATAAAATGGGGAGACACATAATTTCCCAAAGGTTATACAATCAGGAACTGGTGAGGGTAGACCCTAATATTAGTCTGTGGGTTTCCTAAGCCTCAAAGTCTTTCTATTATGCTACATAGCATTTTTCTTTGAATTTATATACAGTGATAAACTCTATTTTATTTCCTAGAGTCCTAGTTCTTCCTTATAGGTTAAACTGCTAGCTAGCAACAATTCCATCCTCTAGGCTCTCCTCTTAAATGTTATTTTCTCAGAGATGCCTTTCCTGATTTCCCATGTTACTTTGGGTTTCCCCATTCCTTAAAACCAAGGCACTTGCTTGCTCCTTTATGTAACACTCTTCATACTTCTAATTAGATTTTTTAAATTTCTGTCTCTTCCCTAACCTTAAAATCTCCATGAAGATGAGAATATTTTGTCTTGTGTACTACTAAAATCCCAGGCGTAGTACAAAGCCCAGCATGGAGTAGTCCCTCAATAAATATTTTGTGAATTAATTTATGAATTTTTAGATGATTGGTAGGCCTGGGGAAATAACATTTGTGTATTTAAATTGATTATAACTTAAGATCACATAATACAGTAAGAAAATCTTGATAATAAGAACAGAATAAATACAACTTTGAGATGGGACAGTGCTTTCCAGACTTAAAGGCCATATTAATGTAAATTTCCTATGCTTCATTAAAGTCCTGGAGTCCACAGAAAAAATAATTTGCTGGCTTTTTGCTTATTATGTTGTCAAAGTATACATCCTAGGACACTGTGCTCCAAGAGTCTAGCATTGACTATGGGTTTGTTTATATGGACACCTATCAGTAGCAGATAATAGAAAATAAACCAGACCAAAACATAAGGCCTTGATACTATATTGCATTCTTAATAAAGGCAGAATTAAGGGAAAGTACTTAAAAAGTCACCTGTTCCACTCAAAAAAGGCAGCCAGATACTGAGCTGATTAAAATCAGTTTTTTTAAAATAAATAAGTTTTTCTGTCATTTCTTCTTATCACTTCAAACCTTTTTGTAAAGTAGCAGTATTTAAGTTAATCACTGAGATTAATACCTCTAAGTGTCTTAATTATTAATTCTGATGACTACAAAGATGACTAATCTCTCTTGGAGGAGATAACCCCGAAACAAATGACTTAGAACCAGGTAGAGAAAAAAAATATGGCTGGTTTTATTATTCAGTTTTATACTAAAGCACTAAAGCTGTATAAAGCCAGTCATAAGACCACATTTTAATATACTCAGAAATAATTATTTCAAATAAATACATAAATGTGAAAAATATAATCTATGTAAATCTATGTAGATGGATGTTTATAGTGAATTAGTATATAACATTACTGAGTGGATTGCTTAGGGTTTCATTAAATAAAAAAGACTAAAGACCTGGGTTGGCAAGAAAAAGCTCTTTTGCTCTATTTCAGTTACTTTAGGTTGTTAATCTGGTCCAAGATGATCAACTTCTCATTAATCATAATAATTAGGGGTAGATTTACTGAGCATTAGTGTAATTTTCAATCATGCTAATAGTTGTGCAATCCTCCGTTCATTAATATAAATGAGGTAAATTAGAAGCATGACATTATAAAGAAGAGGCAGAAGCTGTGGGAACTTTCATGGATCCTCCCTAAACCCCATTAATTTAATTGTAATATGTTGTTCCTCAATACTTATTTTCACTCTCTTTATTTTCCATTGCTAATGGTTCTTCAAATTGGTTAATGAGCATGCTAACCTCTTAATTTAAGTGACTGCTATGGCATGGTCTAAATCATACATACTTATCTTGTCTCATTACCTTTAACCCTTTCTCACATGTTCAGTCAATAGGCATTTATAGAGTAGTCACTCAGGCAATTTGGAATTAGATATATCAGCACAATACAAAAGAAATAGGAGACAGCTCATCTTCCAGAAGATCATAGTCCAGAAGACATTGTGGATTAGATTGATATTATTATTAAAAATATGAAAGCAATTCCTAAATAAAAATTTCTCTCTTCATTGTGACCTTAAAATTCTCATTTGTATTCCAAAGATGGCAAAATAAGTTCCCTTCTACAACTCTTATATTTATTTAGACAACCCCAAGGAGGATTTTCCTGGAAACATTACCTAAAATTGGGTCCTCATTTAATGGTAATTATCATAACATTTTTTTCCCCTTAGTAGTGCATATCAAATTTTAGAGTCAATATTTCCTTTTCTGGATATTTATTAACTTTCTCTTCTCTAGGTTGGGCAAATAGAGGGCAGGGACTATATTTCTAATTTCAATCACATTGTCTGGCACATTGTGATGCCCAAATAATATTTATTGGTAAATAAATGAGTGGTCTATGGTATTCATGGCGTTTATTCAGAAAACAAATCATAAAGATTTGCTTGATCTTAGAATCTAGAATATGACCATGTCATCCTCTTGCATCAAAGACCCTTGAATTGAACCTTAGAAGGATATTCCATTTATTTTATTTTTTTAAATTTTTCTTTCTTTATTTGACAGAGAGAGAGAGAGAGATCATAAGTAGGCAGAGAGGCAGGCAGAGAGAGGGGGGAAGCAGGTTCCCGCTGAGCAGAGAGCCCGACGCGGGCTCCATCCAAGGACCCTGAGATCATGACCTGAGCCCAAGGCAGAGGCCTTAACCCGCTGAGCCACCCAGGCGCCCCGGGATATTCCATTTAGTTAGGAGATATAATCATCCTCACTAGGAGAGTTTTACTTTTTCAAATCTGTTTATTGAAGAGAAAACCTCATGAGTTTGGGAGGAGAAAAAGTCTCTGGACCAGGGACTTCTTGACCCCAACTTTCCTAGATACATAGATGTGCAGTGACTAATCTTCTCATTCATTCATTGAGCAAAAATTTTTGCCATCTTTGTGCTGGGCACCAAGAATTACTCTAGGGATATCATACATGGCAAGGTTTCTTTTTTGAAAGAACTTAATATAATTAGAGAAACAGTTGAGGTCTCATGCAACTATCACATAGCAGAACTGGAAGTTGAAGTTACTGCAAAGGATTCAAGTCTGTGCTTTCCCCCCTAAAACACACAGCCATTTCAAAGGAGTTTAGACTGCACAAAAAACAATAGCATTGTGGTCTCATGAGGCTTAAGTACAAGAGGCATATATTCAGCATTTTTGTTCGTTTAGTGTGGCAAGAAAATGGAATACGAATTTGGAAGGTGGGGGGAGAGAGAAAATGAATGCATACCATAAGACTAATTAGGAAGCCATTGCTTAACCTGGCAAAAGGTAATTGCAGTAGCAGTGGAAATGATGGGGAAAGGGAACAAATGAATTCCAGAAAGAAACTCAATAGGTTTCAATGACAGACAAATGACATAAGGAGAGATGTAGGTGAGAGAAGGGATGGGGCTAAATGAGATCTCCTCTTTGTAGCTTAGTCACCTAGGAGGGATATGTTGCCATTCACTGAAGTAAGGAATATATGCTGAGAAGCAGGTTGAGGAAGGAGAAAATTTCAGATTTTGATTTCTTTATAATAGTGCAGGGACGGATTGAAAGGGGCCCTGAGTATCCTGAGATGTGATAGGCATATTTCTGCCTGTATTGTTGCTGTTTGCTACCATGACCATTGCTGCTGCTAGTCTTCGCACTTTTGGATATTTCTTCTCAGCTAAGCATTGAGATAGGTTGTTCCATGTGTGTTTTCTCACAGTCCTTACAACAAACCTATGAGATAAATGTCCATCCTTATTTTGCACTGAATAAACAAAGGCTCCATGAGGGCGTTGCTGAATGGTGTTGCTAAATGTCATGAAATTAATGAATGTTAGAGCAAGGACTCAACCTAACTCCAGTGCTGGTGCTCTTTCCAGGGCCTTCCACCTACTCAATTTCAAGCCATTTGTATTTGAAGAACTTGGGTCATCCAGGTTTACTAATTTGTCAAGTGGGGATAATGATATTTGAATCAGAAAATCTGAAACTGAGGTATGCTACCAACGAAAGCATGTTATTACTGAAAACCTCTTAATTTTTTTCATGCCATTCAATATTAATTAATTTAGAGAGTTAATTAATTTCTAGAAAATCCTATTTGATTAACTGTGGATTATAAGTGGTTCGTAATACTAGGCTACAATTTTCTTGGGAATGCTTAATTTGTCCTCTATTTAATGCTTCCAACAGAGAGATGATTGTTACCACAGAGCTTTAAAAAGCTGAAGATGGGCGGAACTTTAGAGATTATTTAGTAGTTGAGTCTATATGAAGAAACAGATCTAGGCAGTTGCAGTTGACAGCCCTGGAGTCATATCCAGAGAAACTACATAATATGTTAAAGTTGATTAGCATCAGCATCTTTGTCCTAGTGATGAAATCCCCAGTTGGCTACAGTCCCCACCTCCCCACCACTCCCTATTTTATTAATCCCAGACACTTTTCACTCATTTATCTTCCTAGCGCCATAGTGCTTATGTTTATGACACCTAATCTGGAGACTTGTTAGTACTGTTAATTAATCCTACAGGAGAAAAATATAATCTGTGGTCCAAGATTTACTGTTTGTGATCTATTAAACTTGCCACTAACTTTTTTCAGATCAGTTGGCTAGGAGGGTCGTAACAAAATAACACTGACTGGGTGGTTTGAACAACTTGAATTTTTTTTTTTTTTTTTTTGGATTTGGAAGCCCAAGATCAAGGTGCCAGTAGGCTTGGTTTCTTCTGAAGCCTCTCTCCTTAGTTTTGAAAATAGCTACCTTCTCATCATTGAAGAGATGACTGGTGTCTCTTCCTCTTCTTAGAAGGATACTAGTCATGTTGGATTAAGGCCCACCCACGTGACCTCATTTGAGCTTACTTGCCTCTTTAAAGGCCCTATCTCCAAACACAGTTATGTTCTACAGTTTGGGTGTTAGGACTTTAACATATGAATTTGAGGGAGGACATTCTTCCATTACTAGCTGTGAGTTTTTGTTGAATGAATAATGGAATGTTATTTTAAACTTATAGGGACTGCTCTTTGCTAGAGAAAGCCCACTGAATTGTTTCTTAACCTCCATTATAGCACTCCTTTGAATTACACTAATTTGCATACTTGTTTTATCTTCACTACAAAGTTGTAAATATCTTGAGGGCAAAAATTATAGTTGTGTGCCTATTACAGATAACATCTTCAAGAGGGAATTAATTGATTAAAAGAAAAAGCAACACCTTCACTCTTGATTTGACACTCTCAAGTCAGTTTTACTTGGACTTCAGCAAGGAAGAAGAGTAAAAAATTGTTTTAGAAGAATTATTAAAGTATTGAGATAAAATTAACCATGTGATTTAATCAATCTTACTAAAATTGAAGGCAGTATCAGATTTTAATGACCTGCATGTGTTTATCAAGCTTTTTAAAAAATAAATTGCTATTTTTATATAAGATTAATGTTATAGTTCTAATTGATATTTGTTATAAAGATATATACATTTTAAAAATTTATGTAATTATGTTTGTAGGAAAAATGTTATTAAGTGAACCTTTAACCTTTTGCCTGATTGAAGAACTTATTTCAGGATGAATTTTGCATTTCCAAAGCCTAAGTAGAAATGGTATGACCTATATTCAAGTAAATTAGACCACCCAGTGGATTTATCTGTAGCGACACATATGGAGGGGAAGAAAAGTATTAAAAATATTTAAGTATTAAGATGCATTTAATTTGCCACTGACTTAACTTTGTCATAATGATTTTCACAAGTTTCATCTAATTGATTAAATCACAAAGAGGAAAATGAAATATATGAAAACATAGCTTATGTTTTTTATTGTATATTTGCTGGAACATTGCTTTAAAAGTATATAGCAATGACTGTTGAATATTATGTCAACCAGTTCCATACCCATTCCTTATTGGTGTTTTGCAGGGTTATTTATAAAATAACTTCACTGAAATAGCTGAAAATACCAGTTGTTTACTGTCCAGTTAACTTTACAGCATCTGAAAGATGAATGGTCTCTGAATTTTTGGCTCCCCATTGTTTATTTGTTTATTTATTTGTTAATTTAGTCAGTTGCTTAATAAAGCTTTATTTGGGGCCTTTCAGGTATAATGTTCTTACTAGTTGTGTTATCTGGGTAAATCCCTGAACCCTTAATGTGCTTTGGTTTTGTCACCTGTTAAATAGGGATGTTAATGCTTCCTATGGCTGTCGAGGATATTAAATGAACTCTTGTTGTGAAAGTTCCTAGACAGGGCTGGACATATAGTAAGGATCGTTCTAAGTGTTATTTTTTGCTCCCTTCCAATCTGCTCCCCAGAAACTACTGTTTTACTTGTGATTGTCCAGATTTTAATTATAGCAGAGTTTTGGAACTTTAAAGTTGGAGAATATTTTAGCAATATTATTGTTCATCCTCCCCTTTTTAGAGAACTTGAAAATGGAACTAACCTAGTCAGGAAACACCATTGTTCAACTGGAGAACAGTTACTTAATTTTATTCTAGTATTTTCCTTGATCATCATAGCATTTGATAAGGTGGGGGGAGAGAAGGAGAGAAGAGAAAAAGGCAAAAATTTAAGGCATGTTGGCATGATATTTCTTGTGACTTTTGTGATGTCTCTGTGTCTATGTCTAGTTGCTTGGGTTTTTTCTTTTGTTGGGTTTTTGTTTGTTTATCTCTGATTAAAAGAGAGAGACTCATTTCAGTTCTCAAAATTGACCTAATTTTAAAAATTTTGCTAATTTGGGAAATTATGGAAACTTAATAATCAGTTTGGTTTTAATGCATTAATTACCATTTGAAAGAAAAGTATTTGCCAGTTTCCTTCATGACTGGTACACTAGCATCAGGTTGCCATCTGCCTTTACTTAATACAGGAATTGTGCCATAGACAGAGCTTGGAAAACAGCATGTTTCATGTACCAGCATACCGAATTCTGTTGTCACTATCTTCCTTGAGTGGCTTAAAAGCTCTCTGAAGTTGATTTGATATCTTTCTGCTTCTGCCATCTTCTTCATTAGTTGGAAATAATAATGATTATTGACTATGACAGTAATAACATTATTAGGATAACTAATAATTTCAGTAGTGCTTATTGGAAAAAGTACTAAAGGACATCTGTATGGGCTATACTAATTTCCAATCATATTGAAAATAAGACAACATTGTTGTAAAAGGAAGAACTCTAAGATGGTCTCCAAGATTCCTGCCTCCTGTGTACCTAACTTGAGTAATCCTTTCCCCTTGAGTATGGGCAGAACCCTCAAATAAGATGATAGTTACTTCCTTGATTATATAACAAATGGTAATAGAGTAGTCCCTACTGTAGTGATAATGTGTTATCTGGATGGGGAATTGGAAACAGGGAAAGGGTTTCCTGATGTCCTAGAAGAAAGTAAACAACGTGGAGCTGCCTATGGAGGCTATATGGTAAGGAAATGTGGGCAGCTTCTAGTTGCTGAGATCAATCCCTGGTTGCCAGCTAACAAGAAATTAGGGTCTTCAGTCCTATAACCACAAGGAGCTAAATTCTGCCAACAAGGTGACTAAACTTGGAACAGAACTTCTAGCTCTAACTGAGAAATTCAGTATGTCTAACACCTTAATTGCAGGTTTGTTAGACCCTGAGGGGGAGGATCAACCTAAGGAAAACTTAGACTTTCAACTCAAGGAAACAGATAGGAAATGTGCGTTGTCGTTGTTGTTGTTGTTAAAGATTTTATTTATTTGATGGGAGGGGCAGAGGGAGAAGAAAGAGAATCTCAAGCAGACTCTGTGCTGAGCGTGGAGCCAGACATGGGGCTTGATCCTATGACCTTGAAATCAGGGTCTGTACTGAAAGCGAGAGTCAGTTGCTTAACCAGCTGAGCCATCCAGACACCCAGAAATGTGTGGTGTTTTAAGTGAAATTTGTGGTAATGTCTTATGCAACAATAGAAAACTAATATAATTGTATAGTATAAATATGATGACCTGGGTAATCCTATACTTTTATACCTAATTTGATCCATTTTCTTTTACAATCAGTATTCATAAGCATGATAAGGACAGCTCTTCTTTTATGATGGATTTGAAATGAATTTTGGAAAATAGTCATAATTAGTTATAATTTCTTAAAACTATCTTATAGCTTTTGTTCATAATTTCTAGCAGGATATTCTTATAAAGTACTAGAAACAATTGAGCCTATATATTATTTTTTAGTCATATTCACAATTATTTGTTTTAAGGCAAGTTCAGTTTGTCTAGTGTGTTTTATACGTATTGTATTATTTTTGTGTTTCTAAGAGTGCTTTGAGAAGTACCATTTCCCGTGTGTTTGCCTTGATTCGGTGACTGAGCTGTTGATTGTAAAAGCAACCACTTAAGCTGAAATGACTGTTCATCAGACCAAGCCACTGTTTGTGAGCCAGTTAGAGTTGCTGTACTCTGTAGGATGCAATTTTGAGATATCTATACTCAAATTCCATTCTCAGTCTTGAAATCACCAACAGTGTGGGCACTCATCAAATGGTTTATCATGGCATAGTTGTAAATTAAGTATAGCAAATCCTTGTTAGAAACCCACAGAAATTCACCGTGGTACACCAAAATATTTTAATTCCTTCCTATCCCAATGAAGATGTAAAAAACAAGTAAATATTAAGAACCTAGGTTTTACATTTCTCCTTCAGTTGAACTCGAAGGTGTGGCAGGGGTCTTGGAGGGTCCATCAGCTGTTGCGTTCCTTTGTTTGGGAATTTATTCTGGTTCCCAGCTGTAAAAATTCCCCAAATCTTAAGGCAGCCATCTGGAAAATGTCCATACTGACAAGTCTACTCTGGAGGTTAAGCATACTTGAGATTATAGGTAATTTTGTGGACAGCACATTGGACTAACAGACCAAATAGGATGTAAAAACAAACCAAAAAAAATCAAAACAAAATAAAACAAAACAAAACCAAAAACCCCAAAACCAAAAGCAGACAACAACAACAATAACAAACTGAAGTTTTAATCAGACCTAGGGCAAGCTTCTGATTGGACAAGCACTTTGATTATTCTTCTGGAATTTTTTATGCTTTTACCAAATTGTGACCAAAAAGATAAAAGTAGAGATTTTGAATTCCATGTGGACAGGAACCATGGCAATTGTTTTCATTTTTGTATTCCCAAGGCTGAAGACAGTTCTGCAATATACAGGTGTTCAATAAATATTTATTGAACAAAACAGCTGAATTATAATAATGGCTTCTCTTTAAATGAGGTAGATGGTAAAATGATAAAACATGATGTAGAGGAGCTTGCCTAATGATTGCGTTGTGACAATCGTTCTGTATTATGGCTTAATTTTACCTAAGAAGTGTATTCACATCTGACCTGTGAGTATACTAAAAAGTACATTTGCATCACTCTGGTAGTTTTGAAGAGGGATGAAAGCTTATGGAAATGAAACAGATAGCGTCCTTTTCCCTAAAAAGCCACACTTTCATATTGTTCCCAGTCAAAGCTTTTATTCTTCCATGGGATCACACGTCCAACTGTATGTTTAGTCTACTCCCCTGAACCCTGTTTATGCCTTTGTTTGTATCATAAAGCATGTAGAATAAGGTTAAGAAGTAAAAAGTACAGGTTTTGCCAGTAGCAGTTCTGGACTCTTGAAGAGAGATTTGTGTGTGTGCTAGGATATATTTATGGTTCCTGCCTAAGCCATCATTTAAAAAAATAATCGGTTACTTTTGAATTACTGAATGCAAAAAATATATTTAAAAATAAATACGGAATAAATTGCTGAACGACTTAATTTTAGAGGAATAATTGGTTTTTCTCTGGCATCTTAGTTGGCTCTGTCATTTGCAAACCTAAGTAAGCAACTACACAAACACTTATATTAACTAGAACAAAACAGTGTTAATAACACATGTGTTAATACCAAAAGTGTGTTAATACACACTTCCTCTAGCGACTATTTGAAAAATCTTAACCAAATGATTTGAACTCTGCTTATTTATTATTACTAGACATATGGATAAATTATTTTTCCAGAAACATGTAATATAAATCTATATACAGATATAGATGACCAACAAAGTCAGTTTCTTTATATAATTGTAATTTATAAACATTAATCCACATTCATTGATAATTCTTGGTAGCATTAAAATCTAGGGAGGTGGGATGCCTGGCTGGCTCAGTTGGTTCAGCATCTGACTCTTGATTTTTGCTCAGGTCATGATTGTAGATTCGTGATATCTACAGTCTCGTCTGTCTGCTCCCCATGAGCAGACATGTCTCCCCATGTCTGCTCCATACTAAGTGTGAGCCTTCTTAAGATTAAGAACCTGTATGTACCTATTTCTGCTACTTAATAAAATATGCAATGAAGATATAAAACCTAATTTATATCGGGTTTTGTTCATAAGCTTTTTTGCTTGTGAGCTTTCATAACCTGTGTTTCTCATTTTTCTTCTCTCTTTCTCTCTTGCTCTCAGACACACACAAACATATACACATGCACACATACACACACACCTGTTCTTTAATCTACACTTCCCTGTTTTCCAAAATGATGCTTTGCTCTGTGGCTATAATAGAGAAACAGCTGTGATTTAAGATGTCATTGCCTCCGTTAACATCACCTGCCTCAATAACAACTCTGATTCATGTTTTGAATAAATGTGTCATGACTATGATTGCATTATTATTGGGTGTGAATGGATAAGAATCTCAGGGAAAGTGATAAAGATTTGAAAGGCTTCTGAGTTTAAACCTGAAACTTTGATCCTCTCCTTTTCCTTTCAAAGTTGGAAATATTAGGTACAAAATAACTTTGCTCTTCCTCCTTCTCTACCTTTTTTACATTCTCTTCTCTCTTGCCTTTCTGTCTTCCCCCTTTTGTGGGGGAAGACATACTTCTCTGTGATAGTACGGCTTTGGGGAAATATTTACTAATATTTCCCTCAACTAATATTGAGGTGAACAAAATTTCTTCCACTTTCCTTACCTATCTTTCTTCTCTTGCTTTTGTGTATAACAAATTGGGGTGTGGGTCTGCTGAAAATTTGGTGAACCAGAAATGAAAGAGAAGAAAATGAGAAACATGGGAGAACATCTGTAGGGGGAAATGCGGTAGTGATCCCTGAGGCACAGGGGTCCAGCTTTAAAGTGGGTATGCTAAACTGTGACAGCACCAAGTGTGGATCATTGACGGTGGGTCATAAGGAATTTCACAGTGAGCTCTAAAAATTCTAAGACTGGAATATGTTTATAGATTGATCATTTTTTCTTAGGCATCGTTGTAGGGGAAAATGGCACCTTCCTCCTGCATTTCTCCTTTACTCCCTCATTACTACCGTGCTCACAGCACTTCTGACACCCAGTACTTGGGGATTTTTCCCCATAATAAGCCAATTCCCAGTGACACCACCTGGGTGTCCTACAGTTTAATTTGGTTTTTACATTATCTACCTGGAGCCTGTCCCCTTACTCCCACTTCAGGTGCTAATCCCAAGTCCGGGTTGTCACCTGTGTTTCTAACCAATTGCTATAAATCAGAGGTTCCCACAACCCTTCCTCAGGTTCGATTAATTTGCCAGAGCAGTTTGCAGAACTCAGGAAAAACAGTGTACATACTGTTTACCCATTTATTATAAAGGATATGGTAAAGGATATAGCTGAATGTCCAGATGGGAGGGATGCATAGGGCAGGGACCCAGACCTACCCTGCCTTCTCCAGGCCACCCTGCTCTCTTTCCACCTCCATGTTTTCACCAATCTCAAAGCTATCCAAACACCACAGCCTTGGAATGTTTGTGGCGGTTTCATCAAGAAGGCACGATCAATGAATAACTCCATTCTCGGGACTTTTCTGCTCTCTGGAGAATGAGGTGGTGGAGGAGCTTAAAATTCCAGTCATGGCTTGGACTTTCTAGTGACCAGGCCCCAACCAGGAGCTATTCAGAGTCCCAGCAAGACTTTCCCCAGAGAATAAAAACTGACTGCTATTACCCAGGACTTTCCAAGCGGTTTAGGAGCTGTGTCAGGAACCAGTACCAAAGACCAAATATTAGAACAAAAGATATTCTTAGTGCTATTATCACTTAAGAAATTACAAGGAATTTTAGGAGCTCTGTGCCCAGGAACCAGGAGTAGAAACCAATACAAATTTGTTTTTCCTATCATCTTACAGCATATTTTGGTTGTATTTTTATATTATTAAAGTTTAGATCCCTTCAAATTTTAGGTACATCTCTAGGATGAAATGTTTTAAAATATGTGAGCATTTATATACCCAGTAAGTCTGAATAATAAATGAATCTGTTCTTTATGCTCTAATAAGCACCAATTAATAACATTAATATGTAAAAAGAGAATGTAATCTTACTTAATATAAATTTAGACTCCATAAAAAAATCATAATATATAGTATTGGAGAAATTCATGAAAGATCCAAAGGTGGAATAAAAGTTCACACATATTTGTGACAAGAATAGGATTTTTCAAAAAAATCTTTTTCTCTAATTATAAAAGTAACATATGTTGATTAAAGGAAATTTGAAAATGGTGAACATATAAGGAATAAATAATCCCATGACTTAGTTTTAACCACTGTTAACATTTGTGTATTTTTATTTATGTGAATATATATGAATATATATTCATTATATATATTCTTAATCTTTTTTAGTATAGCTGTCCAAGTTTTTCTTTAAGTTATTTATATTCACTTATTTTTATATTCATGTATATTACTTATCACACTATTTACACAGTGCATTTATATGCATCCTTGCATTCCTTTTATTGTGATTTATGTTAAAGGAGGAATTGGGAGCAGGAACAAGTAAGAAAAATATATGGCAAGTAAGTGCTCCATAGGGTTTGGGTCCCAGGTGAACCCTTTCCAGATCTGTGGCCATTAGATTACTTCATTCACCTTTTTTTACTTAAATTTCTTCATTTGTATAGTAAGGGAAAGGGTAAATTTTAAAGATACATCCCAATGCTTGGCACGTTTTACATAATCATTTAAAGCTACTTATTGTTTTATTATTGATAGCAATGGAATGATGGATATTGAAGTCAAATCATCCTCCTGGGGAGCCTGCATGCAACTCTTGATCCCAGGATGTGAGTTTAAGCCCCATATTGGGTGTAGAGCTTACTTTAAAGAAAAAAGAGAAAAAAAATCATCCTCTTCTAGGAAGAACGGGATGCAAACACTTTGCTTTAAAGACAATTTTAAATAACATTATTTAACAGAAACTTCTCTTGTAAATATGCCAATTTACCTGTAAAAAGAGAAAATAATTTATAGAATTATTAAAGGATTACCTTCCCCCTGCCCCAAGGTTCAAGTTTTGGGCTTTAGCATATATTTTTCTCAGTGCAGGAGAGAGAAGTTACGAATCCACAGCTCATAAAAGCCTGGATATCTAATTTAAGTGATCACTAAGGCTTTTTCATTCTGCTTTATAAGTATCTTTGGGAGTCTTTCCCCACCAGCTCTCTTCATGGAAGACAAAGGAGCACAGTAAGCATAGTTAGAAGACTGCTGACCTCAAATACGAGTGGTATGAACTAGGGATACCTATTCACTTTCTTAGCTAAAGCCTCAGCTTCCTCTCCTGAATCAATGATACCCTAAAAGTTCATTGAAAAAAGTCAATGAAATAATGTAAAAATAATATGCTATCACTTAGGAAGCACTCAACTACTAACTTGCCAGGCATCCCAAACATCAGTTCTGGTTTGAATTACTGTATGCTGACAGTAGTTTTTCATGTATGTATATGAAATCATCTTTAAAGCAATATTTTATTGACTATATTGTAGGCTTGTGGTAGAAAATCTCAGATCCAAGGTCAAGGAATTAGAGTTTGGTCTCATCAGAGCAGAAGGGCCATGGGGTATTTAAAGAAACGGCTGTAGAGTACTTGACAAATTTTCTACAAAATGCATCTTCAGAGCAACCTCTAGTGGAGTGAATTTTAGCTTAATTTAAGGCTGTGAGACCCTCTTCTTAGGTAAAGTCATTTTTTAACTCCACTATGTAAAATAAAGGCCTGAGACCTGTTCCAGCTTTCTTCCTTCCCCTCCCTCATCCTCTACCAGGATTAAACCCCAGGGAATCTATAGAATTTAGGTGAAAAATACTGGTCCAGGATAATCCAGTTCTATTTGGTAGTTACCACCTACAACCAGGGATGATAGTCAAAATATTTAACCACTAATAGGGCACGAACACTGACTACTCACAATATGTGCCAACTGTCCACATCATGCAAGGCTCTCCTGGTGCCTAGGGGCTGGGATTCAGTCCTGCCTGTAATCAAGGGATTTTATTCTTGGAATAGAATGATTTGATTCTATATGACCAAAATGTTAGATTTCTGTGAAGTATTAAGAGACCAGGCAAAGCATATTTAACACTCACACAGTTTTAGTAGGCACCAAGCCCTGTTTTACATGTATTAACTCACATAATCTTTACAACCATTCTGAGAGGTGTGGATACTGCTATTATGCATTTTATAAATGAGGAAACAGAGGCATAGAGAAAGCTGAAATACGGAGAGGTGAATAAACTCACAGGAGGACATACTAGCAGGGGGAGGAGTCAGAATTTAAACCAGGAAGTTTGCTTTAGCGTTAGGGTTCTTAACTATGCTAGTTTTATCATTAAACCTGACAGGCTGTTTAGAAAATATGGTGGAGTTAAAAATTTTTAAATTGAAATTTTCTCTCCTGCCTCTTTTGCTTACCTATTGTTTAAAATCATTTGGTCCATTTTGGGGCACCTAACTGGCTCAGTGGTAGAGCATGATCCTCTTGATGTCAGGGTCATGGGTTCAAGTCCCATGTTGGGTATGGAGCCTACCTAAAAATATATATTTAGTCAATTTTAATGTCAGTTTTTAATTATTTATTTTTGGCTGAAGTGCTTGAAGACAGGCCTGCATGCTAGTGGATGAAAATCCCAGCATTAAGCAAAAACGATTTGTTCAGAGCTCAATCTTCCTTTTCTATAATACAATTTTTTTAAAAAGGAATGTTTGTTGGTATACATGAGAGTGGACAGGGAAAAATCTATTAATTTTGATTAGCCATGCTTCCTTAATACTTATTATAAAATATATATTTTCCCTAATAATAGCAAAAATTATTGTCATGAATAAACTTCGGAAGGTGAATTTATTTTTCCTAACATGACTAAGATAAAAGCTTTAAAAATATCATTAGCATTTACATATAATTAAACATTTAATTATAAATTATACTAGAATATTATGAAATCCCATTATACTAATAGTTCAGAAAAGGAACCAATTACCTTTTAGAATCAAAAAGGCTTGAGAATACCCGAGAAATGATATAGTAGTTTCCCTGGAGGCACATATATTTGGTATATGTTTTGTAGGCAAATGTTTAATTTATCTTAAAAAGAAATATTAACTAGAGAATGTCTGATGATAAATAATTTCACTTTCTATCTCTGTGAGTCAGGAAATAATTCACATGAATGGAATTTTTTTTCTTTTTTTTTCTTTTTGGGTGAAAGGAGACAAAAGGAAAGATTATGATCCCTCAGAAGAGGTGTTGCCTATTTAAGTCATAAAAGAAAAAGTATATCTTAAGACAGTTTATAAGACATTCTTCAGAATTTCTTAATAAATTGGTTTTGGCTCTCTAGACCTTCTCTTGTAGCTCTTATTTTCCTCAAAGAATTTTTCTCCTGTCCTCTGAAGTCCTTTAAATTTTTATTTGTTCAAATCTGTATATTCTTCACCTCATCACAGTGTTGTAATGAAAGACCAGTACCTACTATGATTGAAATTTTATTTTTTCTTCTGTAAGCATTTTGTCCACTATATAATATATAAAATATATAATGATATTATAATCTATTTTAGCCAATTTAAATACATTTCTTAAAAAACAAAAATAATGAGGGGCACCTGGGTGGCTCAGTCGGTTAAGCATCTGCCTTCAACTCAGGTCATGATCCCAGGGTCCTGGGATTGAGCCCCATGTCAGACTCCCTGCTCAGTGGGGAGTCCCCTTCTCTCTCTCCCATTGCCCCTCTCTCTTGCTTGTACTCTCTTTCTCTCAAATAAATAAATAAAATCTTAAAAAAACACAAATTTAGTGGATAGGAATGTTATAAACATTGCAATAAATTACGATAATATAAATTTAATATTACAAATACATATTCTTCCATGAAAAACTGCTTAAGTCACTATTGAATTGATATGTTTGCTGGCATTTGTGATTCTGTATATCTTAATTAAGTAGTACTCTGCCTCTAACATTCAACGTTACCCATCATTGTAAATTCCTGATGAAAATCATTCAGTGGCTGCCCATTATCTTCAGATTAATGTCTAAACTCTTCATAGCTCAAGAACCTTATAATTTGACTACTTGTGACCAATTTGACTTTATGTATCTCCACTATTCCACTTCCTGAAGCCAGGCTTATTGTCTTTTATCTCTGAGTTTATGGACTAGAATGGCTTTTCACTTCTCACTCAGTATGGTTGCTGCCTTTCTTTGGAAGCCACCCCTGATCTCCCAGGCTATTCTAGTATAGTATGGCCTTCTCATAGCACATAGCACTGTGTATTTTAACTCCTGTTTAGTTATCTGTCCCTTCAGCAGGTCTGTAAAATTCCCAAGGGCAAAGACTTTTGTTTCATTTGTGGTTGGATTTCCAGAAACTTATATATAGCATATGCCATATCAGAGGCATTTGTTGATTGGATGCATGAATTAAAAATGATAATTATAATGGTAACCCTCAAAACATCGAGAGATCATTAAATAGTTTCCAAATCAAAAAGGAAAGATAAAATTATTGTAAGTAGTTTAAATAAGGATGTATTTCTTTAGTTCATTTGTAAATATGCTTTCTAATATTTAGAATAAAGATAACTTTTATTAATTGGAATATTTGCTGAATGAGAGAAAAATTTTCTAGTTATAGTATTTAAGGTGAACAAAAATTTATTATGTTTATGGGGACACATTTTTTTGCATATTAGGCTTGTTCCTTATGGTATAAATAATTCCTCCTCATTCGATTATGGTTTTAATATATGTTACAGGTTTTATATTTTCAAATAATTATTTACACAGTTATAATCACACCCATTATATCTTCAAAACTGCATTTATAAAAAGTGCAGCTCTTAAGACAGTATAAAATATCCTGATATTAAATTGTATTTGAAACTGAAGATATATTTGTATCATTAGTTATAAATTAGAAATTTGTATTCATTAGTTCATAAAAGATAAAAATGAAGCCCTAGGGTAAATTCTAGATTCTGTAAACTAGCCTTAAATTATGACAACAAAGCTTACTTTTTCTTTTTAAAAATTCAAAATGGTAAAATAGTAACAATATTAACTTGGTTTTCTCCACACTCATAGAGATAATTGTAGCCTGGAAAAGTCTTGTTCCTTTTACCCTCCTAGGTTCAAGGCCCAGAGCCCTCAAATCAAACTGATAAAGACAAATTAACAAGAGGAAAAAAACCCAGCTAAATTTTGTATTTGTGGAATTTATATAATGAATTGAGACCTCAGGAGGGATTCAGGCTTATATACTATTTTAGGCTAAGCAAAGGGAAAGGGGCTTCTTGTGGAGGCGAAGCAGGAGAGGTATAGGAAAGAAGGGTTGTCTTGTAATACAGATAAAAGCTTCTCAGGTGATGACTTGTCTCTAGGAGTAGTTCTCTTCCCCATTTGGGCATATCTTTACAAATGGAAATTTTCTTTTTAAGTTAAATTATTTCATATGTAGATTGTAGACAGGGACTCCTGGTTATTTAAGAATTCATTCTTAGGGGCGCCTGGGTGGCTCGGTTGGTTGGGCGACTGCCTTCGGCTCGGGTCATGGTCCCGGAGTCCCGAGATCGAGTCCCATATCGGACTCCCGGCTCTGCAGGAAGTCTGCTTCTCCCTCTGACCTTCTCTCCTCTCATTCTCAGTCTCTCTCTCTCTAATGAATAAATAAATAAAAAATCTTTAAAAAAAAAAAAAGAATTCATTCTTAAAAGTATTTTGCCCCTATGAGATATGGGAACAGCAACTGCTAAACAATAGAAATATTTTTCAGTGAATGGATTACATATTTAATTTTTACTTAAATACCTGTTTTAACACAACTCTTTATATCCTCATCTTATCATCTAATAAGATCATCTAACAAGGTCATCTAAGAAGATCAAGCCTTGGTCAGTCCCCCCTATCTAATACTGTTTACATCTGACTTTACATACACAAATTGACAAGTGTAAAATAAAAACCTGCAATAAGTGCAAGATTTCATGAACTTGATGTATGTACTGTTGGCAAAGTGATCAAATTATATGCAGAGCCATTGGTGAATGGTGACCCAGCAGAGAGTACCTCTACTGTGTACCTGGGATTTAATTTATAGAGGTGAGTGAGTGACAACACAGGAGAGGTCAATGCCACTGAAAGAAGTTTTATTACTTACAGTTTCCAAGAGAAGGAGGCATGCCATACCATGTTGGGCCATATGGGGAAGTGACAGACAGGTTTGGTCAGAAGGCAGAAAGAGTGAGTGGACAGCATGGCTCAGATCCCAGATTCTTTACTGTAGTGTTTTTTTTTTTTTTTTTAAGATTTTATTTATTTGACAGAGAGAGAGATAACAAGTAGGCAGAGAGAGAGGGGGAAGCAGGCTCCCTCCTGAGCAGAGACCCTGATGCGGGGCTCAATCCCAGGACCCCGAGATCATGACCTGAGCCAAAGGCAGAGGCTTTAACCCACTGAGCCATCCGGGCGCCCCTCTTTACTGTAGTTTTAAGAGAAGGGCAAGGCAGGGCAGGGGGAACAGTATAGGTCTGGTTGGTTTAAATATTGGGGAGCTCTGGGCCATAGGAATAATCTCTAGATCTCTGATACCTACTCCTGGGGTGATAAGACGCAGGGAATATTGGCTGTGTGTGTGAGCTAGATAAAAGAGGTACCTGGGGATTTAAGCTGTGGATTGGTTGGTTTGCCTATCAAAGTCATGCTGGCAGGCAAGTTGTTTACAGTATCTAGGAATTAGCTCTCCTGGGGTTGCGGGCAGTCTCTTCCAGGATTAGCAGGACTCCAAGATGGTAAAACATCATAAAATACAGAAAAGAAAAACATTAATGCATACTACCATAGTCTTCACTGTTTCTCTTCCCACTTCACTCCCAGCATTTAGTCTCCTCATGCATGCTTGTAACTTATACTTTTTTCAAAAAAGTTTGGTTTTTTGGTTTTCTCTGTGGTAGTTACAAAATATGCCCATAAAAGGGATTTAAGATAATAGCAGGGTAGGTGTTGGAAAGTTCGAAAAGACTGCTATGTATTTTTGTCAAAGAATTAAGAGAGGCAAAAAAAAAAAAAAAAGATGAGAGTTTTGAATATTATTGAGGAGGTTTTTTATGTTAATTATGCAAAAGCCAAGCATTAAATAAAGAATCATGTGTCATGCTATTAAAATTTTTTCCCAAAGAATTTTTAACCCTGTAGTAACTTGATTTATTATTTGCTCATTGTAAAAATTTAGCCTGTAATTATAGCCTAATGTTTTTTGAAGATAAAATAAACTTTGGTAATATTTCAAGATGAAGTCCTACTCAAACTCTTTTCTTGGATGTTTAGTATTTTGGTGATTCACTTAAAGTAGTGACTTTTCATTAGACTTGTGTTAACACATTCTTTAGTATAGAATATGGATAAAAGTAAAGCTTTTCTGAATGAAGCCAGGCTGATAGGGGAAGAAGAAAGAAGTCAAGGAGGAGTAGTTCTGTGTACCCTTCCTTTACCACAATTTTCTGGAAAGTTTTAGGCCTCTGCAAAATATCTTTAAAAAACTATAGGTTGGGATCAGTGTTTCGAAAGTTTCATATTCAGCATTATGGTTATGTAAGTTTGCATAACACTGGATTAAGCAAAGTTAATAGTTTTTTTTCCCCCATAATGTCTTCTTAGAACTATTAAAATGATAATATGCATTATGGATTTCCAAGGTGACATACAGATTGCCCACAGGACATTTCATTCATTCATTCATTCATTCATTCATTCATTTTTTCTTCAAGTACCTCTTAGATCTAGTGTACTGATAAATATGCTGTGGGAAACTTTGATTTGGAGAACAGAATGAAAGGAAAGTCATGTAAGGTCTTTGTTCTGCTGGTTCATTTATCAAATTGAAACAAAAAGTCTGGTCAATTCTCTCAAGTTATTTTGAGGATCAGATTATAATGTTTTGGGAAATGGATTTTGCGATTACACTGCAGTGTTATAAGTTATATTATTGATATTATAGCACTCATCACTTTGTACTGGAGTTTTTTACTTACATGTAAAACTTGTCCCAACATATTATAATCTTAAGTGCAAGATTTTATCTTCTTTATGTAGTCTCAACATCAAATGTAATACTTTATACAAAAGTAAGCTCTGCCATACTTAGGTTAATAAATTGTGAATAGGCTAATGATATCTAGCCAGTGAAGTATCATTATAAAGTAGTTAAACAACTAGGTTCAAATCTGTTCCCCATCATTTAATTAGTTGTGTCATCCTGGGCAAGTCACTTACAAGTAGGATGTTCCATAATGATTATGATATGCAAAATGTTAGAAAAGAGCTTGAGATTAAAAAAAAAAAGTACTATCATTCTGCTCCTTTGGAAGCCTAATATGAATAAATCATCAAAATATAAAATAGAGGTTGGCTCTAAAAATGTGTATCATTTATTAATTGTCATATGTTACTAAATATTGGATTAAACTCTGACAATTTATATTGGAAAATTATAACACTTCTTTTGTTGAGAGGTCAAATGACAGCAGAGGATTGCCTGAGTGTGTATATGTGTAGGCAATTTTCCAACTGAACCCAACACGGGTTGCTAATCTACCAAATTTGGACTAACTCGAGTGTAGCTTGCTTGAATTTTTTTTGTCCCAATAGAGCAGTAGTTCTTAGAGTGTGGTTCTAGGAACAGCAGTAGCAGTATCACCTGGGAACTTGTTGAAAATGAAAATTATCAGGGGCTCAGTGGGTTAAGCTTCTGCTTTTGGCTCAGGTCATGATCTCAGGGTCCTGGGATAGAGTAGGGAGCCTGCTTCCCCCTCTCTTTCAGTCTGCCTCTCTGCCTACTTGTGATCTCTCTCTCTCTCTCTGTCAAATAAATAAATAAAATCTTAAAAAAAAAGGAAATTATCAGGACTCACCCCTCACCCTCAGATTTAATGAATCAGAAACTCTATTGATGGAACCTAACTATCTGCTTTAAAAAGCTTTCAGCAGATTCTGAGGAACGTCAAAGTATGAAAGATACTGAAATAGAGAAAGAGAAACAAACACTAATACTTAGTTTTATAATGAGCAATTATAAATGAGCTATGAATTCTTGAATACCTGTCTGTAAGGAATTTGAGAAATATGAACATGGAAATGTTGAATGCACTCACCAGAGGTTAAGCATTTAGAATTGAAGAAAGATGGTTCAAGAACACAGTGAAGTCTGGTGTGTCCAGGTACCATACATTATTTCTCTGGAGAGTTTATAAGATGTAATATAATAGAAGAAATCTTTCTGAATGTACCTATAGGCATCTACAATTTGATGAATATCTGAGAAATATATGTAGATGTGGTTTAATTTAATTCAGCCAAGATCATTGAATTTTTGGAATTAAGTGTTTTGAGAAACCCAGTTTGTCTAATATTAGTGGTTCATTAGGTCATGCTTCCATATGGAATTATCATGATATTGGAACACATTGAACTTGGAACTTAAGGGAAAAACAAACAAACATTGTTTAGTATTCAGACTCAAAATGCTAATTAATCTAATGAAGAGTAAAGGCTGTGTTCATTGCTAATCAGATATAAACCAAACATAATAATAGATTTTGACAAATTATAGAGCTATTTAGTGGAAATGATGTGATGTGATATAGTGATTTTAGGAGCAATTCACATATGTTGGTGAATATGAATCATTCTTTAAAGTGTCTAGCCATTTTTGAGTGGAAATATAAAAATAGAATTGTTCCCTTTTCTATCATTGTGGCTCAGTTTCAAGAAAAACCTTTTGATGTAAATGTGAACTTTGACCAGTCTCCCTGGAATCCTGTATACAACATGCAACCTTAAAATTTTCAACTATATGGTTAAACATGGCTGCATGAACATAGGCTCTCTCGATCTCTGTTTTATTTATTTGAGAGAAGGAGAGCACAGAGGGAGAGGGAAAACCAGACTCCCTGCTGAGCATAAGAGCCCAATGTGGTATTCAATCCCAGTACCTGAGATCATGACCTGAGCTGAAGGCAGGTGCTTAACCTACTGAGCCACCGAAGTGTCCTAGGCTCTCTTTTTTAATATTGCTGCAATAAAAGCAGAAGGCTACCATTAGTGATGCTATCTAGGATCAGATTTGAAATGAAGTATACTCTCAAAGTTCTTGGGGGAGTGTAGTGTGTTAAATATCAATATTCTTATTGAATTGCTGATAATTGATTAGTGACTATGACAGTCACAATTTTTTTTTCTAGATGAAATTAACTTAAGTCATTTTAGATAATAAAAATTCATGTTTGAATACTTAGCAGGTTATATATTAACATTAGTAATAAAATTGTAACTTTATGCATATATATGGATTACTACTAAAAAAATAGTACAGACATCTCCTGTTCAACATGTAGATACTTGATCATCTGATTAAAAATCTGTAAAAGGAATGTAGTTCCCATTGACTCTTGGGAATTGACAGTTCTTAGAGTATTATGACTGATACAAACACATTCATTAGTGATCCTTCATTCCAATAATGTAAGTGCAGAAGTATAGGACTTAAAGAATATTTTCCAACTATGATAAAATAAATACAATAATGATAAGAATATATACATTCCTAATTTAAAAAATGAATGGTAAATCTGCCTTTTTGAATTAATATAAAATATCTAGGTTTTTTTCCTAACATAAAAACTAATAATCACCAGATAACATTACTAGGATTTTTTAGAGTATAGAACTGTACTTGGTAAACTGTAAGGTAAGCTGGATCTTAGAATGTGAAGAACAAAAACTGTTAGTGTCAGTCGTGGTTCAAGTTATATCATCACTGAGGACCTAATGCATAAACTCTCGGAAGAGATAAGCAATTGAGACAAGATCAAGGATAAGAATTCTGGTCATGAGTCATAGACATTTGAGTTAGAAGGTACAATAAGAAACTTGGATATAGGTTGCTGTTAGGTAAAGTACTTTTGCCATTCTATATTTGAAACAACTAAGATCCAGAGAAGCTTAATCTTCCCAAGTCCCTATATTTCACATAATTAGAAGCAATGAGGAATAAAGAGGAAGGAAAATAGCTTCTAAAGTAAGGCCCTGTATTAATTTACAAACAGTATCCCATAATTTTGATGGCAGTCACGTGATAAGAATCTTGTAATCCCCGTTTTTTTAATGGAAAAATTTAATTAAAACCATAAAATAATTAGTGTTTTAATTTTCTAGGTCTGGTGCAGCAAAATGCCATAAACTAGTCGGCTTAAGCAACACAAACTTATTGTCTCACAGTTTTGGAGGCTAGTAGTCCAAGATCAGGTTATCAAGAGGACCACATTCTCGCTGAAGTACTGGAGATCTATTCCAGGACTCTCTCTGTTAGGTTCTGGTAGTTCCTGGGCTTGTGGTAGCAAATTCCTATCTCCTCATGACATTCTCTCTGTGTATATGTGTGTATGTGTGTGGATGCATGTGTCTGTGTTCAAATTTCTCCTTTTTATAAGGATGGTAAGCCAGTGTGATTCATCTTAACTAACTGCATGCATCTGCATGGAACCTATTTCCAAATAAGGTCATATTCTGAAATACTGGGAGTTAGGATTTTAATAAATGAACCCTTTTTTTGGGGGGGAGAGAGACACATCCAGTAAATTGGTAGTGCAGTTAACATTTAATTGCAAATTTTTCTGGCTTTATATTTTTAGATTATTTGATGGCAGAAATAAATGTATACTTTGCTCCATAAATACATTTTAACGTTTTTTTCTATTTTTAATACATTGAAAAAAGAATGAAGAAAAGATTGTGATAAACAATTTGTTGGGAACAAAATCATGTAAGATTTTATAATGCCCCATGATGGATTTGGGCTTTTATGTAGTTAGTAGGTAGGAAAATTTCAGCAGGACAAGGTGATCATAGTAGGTTTTAAAAAATATCAATCTCCCAGTAATATACAAGCTGGATAGTAGGAAAAAATACTAATCACCAGAAAACAAGTTTAGAGTCTCTAACTAAAATCTGAGCTTGAAAATATAAAGCCCCGAAGAGGTGGTGCAGTGAGGATGTAAACCTGGGGAAGATCTATTTCGTAAGACTGGTTGTTAATTACATGTGGGAATAGAGTAATTAGGAATGATAGAGTTTCATGACAGGACATCGAAGAAGATGAAAACCTCCAAGTTAGTAAGAACATTTTACTTTGTGTTTAAATTTTTGAATTTTAATTATATTTCTGGATTCCCCCATTGTCTTAGATAATATATTTCTTTGCTGATTCACTAGGTAACCTTAAATAACAATGGTCAGAAATTCTTTATGGAAACTACACAAGCAGATTTCCTGTTGAAAAACTGTAGTGAAATGAGTCAATTTGTGTGAGGGTAGAACAGAGTATCACCTAAATGATGGATTGTGGAGTTTGTGTAGGAGAATTGAATTTCTGTGAATGCAGCACTGTGTCCCTTTGATAAACACCACCGTCAGACACCCGTGCCCATTTTGGTCCTAAATTGAAACAATTGATCTAATATTTCTTAAGTTATTGACAACTTAGAATATTTTTGCTGTCTTATCTGATCATATTGGGACAGCTGTAGGCTACTTTGCTGTCACATTGTGATGTCTGAAATATATTTTATCAGTTATGTTATTCAATGTGTGGTTTGTGTGGTATCCACTATTAATCCTGAGCCAATGAGAAGGAATAAGAAAATGAAGCTTTGTGTCTCAAAGGAAATAATTAGCACTTTCCAAAATGATTTAGAAGATTTTAGTTCCAAAAATATTAGATATAGTTGGAAGGTTTTTATAAAAGTTTTGTAAAACAAAGTGAGAGATTGGTTTATTTGGAGATAGTTTTAAATAAAGATAGCTTTTTAAGATTGTATATATATGGAAACCTGAGAGGAACTTTTCAAAGCTGATAAAAACAAGGAAAAGTTGGGTCGTATAGAAATAGGATAAATTTTATAAGCTAAAGGTTGATAGCGGGATCATGTTCTACAGAGGCATATGGATTTTCACTGCTATGCTAGGTCAGTTGCTCTCAGTGCACATTTGAATAATTTGGGAGCTTTTTAAAACAATACAAATGGTTGGCCCTATTCCCAATAGATTCTGATTTGATTGGCCTGGGATACATGAGACCCAGGCATCAGCATTGTTTAAATCTCTGCAAGTGATTCTATTTGCAGTCAGAAGTGAAAGGGCGTGCCCTAGAGCTTTCGTCAACTAGGAAATTACATTGTTAAACAATATTCAGTAGTAACAATATAACAAAATGACATTTTAACAATAACATATAATCCTATTTATTATTAGCAATTAACATTATTACAATGAACAAAATACAAGCATTTATATACATACTATATACAAATACCAATTTCTATCATAATTTACAAGAACTTACTGGGGAGAAGAAAACTTTGGTTCTTAAGAAGTTAGCTTTGTGTATCAGCCCTTTATCTGATATGTCATTTGCTAATGTCTTTTCCCATTCACAGGTTGCCTTTTAGTTTGGTCGACTATTTCCTTTGCTGTGCAGGAGTGTTTTATTATATGGTTTCATTCATACATGGAATATAAGAAATAGCACAGAGGATCATAGGGGAAGGAAGGAAAAACTGAATGGGAAGAAATCAGGGAGAAAGACAAACCATGAAAGACTCTTGACTATGGAAACAAACTGAGGGTTGCAGAAGGAGAATTAAGTGGAGGAATGGGGTAACTGGATAATGGACATTAAGGAGTGCACGTGATGTGATGAGCACTGATATGCAACTGATGAATCACTGAGCATTACATCAGAAATTAGTGATGTACTGTATGTTGGCTAATTGAATTTAAATTAAAAAAATAAATTAACTTCCTGGAGCAGAGGGGCACAAACTTGATTAATATTCTGTTGACCATGCAGTATAGTTATTATTCACTTACTCAGTATATTTTTGTTGAGTAACAACTATGTAGCTGATACTACTAAGTGCTTGGGGTAGAGCAGACAAAAATCCTAGCCTTCAGGGAGCTTATATTCTAATTGTGGGGATTTAAAATTCGTTTGAAATTTAATACCATTGTTTTATTTTCTTTGTATTTCTTCTGAAGTTGCCTATAAATTTCTATTTTCTGTAATCATATAAAAGTCCTTTTAAAAATAAGCATTTACATTTTGAAATTGAGTATAACAAAAATATATAAAATTATTAATATATGCAATACATTGATATGTCATAATTATAAAAATATTACATGAATGGCAAATAACTTGGCAAATTCTTGCCATCCATATGTGGACTCTAAAATAGTTTAGTTGCTCAAAAATGTAGGAGAAAATAGATTTGGAAGCTTTACTTATATTTAGAGAAGTATATTGTTTAGAATCATTTTAATTTTCTTCATTCAGCATATGCTTTATTTAAACTTTATATAAGAACATTAGCTGCCATTCAGTACAATCAGATATGCCCTATATCCTATTCTGAAACTCCTCACACTATATGCAAAACAACCAAAAGCTGGAAGACAGATGAAGGAGAAAGAAACCAGAAGAGCATAAGCAATTAAAATATGCTTTTGTATGGAGATAGAAGTGATAAAGGCCGTCCTTGAAAATATGTTGATTTGAAACAGTGGAGCACCAGCCTTATTGTTCACTTGAGAAAATAGGCACATAATGATCTTTACTATGAGTTAGTATTATGTTTGGAAACATTAGCATTCAAATTAAGTCCACGTGTAAGATTACTGTGTTTTTACACATGATTAAATCAAACCTACAGGAAAGGCGGTGTCTGTATGAAGGCAACACTTCTCATCTTGTTTTCTGTAAGTCTGTACCTGGCAGTGGAGCTGAGTTACTGAAAAGCAGGTAATATTAAAATTGACCTGAATAAGCACAGATTATAAAATAAGTTATAGTTTACTATTTTACTAAGAAATACCATGTCTTAAATGGCATACTTTTCTAGAATGATCTGTTAGAACAAGTGATTTTGATATCTAGTGACCTATTAAAATTTAGTTCAAGGTTTAACAAAATACACCTGTGATTATAAGACTATGACAATGAATATGATGAAGATTAAGAACAATTAAGATTTATAGTTTTATCATTTCTATATTTAATGCACTGAGAACCACCTTCAAATTTATTAAGTTTGACCTACAACTCTTCATAGACATGAAGATTGAATTTTCTGTTAGTGTGGATTAAGAACTGGAAAAAGTGAGGATCAATCATGATAAAATCATTGTTGATTTGAAACAATGTAGTTTCGTGGGTTTGCTAACAATGAACCACTCAAGAAAGTTTTCTTGTCTGTTGCCAAGTCCAAAAAACATTTCGAACTCTCAAAGTAATGCTTTCTTTTTGGGGGGAGGGTACAGATAATATCAATTATTGGGTAAAATGTTCTACTTGTGTATTTTTGTTTACTTCATGTCCAATCATAGTAACTCAATGCATTTTTACACTTATTTTAACAAAAATAGTAATTTATTTTGGAGACTTGATATGATAATTTCTGCTTCATTTATTTTAGATTATTCTTCAAATTTGTGAACATGCTCTTTAATTTTCTAATAGCCCTAAAGTAATAATTACCTTCCTAAAAGTTTTCTTGGGAAAAATTATATTCAAAGTATGGAAATTTATGATAATTTGCTATTTAGACACTGAATAAAATATATTTATTGAAGAGTATGCTGGTCCATTTTGGAATGATGGTTTAAAAAAATATGTCAAATCTAGCCATGCATGTTTCTAAGTATCCCATTACTGAGAAACATTTTTATAATAAGGGTTTGTGTGAATCAGAATGTTCTTTTAGATAGACGTGTAGAAAAGCAGTGAATGAACCATTCTGCCTTATTTTATTTGACTAGAAAGTGTTAGATGTCTGGGTATCTATATGAGATCTCATATTGTTCTTTTTTTTTTAAAGATTTTATTTATTTATTTGACAGAGAGGAGAGAGATCACAAGTAGGCAGAGGGACAGGCAGAGAGAGAGGGAGAAGCAGGCTCCCCGCTGAGCAGAGAGCCCGATGCGGGGCTCGATCCTAGGACCCTGAGATCATGACCCGAGCCGAAGGCAGAGGCCTCAACCCACTGAGCCACCCAGGCGCCCTGAGATCTCATATTGTTCTATTGTCCCCTCTCCCACAGAGAAAGAGAATGGGGCATGTATAGAACATGGAGGAGTTTTAAGAACAAAAAACCCCCACACATCTGTATTTTCTTCCTGCAGGAGAATCTGAGGGAGAAGAGAAAGTTGGGCATATTTATTTTGAAACAAACAAACCTTCCCTAACCTTTCTTGTTAAGAATCCTTATGATGTGGAATACAAATTGCTATAGAAAGGAAGTAAATTAGGAGAAGTTATAAGAGTTATGATGATTCAAAAGGAAAAATGAGGATTTATGATTGGAGATATCAGAACATGTTAACATCAATACACCCATTCATCATATTTAACATACTTTGAGGCAGGAATGTGTTCGATGCTGAGGGATACAGAGGCAAGAAGAAACCGAAGTATCTATCTCATGGAGCTTCTCTTTAAGTGAGTGGTACAGACTCAAACAAATATAAAATTGTGATTATAACAAATATTACAAAAGGCAGATATACATGACATGAGAGACTAAGATAGAGGAATTTCCCAGGTCATGGAGATTAGGGGAGAGTTCTCAGAGGAGGTGACTCAAGTTGCCTTCATGGAGAAACCTCCCCTTTTGCTAAGGATATTTGTCTCTCTATAGATAAATATTAGAATTTAGCCTGCATAGAAAAAAAAAAATGTGAAGCCCGTAAGTGGCTCAATCAGTTAAATGTCTGACTCCTGGTTTTGGTTCAGGTCATGAACTCATAGTCCTGGGATCAAGCTCCGTGTCAGCTCTGTGCTTAGCAGGGAGGCTGCTCGTGGATTCTCTCTCCTTTTCCATTCTCCCTTTCTCTTTATCTTCCTCAGATAAATAAATCTTAAAAAAAGAAAGAAAGAAAAAGAAAAATGTGTAAATCATTGCTATTAAAGGACAAGAAAAATGATTTTTTTTTTATTATGAGTATTAGTTTCCCAGGGCTGCTGAAACTAAGTACCACAAACTAGATGGCTTAAAACAACGAAATTCAATCTAATACAGTTCTGGAAACTAGAAATCTAAAATCAAGGTGTTAGCAGGGCCATATTCTGAAAACTCGAGGGGAAACTCTTCCATGCTTTTCTCTTAACTTTTGATGTTGCTGGTAATCCTTAGCATTCTGTGGTTTGTCGACACATCCCTCCAACTTCTACCTTCATCATCCTATCTCCCTGTGCACCTCTGTCTCTGTGTATACTCTCTCTTTTCATAGGGGACATCAGATTTATTAGATTACAGATTTATTATCCTACTCCAGTGTAACTTCATCTTAATTTGATTACATTTGCAAGGACTATTTCCAAAAAAGGTCATATCCACAGGCTCTGAGTAGACATGAATTCTGAGGCATTTGGGGTGGAGGGGGGATAGAGAGAGAGAGACTATTCACACTATTCAATAAAATGTGAAACTCAGAAAATATCTAAAAATAGATCCACTTCCAGATCTTTTATCTGGGTGTCATTGTAACTGGATATATTTTTTGGTTGAGTGTTTGTGAATACTTGATTCAGATCATGTACAACAGTCTCCTTTTATCTTCAGGGGATATATTCAAGACCCCCAGTGGATGCCTGAAACCACAGAGAGTACCGAACCCTATATACACTATGTTTTTCCTATGTGTACATACCTGTGATAATTTATAAATTAGGCACAGTAAGAGATTACTAGCAATAACTAATAATGAAATAGAATAATATACTGTAATAAAAGTTATGTGAATGTGGTCTCTCCATCACTCTCGATATATATTGTTGCGTTGGTGTGAGATGAGAAAACTCCTACGTGATGAGATGATGTGAGGGGAATGACGTAGGCATTGTGACGTAGCATTAGGCTACTGTTGACCTGTCCTTAGATCAGGAGGAGGATATTCTTCTAGACTACAGTTGGCATTGGGTAACTGACAACACAGAAAGTGAAACCGCATATAAGGCAGGACTACTGTAGATATTGAAGGTTAGTAAAGTGATGGGAGTACCTTCAGAAGAAGAGGATAAAGTAATGCTCTGGGTATAAAATCAGAACAGTTTACTTAGTACTTATTTCTTCATGGCATTCAATATATTTACATATTCTTAATACTTTAAAAATGCAACAACCAAAAAACCAGATAACTATTTTTAGTAGGTAATAGAGATAATCTTTTTTTAAAGATTTTATTTATTTATTTGACAGAGAGAGAGATCACAAGTAGGCAGAGAGGCCGGCAGAGAGAGGGGGAAGCAGGCTCCCTGCTGAGCAGAGAGCCAGATGCTGGGCTCCATCTCAGGACCCTGAGATCATGACCTGAGCAGATGGCAGAGGCTTTAACCCACTGAGCCACCCAGGTGCCCCAGTAGAGAAAATTTTTTAAAAAAGATTTATTTATTTATTTGAAAGAGAGGAAGTATGAATAGGGGGAGGGACAGAGGGAGAAACAGACACCCTGCTGAGTGCGAAGTCCAGTGTGGGGCTCCATCCTGGGACTCCAGGATTGTAACCTGAGCGGAAGGCAGATGCTTAACTAACTGAGCCACTCAGGTGCCCCTGAAGATCTTATTTGTAATACAATTCATCTTTCTAAGAATTATAATTTATATAAATTACAACACATTTACTTTATTATGTGCTTAAACTGTTCAACTACTCTTTTAATAGTTTCCTCATAACATCTTTCAGTTGACAATGGTAGGCACTGTTTAAAAGTTGCTTTTGTACTAACCCCATCACAAGTGGAAAGACCACACTTACTGGTGATTGTTTGCCTATTTATGCTTCAGACTTTGCAAAGCCTTGTTTACATTATCTCATAACATTTGCTGATTCTGGCAATTTAGGGACAAAGTGAAAAGGCAGAGGAGAGAAAAAATTGAAGAAGAAGCGCAAAAATATATGGTGAGAAAAAATGATACCTGACACTACCTTATTTTGTTTTTAGTTCATAATTCCCAGATAGTAATTTTATATGAATTGGTATGGTTAATACAATTGTTTAAAAAACACCAGTCAGATAATTATTTTTCTCTCTAATGCAGTAATGGAAATAATCCCCTTGATTCCACAGACACATTTCTTCATTTTATTTAGAAAATTAAAAAACTTAAGGCATGAAAATCAAGCTTATAACTTCAATGAATTTAGCTTTTTTTTTCCTCTCAAAATAGGAAATTTCTGCCAACCTTTTTTCCTAATAAACAAGCACATCATTCACTTAGAGGAAGTTGTTTGTGTTGGCTTCTCTGTTCTTTTCTTTTGATGAATTGCTGGTTTTTCAGACCCTATACTCATCACATAATTTCTTGACCTCAATTATGCTTCTTAGAAAAGAACAGGTAATGAGTAATGGAATTGTTCATAGAACTTTTAAAAGTTGCACTTAAAAAATGAGATAAAAACATATAAAATTTTCTACTAGAATATGTTGTATTCAGCAAGTTTGTGTATCAACTAGAATTTTTTTAATCTCTGCTTTAAATCTTAACCTTTAAATTGCTCATATTCTATGACTTAAAAAAAAAGTGAAAAGTAGAGATGCAGTGATTTATTTCAAAATCTGATGATAAATCTATCTGGATTGGGTGAGCAATCCAAACAAGAGGCAATAAGTACTATATGATTATTAGTAACATGCAAAAAAATTTTTTTTGAACTGGAGACATTTTCAGCTCACTGTGTGTCCTGAGAAGAAAGAGTCAGGAGAATTAGGAAGGAAAGAGATTGCACAGAAAATACAGTTGCCTGTTGCAGTAGAGCACATAGCAAATTATTTTCTTTGTATTAAAACCTACTGAACTTGAAGAAAAATGTATGTGTACTACAGTTTTTATTACAGTTTTAATGCAATATGAGCTGTGTTGACCAACCTTTCTATAATCAAATAGCTTGATTTACCTATACTCCTGGTCTTATTTTTAAAACATCCTGAATTAAGGATGGGATACATTGAATCTTTTTAGACTTGCCTGTCGGGGCATTTCTGTTGCCTTCTCTTGAGTTGTCTGCCTACCAATTACCCGCCTTATTGAAAACCAGCAGAGCCTTGATAATTAAGAGAGCTTATTCTAAAACCTGTTTTATTCTTTGGTTTTGATTTGTGCCTTTAAGCAATTACCTGAAATAATGGCAGACAGAAAGACCACTAACCCTTAACAACAGCAAATGGATAAAAAAAAAAAAAAAACCAGAAAGCATTAAATTAAAAGAAGGGGAAAAGGCAAAAGAGGGAGATATAAACATCAAAGAAGAAAGGAGTAAAAACAAAAAAAAGAGGGTGAAACTTGGTGAAAATGACAGAGCCAGTGTGTTTCATCATTTTTCTCTGGATAAAGATTGTTGTCATGCTTTTTACTTTGGTATCATTAAAGTTCTAGTCAATGTGAGTGACATTATCTGAAAACTCCCTTTATTTTTATTTCTGCTGTTCTCCAACAGTAAATAGATATCTGGGCTTTAGAAATTACTTGAGTTATATTCTATAATAATAGCTAGCATTTATGTAGCTCTAACTACATACCAGGCATTATACTTTGTGCATGACACATACATTCATCTGGCCCTCACAACAACACTCAGGGATGCTCTGTTACTATCCCATTTTAGAACTGAGGTTACAATAGCAGCCAAACATTGGGATGTGTTTATTGAAATTCTATATCCTCATCTGATGAAACATACAAATGCCAGGTTCATAGGCTTCTGTAGTAGGTAAACTTGCAGAAGGTGAATCCTGGGACTTCATTAAAATTTCCTGATCTGTAGTTCAGTTGCCCATCACTAAACTTTGGTACAGGTCAACAGAATCTTAATAAACAAAATGTTGATACATTTTAACTTCATATCAACATAACCACTGTACATCTTCAGATTATAAAATTGTATATGAATCCTGTAAATGATCTGCATCGTGGACCAGAATCTGCCAAAATATGTCGAGATAAACCAACATTTCAACACATGGGAGACTCCTCTTTGGTCAGAATTTTTCCTACATCTGAGAAAGCACAAATAGCTAAGAATCATCTTGGCACTCTAGGCAAAGCATATATTTTAACCTACTTGTATATGTAGGTCATAGCTAAAACCCTGTGTGCAATACTACCATCAAATTCTTTCTGCTAATGCTAGCAGTGATAAAGAATAATCACTTATTAGAAGTAATAAAACCATTCATCAACTTGTAGAAATATTGAACTTACATAAGAGTAGTATCTATGGAGTTCATCCTGTCTGAAAAATATCAATTTAAAGACTATAACTTTATAATGACTGTAAGAGGCCAACATATCCAATTAACTTTAAGAAAAAGTGTAAACACAATTGTTGATAAGTTCACTACTTATTTCTAGAATTTAGGAAGCACAGTCCATATTTCCTTTGCTTTTTAATTGGAACAAAAATATACAGCTAATAAGACAACTACTCTATTTCATATCGAGGAATTTAATATAAATATAAAATGTTTTTCTCCCATCTAGTGGTCTGACATTATAAAATTTTTCCAAAATTAAGTTTATTTTATTATCATTAAAAAGCAGGCTAATGACAGCAACTAATAGGGGGAAAATTATATATATAAAGGGTTAGTATTTCTCAATTTCTTCTATAAGTTTTTATTAATAGAATTGTCTTTTTATATTGCACATGCTTTTCTTAAGGAATCTTGCCCTTGGCCATCATTAGATTTATATGAAATGTATTTGATTTTGTCTATTCCAGTTTATTGAAGAAAGAATATCTCTTGCAGTACATCAGTTATTCATAGAATAACCCCTTAATTAGTCCCACTGGCCATATTATCCCCTGATATTAAAAAGTTTGCTTGCTTTATCAAAATAGCAAGGAATTTAATTGTGGCTAAGACTTATTTGTGGAATAATAAACACATTCAGACGTCAGGCTTCTGAATTGTACTTGATAAATATTTAGAGTACCATTGGCTCGTTACTGAAAGTGCATGTGTACTGTAAACCAAGGCAGTTCAAGCCTTTGGACACAGGTAGTTTTCAATATTAAAGTTATTATTGAATTCTTATTCTTATATATAACTTTTTTGTTTTGTAGGCTTTATTTTGTAGGAGGATGCAAGAATATTTGCTCACTCCAAATGGAGAACTTGTTTTAGACCTAATTAACTTTCATTCATATGTCAGATAGGTATTTTTGACAAACATCAAAATAGCAAATTAGCTGGTAACTCAGGAGTCATATTTCACAGGAGGGTCTATTACCTATTAAAATAAATATAAATTACTCTTCCAGTTCACAGACCTGGCCTTCATCTAAAATAGAAAGTGTAGCTAAACTTCAGCTTATAGTTTAGCTCAGTTCCATATCCATTCGTTGACCACTTTTTATGAATCAGGTTCTTGGTTAGGCTCTTGAGACAAAAAAATAAGATGTGCTTCCTGCACTTGAGAAACAGTCAGTTCATCGAAGGAAGGCAGATCAATAAGCACAGAACATCAGTAAAGCAAGATACTACACAAGTGTCTGGAGGCATGTGCTCAGGCTGAATGTGCCATGTGATCTTTCTGGAAGTCTTACTAAGATTCTGTAGATCAGGATTTAGCAAACTTTTTCTGTGGAGGGCCAGATAGTAAATGTTTTCAACTTAACTGAATATGTGACCCCTATCACAACTCTTCAGCTCTCCCACTGTAGCTCAAAAGTGGACATGTGCAATACAGACAGGAAGGAACATTAGCCACATCTAAGTCTCTAGTGTAAGTATTCATGTTAGAGTAGTACCTGCTGCTAGGGTAGTACCTTTCACCTATTTACCCTTCACAATGCACACACTTTTTTTCTTTCTCCTCTACCTCATTCCCTTTCTCCTTTCCAATGCTTAGTTGAAGCAGAATCCATTATCATCATCAACCATGCTCATAGCACTGAAACTAAGGAGATTCCAGTCCCTTTCTTCATGGTAAGAACCACTGATAATAATAGCTAACATTTTCGTGGTGCCTGGGTGGCTCAGTCGGTTAAGCGTCCAACTCTTAATTTTGGCTCAGGTCATGATCTCAGGGTCATGATATCAAGCCTTGCATTGGGCTCCATGCTCAGCGAGGAGTGTGCTTGAGATTATCTCCTTCTCCCTTTGCCCCTCTGCCCAGTGATGCTCTCTCTAAAACGAATAAAACCTAAAGTAATAGCTAACCCTTTAAAACTTTTTTGAATGCAAAGCATGCTCAAATACAAGTCAGTTAATCCTCAAAACTACCCTGTGAGGTAGATATCATTTTCATTTTACATAAAAGTAGGCCTTGGAGAGGAGAAGTAATTTGCTCAAGATTATGCAGCTGGTTCAACAATATGCTAATTGTACTGTACCATAGATGAACTTTAAAACACCTTAACATGCACAGTATTTTTTATCCAGTATCCAGTCCCCTCTATTCCATCAATAGCTAGGGTAGCCATTTAACTTATTCCCTGGTTTGCCTGGGACTGAGGGATTTCTCCAGACAGGAGACTTAGGGCTAAAACCAGAGAGGTTCTGGGCCAAGTAGGACAATGTAGTCACGATCAATAGATTTGGCATCTTCATTCCAATGCTTCTTACACTTGAATGTGCATTGGAATCACTTGGAGATCTTGTTAAGCAGCTTCTGATTTAGATTCTGTGAGTAGGTCTGGGGATGGCCTGAGGATCTGTATTTCCAACCAGCTCTCGGGGGATGCTGATGCTGCTCATCTATTTCTACTCTTATCCATTCTCAGGGCTCACCCAGACCTCATCAGTCAGAATCTGCATGCTAACAGATACCCCAGGTGGTTCACATATTCAAGTTTGAAGAGCTCAGTTTTAGTCCAATCTGATCAGTGGGAGGTAATCTTCACCTCTGCATGTTTTTCCTGCTTTCAGTGAACCTTTCTGAATATTGGCAAACCATGTGACAGCTTTTCCCAGTCTGCCTCTTCACCTTTCTGGGAGTCCAGATGTCTCTTTCTTGCACATTTACCTGTTGGCTTATTCCTTTTTTCCCTAATACCCTGTAACTTTCTTGAACCCAATTATTTAAGCTCAGTGTTGGATGTTTGTTTCTGTGGCTATTATTCTGTGAAAGAAAATTACTCTACTTGAAGAAATCAGATGGTCAGCAATAAAGGAGGCCTTAAAATCATTTACTTTCAACTGTAACCCTGTCCATCAGAATATAGTTTATAAGAAGACTGTGACAACAGTAAAATTGTTCCCTTTTGGCAGCAGGAAAAAAAAAAGAAATTTATTTGCACTTGGTGCTCCCTCTTGCCAAGATATTGCTTGAGTATAATGAAAAGTTTATAGAAATCGTATTTTCAGTTCTTATTGCTATGTTTTTACATGTTAGCCATTGTTCTAAGTGATATACCTTTTATCACTTACTTATTCATAATGATTCTACGAGGTAGATACTATTATCATTCCCAGTTATCAGATGAAGCAACTGAGCAGAAAAGCACTAATAAGTTGTCCAAGGTCAAAGAGCTAGAAAATGGCCAAGTCAGGATGAAGGGCCCAAGCAGTTCAAGTCAAGAGCAAATGTTCTTAACCACCATACTACATATTGACTTTATTTTAGCCCAATATTTCTTTTCTTCAATGTATTGACCACAATTTATAATTATTTTTATTTTCATTCTGTCTTCTCAAAAATTTAACTTCCTTGTGAAAAGGGATATGCTTCCCTGGCTCTTTATTAAATTTCAAGTGTCTGGCACATACTAGGCACTCAGTACGTATTTGTTAAATAAGTGAATAAATAAGAAAACATCGTGGGGCTTATAGTCTTTAACATATAAAGCATAAGGGGCCACAGAAGAGAGAAAGAATGTTAGCCTAGGGGAATTGCAGTATTCCTAAACACTCCTACCTACAAAATGTTGGGACTTTGGAAGCTAGGTTGACACTTTCACAGCATATATTAAGCAGACTTCCATCTGAGACTGTTATGAGTCTCGATGTTAATAGTAAGTTGGAAAGGGCCTTTCAAGAAGCCATATGTGTGTATATATTAGAATTATATATAAATGTATCATAAATATATATAAATAACATAAACAATTGAGTATGTGTATTTCACTTTATTTTAGCTTTAAGAAACCAAAATAATTTTTTTGCTTTGGTTTAAATGAAGTCTTGGGGCTCCTTTGGAAATAATATTGCTGCCATAAAGCATCTTCAGAACATTTAAAAATCATGCTTCCTAAATTAATTTGTAAGATGTTGCAACTGCATTTAGCTAAAAACAGTAAACTGAGAGTGCAGTAGAGCTTGAAATATTTACTGTGGTTATGATGTGCAGGATAATACCTTAAAAATTGCCTACTGCTCTGAAACTAAGTCTTGTGCTTTTAGCTTGCCAGGTTCCCTGCTCATTCTAACCTCTTTATCTTTGTTCACCTGGAATGCCTTTCCCTTTGATTAGGCCTAGTACAGACCCTGATGCTTTTTAAGGACTACCCAGAATCCCCCAGTGCTATGGTGATTTTCAAGAAGACACCAGGCACCCTGGCACTTGCCTTCTCTGCCCTCTGGTACTTGCACCTTTGCCACAGCCTGTGATGGGGAGTGAGCGGCCTTTCCTTATCCCTTTGTTTTTTATGAGTAATTCTTGCCTCTGTCACTAGATTGTACTTTGCTGAATGCAACACATACTTTGTGTTGTACATTTCTAAGTATTACCAACCCCAGAACTGGACACATATCAGATGGGCAGGAAGTATCGGTTGAATTATTCATTATTGATTTGACCATTATCTAAAGTCATATATGTGTCATTTGTGTCAGTGTTACAAAGGATGTTGTTTACTTCAGGTCTTTTTGAAGCTACTTAAACTTGCTCTTAAACGCAAATTTACTTGATAGGAAGGTTTTTTGCTTTTCTTTTTTCTTCACATAACACAGTTCTTTGTGATTGGGAATCTGACGTAGAAGAAAAGCAGAGAGAAAAACCATTTCATCTTCCTGCTAAGTGTATAGGGCCCTTGAGGCTTTTAACAGCCACCTCTAAATCAATTGAACAGATATTTTTACTAAAAGATGGGATGCAATTTCTCAAATACTAAAAAGTTCCTTTGTCAGATCGTTATTACTGTTCGCATTTTCTATTCAAAACCCAAAACATTTGGACATGTTTTTATTAAGTCTTTTTTTTTTTTGGATACTGTGGGTACATGACTTACACATTCTTATGTATGCATGTGTGCATAGCTTTGTAAGGATGAATATACCACTTCCTTATAGATCCATTTTTTAAAATTTTTGGCATAATTTCATCTTTGTAAAATTTCTATTTCCATTTAATCACAATTACTGGAAAGATGATTAACTTTATACACAGCCCATTATCTTATCTAGAAAATTAGATCCTAAAGGTAAGTTATGGATGCAAATGAAGCATTCTGGGATGCCTCTTAACTTCCCCAAGTCTTACACATGCCTGGTTAATTTCTTTTATGGGTTGAGAAATGTTACCTTAGGGCCAGAAAAAAGATAGTGATATGTGGGTAAAATGTATTGCACTGCTAGTAAATCTTGGGTCAAATTTACAAGTTAACAAGAAAGGGCCTGAGAGTCTAGGATTAAGTACGCTGTTTTAGATCAAAATAACTGGGAAAAGTGAAGTCCTAAAAAGATATTTGCCCACTAGGCTGGAAAAGAGCATGTGAGACTAACCAGACGGTAGAAAAACCTTGGGAAGAATAACTGTACAAGCTGCCTTCAGGCAGCTGAATAGACTTCAGGAGATGGTGAAAGAGGTATCAAGTAAATACCCTGGTCTATTTCTTGATGGGGCCAAGAAATATTATCCAGCCGATGATCATGAAGACTCGTTCTGAGGCAGATTTAGGTCTGGGATGAGATTTGAGGAACACTCCCCCAAGAGATTCAGATCATCAGGTAAGCTTGAGAAGCGCTGATTTTTCTCAGACTTCCAGAGGCCTGGCCCCAGACCAATTTTGGAACCAAGAATTCAGGTAGAACTTTCCTAGACTGACTGAAGAAAATCAGGTAAGCTAGTGGTCTCCCAGTGACCTAGTCAAAAGCAGACCCTGTGGTGGTGGAAGCTTTGTGTTCTATTTTGAGGACTTTGAGGTTTATGGTGTAGAGGAAGGGAAGTCCCAGTTTAGGCGAGGGTTTTAAACCACCCAACCTGCTAGTATTCCTTCTAGTTCCATACCTGGTCAGACCATCATTATTCACAGTCATTAGAAAATATATCTTATATTAAGCAAATTGAGTACTTTTGGTTTAGTAAAAACTGGTGTAAAGGAAGGTTCTGTTTGTTTTCGATAAATGCTATAAAAGTATTCTGTGAAAATAAGCCCAAATGCGACAGTTTTGTGGTACACTTACGATATATATATATATATATATATATATATATATATATATATATTACTTTTTTAAAAAAAAAATTTTTATTAACATATAATGTATTATTTGCCCCAGGGTACATGTCTGTGAATCATCAGGCTTACACATTTCACAGCATTTGCCATAGCACATACCCTCCCTCCCCAATGTTCATAACCCTAACCCCCCACCTCCCAGCAACCCTTAGTTTGTTCACTTCCAATATATATTAAAAAAAAAAAATCTATCTGATGATGACCTGATGCTAAATGCTAAATTTCATCTTTCTGGAATAGGAGTTTCAAACTTTAGCTGCTTCAGGACTACCTTGAGAGATTATTAAACAGAACTAGTTGAGTCTCACTCCCAGAGTTTCTGATTCAGAATGGGGTCAACATAGAATTTGTGTTTTTAAGAAATTCTCAGGTGATGCTGTTGTACAGGTCCTAAGACAAGACCTTGAGAACAACTCTCCTGGCAGGTACAGTGGGAATAGAGAGAGCCCAATTTGTGTTAGTGTTTACTAACCTTAATAAGTAAATATAGTATTTAATTTTTGTATTGCCAAAAGGAAGAAAACTTCATATACAATAATCATATATATTATAATACTAATTTGGTAATTACCACTATAAAAGAAAACCATGTTTTTTAAACTAATAAAAAGCAGAGACCAAATAATCTAGTCAATGAGCAGTAAGAGTATAATGCTGATTTGACAGATGAGAAAGGCCAAAATAGTTACTTTGGCAATTATACCTAAAGGAAAACATTTTATTCTGCTTTCTTTGAGAGAAATTACAGCAGTTTAGTTGACCATATTTTGATTATTAATGCTAAAATCGATATACATACATTTCAAAGGATCTTTTTGTTTTTGTTCTTTGGTTTTAAGACTTTATTTTTTTTTTAGTGTAGTTTTAGGTTTACAACAAAATTGTGAGGGTGCTGCAGAGATTTTCCACATGGCTTCTACCCCCACCCAGGCATGGCTTGCCCATTATCAACATCATTTGCCAGATGGTACATTTTTTTTACCATGGATAAACCTACATTAGCATTTCATAATCATTCAAAAGTCCATAGACTATCTTACAATTCACTGCTGGTATTGTATATCCTATGGGTCTGGGCCAATGTTTTGTTTCTTTTTATTGAAAGAAAAATAATTCAATTTTAGAACAAACATATGAATCCATAATATTTCTAAGACTCTATTTTGCCATCAAATATAATTTTAAAATGTTGAAAAGTTGTGTGTGTGTTTTGAATAATTACATTTATAGGTAGATATAATATGAGATTGTCCAAAAGTAGCTTTGGTCTTGCACAAGAAATTTAAAGTAGTTCTTAAATTCTGTTTTGTTCAATTTGTATTGGCTATACAGATAAAATATTAGAAAAATTGTAATTTTTTTTAAAGATTTTATTTATTTATTTGATAGAGAGAGATCACAAGTAGGCAGAGAGGCAGGTAGAGAGAGGGGGAAGCAGGCTCCCCGCTGAGCAGAGAACCCGATGTGGGGCTCGATCCCAGGACCCTGAGATCATGACCTGAGCCGAAGGCAGAGGCTTTAACCCAGAGCCACCCAAGCGCCCCAGAAAAATTGTAATTTTTGAATGCTTTGTTATGGTTAAGTCCATTATGTATCATCACACTGTCATAACATCTAATACTTTCGACCTCTTAGGGGTTTGCGATAGACTCAACTATTTTCTTAAAAAAGAATAAATTCTAAATATAGACTTTTTAAATTCATAAGAATAATACAGTAAAGCAAAACAAGGATAAAGGGCCATTTAATAACACATGTGAAAAGGTTAACAATTCTTTTTTTTTTTTTTAAGATTTTATTTATTTATTTGACAGAGAGGAGATCACAAGTAGGCAGAGAGGCAGGCAGAGGAGAGGGGGAAGCAGGCTTCCTGCTGAGCAGAGAGCCGGATGCAGGGCTTGATCCCAGGACCCTGAGAGCATGACCTGAGCCTGAGATCATGACCTGAGCCAAAGGCAGAGGCTTTAACCCACTGAGCCACCCAGGTTGCCCCTACTTTCAGCTTTAAAAATTGATTTGCTAAAATGTTTTCCTGGCTGTCTTTAAGTTTAATCATACGGGGTGAGAATGTTTTTGGATGGGAGCTTAAACCCACAGCTATAGGGCAATGATTAAAATCAGTACATTTACAGTTGAGGGATGGATCTTGATTAACCCCATACTGAATATTATTGTAAACTAATGTTATGTAACACATGGTTTTAACTTGGCCAATAATGTTGCTGTTAATCTTTATTCCCTACAGAATAACTAAGGGAGTGATGGAGGGATACCATTGGCTATCTGTAGTCCAAATAAGTAAAACATTAGACAACAGCCATATGGTCTGAAACTATTTAGCTTTATTTTTATTTACTCAAAGTCAATTATGCCACATCTTCCAAAGGGATAAGTGCACACTGGGGAATATTTTGCTGAGAGAACATTACTTTCTAAGAGCCTTAAAGCACTTAACCTTCATTCGGCATCTCCAGTCTGTTCCCATAACTTGTTCTGGTATCACCATCTTGCTTCTGTGTTATTGCTTCAAAACGTTTCTTTTGGCAACACAATTCTCTTAATATAGCTTTAAGTAGTGCCATTTTCTATCTGAACTTAAGGCATGCTTATCTCAAGGGATAAAAATGGAGAAATGGCTTCTTGTGTGCGAAATCATTAATTTACCAGCTTTCATCAAATAGTTTTTGGCCAGATGAAAGGAAAAGCGAAACAAGTTTTGCTGATGAGATCTTACTGCCCAGTGGCTTTTAGTGGAATATTTTGGTCCTTGGCAGCCTTTACCCTAGACATCCTTTCTAGTCTTAGCAGTGCTTGTCTGCTGATATGGGCTAGCATCATAGAATGAGGATATTTTTTCAGTAGAGGATAGTTCATTGCTCTAGATGCCATTAGATTGTTCATCTTCCTCTGGATTCCAACACATAACCTACACGTTCACTCACTTTTCCAATTATGCACAATTACATTGTATCAGACATTGTATAATCTAATAGAGATTACTGTATTTAAAAAAATATGTTAGTACTAATATTAAAATTACCAGACTTCCTACCAAAATGTCTTAGCTTTTGAGATTTCCAGTACCTCTTGATTTACTATGTAACACACCTCTCATTCTTACCAGAATGGATTTTTTTTCCCCTTTGACTCCTAGAACTCTCTTGGGGGATACCCTATTTGTACATGGCCCTGTTCTCTTGGCCATTGTGTATGGGCCCAAAGGTGAGCTTCTAACATGATCTTACAGTTTCACCCACTGAGGACAGACTAATTCTGATTATCCCAAGTTTCACAGCCTGAGGAATTATCTCCCTGGCCCAGTTTATTGGTCAGTGAACTGCCTTCCATATAAATAGTCACTCTCACCAAATTTGTTTTCTGTTGACTATAGAGAAATGTAATGTGTAGAGAAAGAGAACCATAAAACCAATGTTCAGGTAAACAGAGAAGAGAGAGCAGCTTGATGGTATTCAAATTTGTAATTCCAGTTGTACCTGAAGCTTCGGTACATTCTGGCTTCTACTCCAGCTTGGTTGTTCATCAGATACTCTTGTATCCTTCTAAGAATTTTTCCACTTTGCTTTATGAAATCTGTGTTGGCTTGCTGCTTATAATAGACAAGAAAGTCCTAACTAATACATGGGTATAGCAGAGGTCCTAAGGTCTGACATGTGCCATGAAAAAGTGGTCCTATCCCACTTAGAGTACAATGGTTACATTGTTTCCTTTAGCATGCCCCCAGCAGACTACACTATTTGGATACTCTAAGACTTACACTTTGTTAATCAGTGTCTTTATTAAGGATTTTTTTTCATAAAACTGACATAACTTAGGTTAAAAACATGGAAAAACAATAAAAGCTATAACTGTTACAATCAATATGAAGGTTATCAGCTACATTGTAAAGACTACTCAAAAAAAAAAAAAAAACCAAAAGCAAACATAAGAATGTGCAATAATGCCACTAAGATTAATTAATGCACTATGTCTAGAATATACTGAGTGTGTCCAAGCAAAAATCCCTATATAAGAGACAATGGAGAGAATGTGGCTAATATCCTCTGAGACATTGTGAGTTAATTCAGAAATAAAATGTTTGTTTCTAAATAAACATTTCATAGAGCCACTATTTCAGTAAATTATTTAAAATTATTTTATTCTTCATTATTAATGTGTTAATGGCATTATCTTTTTATCCTCCTAGAAAACGATTGGGAAACTACAGCCCTCATCCTAAATTTGGCCCACTGCCTGTTTTTGTAAATACAGTTTTTTGGAACAAAGCCATGCCCGTTCATTTAGTATCATCTGTGGCTGCTTTCACACTGTAATGCCAAAGTTCAGTACTTGAGACAGAGAACATATACCCTGAAAAGCCTCAAATATGTTGCATGACTGTTTATAGAAAAAGTTTGCTGACCTCTATTCTAGAAATTTATTTTCTTTTATGTAAGAAAATTGATTTTGAATTAAATGTATTTTTGAAATAAGTTCAGTTCTTCAGGAATAAAACCACTGTATAAATTTGGAAAGAGATCTGTGCATTTTATGTTTCTTTAGTCTACTACATCCTGTGTGTACAAATTTAGATCAATTAATAAATTGCCTATTCTTGTGATAGCTTTCCTGATTAAGTCTTCTATTTTTGGGGAAAAAAATCTCAGAATTTTATCTACCTTCCTGAATGTTTTATAACTCTCTAATCCCTCCAGAAATGGTCCTTTTTTTATTATACAACTCTCTCTGTTGTGTATAGTTCCCTGGGACCCATAGAAGTTTTCCTAAATTCCTTTTTCTCACCTATGCATACTTCTTATGTTCTGTTTAGTCTTGAGGACCACCATGAGATGAATGATTTTCCAGAAGTTGGAGACCTAGCAGAGTTTAGGCCTTAATCCCATCATGTTAAAGGTTCAGGCATTGTATCTCTAGGTGGCACACTCTAAGAAAATTGAATCAGAAATTGACATCTCAGTTAAAATTTTACCTCTGGCATTTACTCTAGAGTGCTGTTAAGTGAGTTACTTAGTTTTTACAATGGCTCTTAGGTCTTAACATGATCAGAAACATTCATGCACACCTGTGCAATAGCGCAAACCTGTATTCTATTGTTCTGACCTCGTTTCTTAGGATTCTCACATCGGATAGGTACGCTCTCACCTCTTGGTCTTTGCCCGTGGTGTCCATTCTGTCTGGGTTACATTCTCTGTGATATTTGTGTGGCTTATTCTTTCATATCCTTAATGCCTTTCCTGGCATCTGACTGAAAATTATGCAACCTCTTGTAATGCATGCTTGTACCTATTCACTCTTCCTATTTTTTCTTTAGCATTTATCATCCTCTGACATAAAATGTTTTACGACTCCATTTTGTCTCTTTGAGAAGGAGATAGTTGGCCTCTTTGAGTTTAAATTTTTTTTTACGTTTTGTTTCATGACGTATTCCTTGTATCTAGAAAGGAAGGTTCTCCTAAAATAAGGTTGAAGAAATGAAAAAATGGCATGAACCATTTGGAAATGAATGAATGAGACATAATTTGTAAAGGAAGTAGATGTTATACATTAAATGTTTGTAAACTATAAAATAGCAGATTTCTAGTTTTTATTGCCAACATTTTACAGCTGCTTGCTTTTTCCATGATTAGAAAACATTTTTTTTTTTGTACAATTAGAGTAGCTCACCAGAATAAAAGTAGCCAATAACTTTTACTCTATATTTAGGGTTTAAATCCTGATTCTATTTATATTCTTAGGACACAGTAGGGCACAGACTCCTTTTGCTCGCTTATTCTCCTTCTCTTCCTCCTATTCTGTTCTCCCTCCCTCTTGTCCTCTTCAATTTCATAAAGGCCCTGGATCTCTTACATTCTACATATAGTTCAATAATGCTACCTTCAGATTTCAAAGAGTAATTTCTGTTTTTGCCCATACTCATGTGCTTATTAGATTTTTTCAATAAAAAAGTGTCAAATAAGCAAACACCATATAGTTTCAAATAAATCAATTATATATCCTCTCATGGAAACACAGACTTATAAAGGTCATAATTTGGCACAAAGAACTGGATTTAAAAATCCCATTATATTTTGACACCAGGCTTAAAAGCACACCATTTGGGGGAACTTAACACTTCAGTATCACGTTCAGCTTCACTATTTACTATGTGAATGGAAACCATGACAACAACATTTGAAGGCATTTTTCCAAATTTTTCTATTAATGTATATCATGCATGTGTTTTTGAAAAGCTCTTAAGAGAATGTGAGAAACATATTCCAGATAAAACTACTTGAACATTAGGAAAAAGCCTCTCCTGCCATTAGAGTGAGGCATTCATTAGTCACTGCTCGAGTGGTCACTCTCATGTCACACTTCAGTACTGATTTTTGGGATAGTCTTTGAGACCTGCCTGATAAAGCAGAAAGATGCTTAATTTTAGGAAGCACTTATGTAATATCTATTTATCATAGCTTAGGCACTAAGACATGTTTGTGCCTTTTCCTGCCTTTCCATAGAGTATGTTTCAGAAAAAAGAAAGATAAATCATTTAGTTTCATGGTGGCTGTTAAAAGTCAATTTAGATCTAAATTTCCATTTTTTTTTGTTCACATATGCTAAACACTCATTTTGTAAATTAAATAGAATGATTAACTCTTTTTGAAAAAAAGCCTCTTTATATTGCTGCAAGAGAAGTCATACTTCATTAAATATTTTGGTGACAATAACTTATCAAAACATGTATTATAAAAGTTTTAAAAATTTATCTCAATACTACACATCAAATGATAACATTTAAAAGATTTATCATAAATCACATATTCAAATTTAGTTTTCAGTTTTATTGGTAGAAATCTCATAACTAGTGCTTTTTTTTTCTTGGCAGGGAGGAAGTTAAATTTATAAGTTTTTCCTTACCAAGAATGCATCAAGATTTTTTTGGGAAAAACTGCTATTCTGAATAGTATAATATTTACCTGAAACTCCTTTAATATTTCTCAGTTAGGCAGAAACAAATGATTATAACCTGTATTATACATTGTAATAAAAAGGCCAAATTACACTGTTTTCCATTATTCATTAAATATATGCCGACTGCCTATTATATACAAATTTAATTTAGAAATATCTCTGTGTGGTATTTTGGGAATTTTTAAGGGAAAAAAATAAAAACTTGTTTCTGCTTTGTGCTTTTTCCCCCAACATTTTATCAAGAAGACTTGATAAAGGTATTGCAGTGTCAGTTAAAATCAATTGAAATAATGAAAAGATTTCAGCTATAGTAAGATACTAAGTTTTATATTTTTTCATAGAAAATGTAGAAAGGAGATAGGTTTAGGTAGATGTTTTCTAGAAAACCCAACTTTAGCTGTTTTTCACATGCACTTGGAAATGAAATTAAAGAATGCAAAATATTAGGAGTTCATAAAATATTTTTAAAGATCACAAGGTTTGTGAATTTATTTGCATCTCCCCTAAAAAAAAAAAAAAAAAGACATTGAAATCATAATCCCCAGTACCTGTGAATGCTGTTTTGAAAAAAGTCTTTACAGATGTAGTCAAAGTGAGTCCTAATGAATTAGTAAAAGAGCCTTGTGAAGATAGCGTAATACAGTGAGAATGTCATGCCATGTTAGAAACAGACATTAGAGCAGTGGGTCTTTAAGCCAAGAAAAGTCAAGTATTTCTGGCCACCATCAGAAGCTTGGAAAGAGGCATAGAACAGATTCCTCCCTCAGAACCCTCAGAAGGATTCAACCCTGCCATCACATATATTTTGGACTTTTTATCTCCAGAACTGTGAGAGAATAAATTTATGTTGTTTTAAGATACCAGTTTGTGGTAATTTGTTATAGCAGCCCTAGGAAATTAATATAGCATCTCTAATTTATAAAAGAAATCCCCTTTGGCCAATTAAAGAAGAATCTCAGTAAACTTATATTGAAAAATCACAGAAGATATAAACAAAAGCCTCTCTCATTTCAGGAAATTTATCCATAAGATAAGTTTATAAAATTAATAAACCCAAGATAATGCATAATGCATAAGACAGTAAACCAAACAACAGTAACTTCAACAAAATAGAAATTTCACTATTACTGGAAGAATTCCAGAGGTAGGCATGAAGGAAGGCAAGTGTTAACATTATGCTCCATTTGTCTTGTCCCACCATATTTCACACATGGTTTCCACTCTAGACCATTGCTTGACTTCTCGCCATCCCTCTCCATTTGTTAGTGAGAAGAAAGGAGATAAAGGTCGCCCCGTTCCCCCCTTAAGAATACTTCTCAGAAGCCACATATTGTACCTTTGTTCCTATCCTTCAGGCTAAAAGTAAGTCACATGGCCTTAGTTTACTTCAAGGTAGACTGGGATTTATAGCTTTTCTTGCTGGTGGATATGTGCCCACCCAAAATTGAGGATTCTATTAATAATAAAGCAAAAGAGAATGAATATGCGGGCAACCCCCAGCCTCTGCTAGACCCCAAAAAAATCCAAAAGTAAAGCCTATTATTTTGTAGCACAAACTTTAATAAAAAGAATCCTTTTTTTACTTTGAGATAACAGTTGAAATGACAAGTAAGCCACAAAATGTAAAGGACCTCCCACAACCTCAACTCTCAATTTTGTTGTCTAAGTACCTCAGGGATCTTTTGACTTCTTTCAATCTCCATTGGCTACAACACCTTTCACCTATATCACTGTAATGGTATTTTCCTGATTAGTCTTCCTGCCTCTCTCATCTTGTACCTTGCAATGTATCTTTACCCTTTATTGATTTCCAATACGCTAAAGATAAATTTTGAGGTTTGAACATTGCTTACAAAGTCCTATGTGAGCTTCTCACCTCCCACCCTCATTCTACCACTATTCATTGTGGCTCCTATGCTTCAGTCACTCTAGATTTTCCTTGGTTCCTTCATTATTTAACAAACTCTTAAATCTCCATCATTGTACCCATTTTTCCCACTGCCTGGATTGTTTGTATCTGCCATTTTTACCTAGACAACTTCTACTCATTATTTATTTATTTATTTTTAAAAATTTTATTCATTTGTCAGAGAGAGAGCAAATAAGAAAACACAAGCAGCGGGGCAGCAGGCAGAGGGAGAAGCAGGTTCCCTGCTGAGCAAGGAGCCCAATGTGGGACTCCATCCCAGAACCCTAGGATCATGAGCTGAGCTGAAGGCAGATGCTTAACCAGCTGAGGTACCCAGGCATCCTTCTACTCATCCTTAAAATCTCAGCTTACAATTTGTGTTTTTAGGGAACTCTTTTTCAACTCACTTTTTATTAGTTCAAGTAGGCTCCCTGTACTATTCCCTTGCTATTTTTTTAAACTACCAATCTCTCTTAGAATTTTTTATTTAATACTCTCTTCCTTCCTGCTAGAGAAAGACCTCTTTATTTTGTTTTCTTCTTTATCTCCAATGCTGGTATAGACTGTGGGGTATATTAATAGTAAGAGCTCACCAATTTTTTACTCGATTAAAATATTCTTCAATTTCATGAGAAAACCAGTTATAAATTAACAATTAAAACATTTTTGTGTATATTCTGTATACTCATTAACTCATTATCATTGTACATTGCCCTTCCGGGCCTCTAGCATGAGATCTGTTTTATGAATATTTTCTGAATGAATAGAATTATAAAGGTGTGTGTGAGTGTGTATGTGTGTTGTTGTTATTGTTGTTGCTTTTTAATCAATAATATTTGCTTCTTCTGTGTGGTAGGCATGGTACAAGGAGCTAGACATACACTATTGGATAAAACAAGCATTGATATCCATTTCATGGAGGTATCAGCCTCAGATAAATTATATATCTAATAATTTAAGGATTTTTAATAATAGAATATGGTACATCTCTATGCTAGAATATTCTGTGGCCCATTAAAACAATGTGACAAACATCAATTGACAAGAAAGATGTATTGCTAAGTGTTATAGAATATAAAACACATATGCATTTTAAGATTCTACTTTTGTATAAAAATACATCTGAATATATATCTGAAAGCATTAAGTCCACAATACTAAAAGGTTTTTCTGAGCTCCCATTAGAAGTAATAATCTCTGAGGTTTCCTTCTGTCTTTCTGAAATGTATTTGTTTTTAGAAATATATAAAGTTACAGAAATTTCATTAAATAAGAGAAATATCATTTTTTTTTTAGTATTAGACTCTTGTATTTCAGTGATTAGATGTGCATTTGACCTAGAAAAGTCAAATAGCAATTTTGAATGAATGGTCATGTGAGTCATGATGGAATTATGTTTCTTGCATGGAGTGCTTTAGTTAAAGAGGCAACAGAACTGCCCCCTAGAATGGATGTGGCAGAAATAACTTCATTGAATTAATTCAAATAATTTGCTCTCCTTAATTTACATAGACACATAACTTACTCCCTACGTCCCGTGGAACTGATTTGTGCCATAGCGGGATTGAACTAGGTAAAATGGTTGCTGTTTCCTGAGTACCTGTAGTGTCGTGAGCATCAAACTAAACACTGTGTTCTATTGCTAATTCTCACGGCCACCCTGCAAGGCGGACGCAGGTAACTTGCTCAAGGTTATTCGCTAAGTGGCAGACCAGGGATTTGAATCTGTCCAACTAATTCTGGCCCAGCGTGGATGTCAGCGGGGACAGGGAAAGGTCACGAAACTCTATGCATGCAAGGAATCCTCCTTCCTGGAACCTTACTATAGTGACGGCGTGCCCTAGTTTATCCTCCAAAGTTCTCAGGAGTCAGCAGGCTTATTTTTATGTGATTGGTAATCTGTGTTCTCCTGAAAATACTCTCACCTAAATAAAAAGAAATTTCAGAGTTCTTCTGGTTTTATTCATGAGGACTCAAACTAAGAACAGAAGTACACCAATCTCTTCCGAGAATAATTTTCTTTTAAGGTCCTTTGTTTTCTATCTTGGGTAATGTCCACTTATCACTAAATAACATTTCCAATTGCTATTCTTTTTTTGGCACTAAGACAGCCTTCTACTCTATTCTGTGCTTCAGAATAAAGAAAAAAAATCAGGTTTAGACTGTAGCCAAGCCCTCTGTCTACTTAAGGCAGTTTTGAGACACACGTGCATTCCTTAGGTTTCATAGGTTTTGCTACTAAGCAGAGCCCCTGAAGTTCATTACTGCAGGAAATCAGAGTGACAAGTATATGAAAGGTGGTCCTGCAACACCATCCCTCACTTGTTTAGGGTCTCATAAAACCTGTCAGAAATGATAGCAGCATCCAGTGCAGTCTTGCCACCTTCTGGATAAGAGGTCTCCATGTTTATATTCAAAATTATCAATCATTCTAAATACTGACTCAAGCTTGTCTTTAGTAGCAATATTTCCATTTGCAGTAAAGATGTACGGGGAGGACTCCTCCATGTTCACGGCTCTTATATCAATGTCAAAATTAGTATATAAAACATCCATCAAATACACTCACAAGGTGAACTGGGCATGTCTTTTACAAAGTCTTGTGTATTTGGGATTTTACTAGGCTTTATCAGACACCTCTGGAAGCAGGCAAATTGGCAGATGCCTGGGCATTTTTTCATAAACAGAATACAAAAAGTAATAGGATGTGGACTAAGAATTTGCTTAGTGTATCTGTTCAGAGATTTGGGTTCTTCATTTTTGAATTATACTGGAAATGTTTATAAATGGAAGAAATCCTTTGATTTTGTTTTCGGACATGGTAAACCATATAACAGGCTGTTCATAAGTCAGGGCGAACTGCTTAGTGGTTGATGACCTGTTGGAAATGAAGAGTTAAATATGCTTAACTCTGTTCACCCTTAGCTCCTTAATAACACAAAGATTTTAATGATTATGAAAGTAATTTACCAATGGGTATGTTTTTATTACCATAGATTACATGGGATTTAACTCTTTAAAAGTGACAAGGGTGATCTTCTTTGTACATAAGAAAATGATTCCTCCCATCTAAGCGCCACAACACTCCACAAGAGTGTAAGCTTACCCAGGGCCTCCACTGCAAGTAGTATATCAATGTTTTACACCCATCTGTCTAGTTAGCCTTACATAGGAGAACAACTAATAAACAGGCTGGCCCCAGAAACTTTAGAATCTTCATGGAGGTTTTGTCTCTCTTGACAAGTGTTCACACCAAACCATTTAACATTTTTTCTGCTGATTTATCTTCCTGAAGGAGGCATTTTTCCAATTTCTTCTGTACTTTAGATATCGTAGTTTAATCAATGCATTACCAAACTCCCCATCATCTGATGATTACCGTATGGTATGCTATGACATCACTTCTGCTGTTGTGATTTATATCTTTAAAATAATGTTCACATAGATTATGCGGCCTACAGTGCTATTTATTGAAATGTATCCCCTTGGCTCTCAAGGGTATTCGTGTAAAATACCCTGACAGGTCATCTTTGTTTCATTCACAGTACTTAGCTTGGCACCTGCCTTGCATTGTGGTAGACAATGAATGACTAATGCAGTGATCAACTAGGAAAATAGTACCTGAGTACCTGAGGAAATCATTCTGTGTACTAATTTTGTTGTATTTATTTTTATTGTCAACAACAGTGTATTCATCTATCTACTCATCATGGAACTACAACAAATATATTTTTTGGTTTCATTGCTCATGAGCCTTAGTTAGACATGGCGTTGGCAGATTCTAATCAGTGATATGATACAGAACATTGAACATGCACTTATCCTTGCTCCCAGGAAACTAATTGAATCATTAAGTTATAGCCATTAGAAAACTGACCAAATGGTATGAACCTAAGTTATGAGTTGACCAATGATCTAATTTCACTTCACTTACCATTTTCAGCCCTTTCCTTCTTTCCTTTTTCCCTGTGGAATCATGCAAAACAGTTGCAGAGCGTAACTGTATTCTGCTTAAGAATGACATTAATCTGGGCTCCCAGAATCTATGATTGGAAAAACTGAGTCTGTACTGCAGCATCAAATATGACTCAGTATGTTTGTGTCTTTTTTCTTCTGTGATTTCAACTAATTGCCTCCAAAATTTACATGCCTGATAAACTTTCTCAGTGTTGGCCTGAGATATCTGGAGGTAGAAGCTTTAAGTGTATGCTTTTGGAGCAAAGGAGCCTATTTTTCAGTCCAGGAAATTTGTGACCTGAATAAAAGCAAGAGACCAATCTCTCCTGTTTCTCAACTGCATCCCAGACCCCATCACAGTTTATTACACATAATACACACTCGGTTAACATAGATGAATGGATAGATGGGTGGTTGGATGAATGAATGAATGTTAGAAATTCACAGATTCTATGAGGGCCTGCATGGTGTACAGCATTCAAGGGCCCTCTTTCTGCCATGGGGCCTGGCATTAATCTTAGCAGACTCCCAAAGTCATGATTTATATCACTGCAGTAATACACAAAGGATTGGTAGGTTTGGCTTCTTGCTGGCTTCAAGGAAAAACCAGAAGTTATTGTTCAGCTCTTCAGCACTCACGTTACTATTAATAATGAGATTTATGATTTATGAGAATTTATTTGATTTTTATGATTTATATATGATTTATTTAGAGATTTATGATTTCCTTACCATGAAAAGAACGCATAATCTTTACCTGGGTACGCTTCAAGCTGACCTTTGGTGCTTTACTCACAGACATCCACCTAACTGCATTTAATTACTCTTGAAAATATGTTATTCTTTAGATTCACTTATTCTTTCCTAATTCCAAATTGGTGTGTGTTTTCATTTTGTTTTGTTTTGTTTACTTCCCTGATGGACCTGGTCCTGTTTTGGCAAAACCATTCCCCCCATCTCCAGGCTGAAACCCTCAGTTATGTATCTAGTACCACTGGCACCACCATTGTTGAAACAATTAAAAGTTCATCCTGAAACTATTACAGTCCTATCCTACTGGCTGTCCTTGTTTTAAGTTTCTCCCTGGAACAATATAGACCCTATCTAATTGTTGGGTTATCATCTCAAAATAACACTTTGATTCAGTCATACCTCAGCTCACAGTTCTCCAAAGGCTCTTCAGCCTCCTCAGGATGGCCAGCCAAACTACCTGCATTTAGAATCCAATCCATTATAATGGGCCCTGGTTTCTCTTTCCTGTCTGCCCATCTCTTTCTCCACATCGTCTGTGTCTCTAGGGCTCCTGACTAGGGCTGCCTACCCCCAGCAAATAAGTCAGCATCCCCAGGCAGTGTGGTTTGTAAAACCATATTCAGTATTGTAATGCATTTTGTCTTTTGGAGAAAACACTATCATTTTCAGAATCCTGACTACAGAACATAAAACTTGACAAAGTTTCCTTGACTGGTAGGAGTAAACAAAAGAGGAGGAGATAAACTCTTATGCATTTTTGTAATTATCAGTGGGAGTAAGGTGTACCAGCATTTCTAGCAAGTGAAAGAAATTTATCAGAAGGAGAAAGAGTTGACAAGCAGTTGCTGTGCACTAGATGTGTCCAGTTCATCCATTTATTCCTCTGTCCATGCTTTCCTTCATCTATTTGCTCCCTATTCACAAGACTGTGAGTGGGGACATATGTCCCCGTATGAGTGGGGACCATGTCTCTTTCGTAAAGCAGTGTTGCCAGGGCCTGATGCAAAGTATATGTATTCAATAAATATTTGAACATCTCTTTCCTGAGCTAACACAATACACAGTACTATACTGCATCTTGGGTATACAAAGATAAAAATACAACTCTGATCCTCAAATAGCTCACAGGGTATTAGGGACAACGAACGTGGTAGGAATAATTAAAAATCAATGTAAATGCTATAATAAAGATACATACAGACTTCAGTGATCTCACAGTCTTTCCCCTGAAGTGTTTCATATTGAACTTGTGGACAAATAAAACTGCCGAGTCTCTTTCGCTTAGACTTACTTTCATTTGCAATCTTCAGAGTTCAGCCCTGCTTATCTGCAAAACTGCCTTCTGTGCCTTCTTTCATGTTGCATTACTCTTTAATCATTGGGAGGGGTATTTATATTTCTGTATGTACAACTCATTTTTTAGCTTAAGTTGCAAATAAGCACCTTGTTGCAAATAAGCAACTTAAGTTGCAAATAAGCAATAAGTTGCTTGTAAGCAACAACTATATGTCACAATTTATATATCTGGGGACATATGGAAGAGAAATTTTTTCATAATAGGTATTGTTTTCATAATAGGTCATTGTTTTCCAATTGATAGGTTGAAAGCTAAAGATTGAAAAATAGAAATGTTGCATTTTAAGAACTCGGATACTATAAAGGTACTAATAAATGCCTTGAAACTATTAATAGAATGTTCTTGGATTGGGGTCAAGAGATTTTAATAGAGATTTTAAGGACCTTAAGAGGCTACTTGATTTCAGAGAATAGAACATTGAACAATTATCTGAAAAATGGGTTCTGATTTTGGCTCAGATTACAAACATACAATGTAGCATATGCTGTGCTATTAATGTCTTTTCAAATGTGCCTCTCATCCAAGTTCATAATATTTGGACAGTTAGAGAGAACGGTGCAATTAAAGGCCATGAATGTTGCTGTTTGTTATAGCGATGGGTGGTTAACTCGGTTAAAGCATAGAGTTAATAAGGCCAGGGTCAAGAGATTAAAACCCTTTGCAATCTAGATAGATACCTTTTATTCTATTTATGGCCAGAGACTAAACACCAAATCCTAGCCTGCCAACTTTCAAAGGCATGCTTTAACTGAATGAGATTGGCTGGGAACATATTGATGGATCAGCAGAAATCAATCTTACTAGAGAAAAGCAGCTCAGAGAACATATTCTACTAGCATCATTTTAAATGATCCATTTATGAATGCATTCAAAATTTGTGGAGCGCCTACCTTGGGTCCAACTCTGTACTAGACCCTGAGGATATAAAGATGAGTGTGATGCTATATCTGCTCTGGGAGAGCCCTCAGATTTTTCTTTTAAGGACCTTGTCTTAGCCCATTCAGGCTGCTATAACAGAATGCCACAGTTTGAATAGCTTATAAACAAAAAGAATTTATTTATCCCCATTCTGGAAGCTAGAAGTCTGAAATCAGGGTGCCAGCATGGTTGAGAGATTTTCGGTTGCAGGTTTCTTATATCCTCACATGGTGAAGGGGGCTAGGAAGCTCTGTGGGCTCTTTCTTAATAAGAGCACTGAGTCCCATTCATGAGGGCAGTACTTCATGACCTAATCACTTTCCAAAGGCCCCACATTCTAACACCACCATATTGGGCATTAGGATTTCACATGTGAATTTGGGAGGGACACATTTAGATCATAGCCAATTTCAAATTTCCTAGAATTCGTTGTTTTGATTGATAAAAAGATTGTGAGGTTTTCTTTCTTTGGTTGGTTAGTTAGAAGCTATTTGAACTTAAACCATTATTTTTATCTGAAAGTCTTCCAAAATGATCTTTATCCTATCAAAATATTTTCCAGATCTAAAAAAATGAGTGACATTTAATTCTTTAGGTAAATATCCTTAACGATCTTTGTAAGTTTCCTGAACCACTTGAGAAGACTGATGATACTATAATAAATTTGCTACTATTTAGAAACAAAGTAGAATATTTCACTACCTGCTCACAAATGGGTCTTCTGAAAGAACAATACAAATAATCAACAGATGTGTTGTTTTGACTTGTTTCCATGTGCAAGTCATGATCATTAGTATCTCATATGTGCTGCTCAACTAGCACAGTTGATACTAATCTAGTATCTAATTAAGATACTAAGATATTGTAATATCTTAAGATACTAAGATACTAATATCTTAGTTATTAGATAACTAAGCTATCTAGTTATCTTAGAGACTAAGATGCTAAGATACTAATCTAGGCACTTTGGAGATAATATAATGCAAATATAGTTTTCCAGTCTTAAGCATACAAATCAGCACTCAAATTATAAAGTTGCATCCATCAGAGTTTAGAATTTATACACACACACACACACACACACACACAATAAACAAGACATTTTGAAATTTCAAATGCAGTAGACTTTCCATGATTATAGTGTAATTATTCATATTTAAATTCATGCTTCATTGTTCCTGAAAATTATTTGGAGTGTCTTATAAAGAGCATTACATCTAATAAGAGAGAAAAAAAAAATAGTAGGGAAGGAAGGAAGGATGTCTATCATAAACTTAATAATTTTATAATTGAGAAACTAATCTGATTTGGTACCTCCTGTTGGCCATAATAAAATAAGAAACATTGTTGGCTACAGAGCTTTTATTATCTGAAAGTAGACACTTACCAATTTCTTTTTTACTGGCACAAAATTTTAGAAATACTTTGGACCTCAACATGTAGACATGCTGAATAACATAATACTTATTATACACTAAAATAAACATAACAAATGTGTTTGCTTGTTAACATCAGTGATAAAAATGAGAAGTTTTGTGGAAGAATGCAAGACAATGTGTCTCAGTAAGGATTGAGGTGCCGTGGACAGAGTTTGGCACTTTTTGGTACCACAGCTTTATTGAAGAACAGATTTCAGCTTTCTTAGATGTGAGTTCTATGAACCCTTAAAAGGGTTCATCTTCCTTTTTATTTTTCCTATTATGTATCTTAGTTCATTGATAAGGGTTTTTAATAAAATGCTAGGTATATAAAGTTTACCTGGCAAAGGTAACCCAATTGGAGGCTATAAAATCTGTAGGACTATGAGATAGCAGTGGAAAGATTCCTTACTGTCAGAGAACACTTCCACCACTTTTATTATTATTGGTTATTATTATAAACTACTATATTCTTTTCCATTAGTTTTTTTACCCTACGCAAACATGAGGATAATAATATCTGCTCTCTGTCACATATTTTTATGAAGTCGAAGATAGACAATACATATGACTTTTACAAACCACATATTATTTTAAAACATAGAATATGTACTTATAAGATAGATATAAATATGTAGGTATTTATATAATAAAATGTTAAACTGGATCAACTAGTGTTAAAATTTTGACTGCTCAAGTTCTCTATAATGATTTTCCATGCCTGTTTATAAAAACCTGTGCTTTGTGGAATGTCAAAAGCTCAAATAATAGAAAAATAGAAAAAAAAAAGAAACAATAACCAAATGTCATCAAGGAGTGGAGTACTAAATTACAAAAAGGCCAAAGTGGATACTTTTTGTCTCTTAACCCGAAATAGGAAATATCTGATAGATGGGTGCCTTTTTTTTTTTTTTTAAGATTTTTAAGTAATCTCTATGTCCTACATGGGTCTTGAATTTATAATCCCAAGATGAAGAGTTGCATGCTGCTGTACCGACTAAGCCAGCCAGGTGTCCCAAGTGATGTCTTAAAGAGAAAATGAAAAATTTGTTTTTCTTTATAGTGATTTAATTTTATTAGAAGTCCTAGATAAAAGGGAAGAAAAAACCTAAATGGCTTATGGGTAAATTTTTTAATTTTCTCGGCACATTACTTGGTATGTGAGAAAGACAAACTTAAGAAATCTTAAGACATTTTCTTTAGTAGTTTAGGAGAACAGGAAATTAGAGTGAAAAAGAACAGTAATCTTATTTTTTGCATTTTTACTTTTTAATAAGCTGAAGACAAGTTGACAAAATCACAAACACTCTAGCAGAGGATAGCAGCTTTCAGTTGTCAGAGCAACATATACATTTCCGAGAATCGGGTGATCTTATGGAGTTGCTGAGATTCTAAGTGATACACAACAATAAGGGAGATGAGTCCGAGCATGGTATTGCCACCCACGCCAGGAATACAAATAGCATTTCATGTATAAAAATGTTTATTAGGTATAAAAAGGAGAGAAAATGAGGGTGTCTAAAAGCATCTGTTACCTTTTGAGATGATTTAAGTTAGATAACTAAAATGCTACATTTCAAAAAAAACGACTGAATTTGAACCAAATTCTCACTTTTTTACTTTGGTAGCAATGATTGCTTTTTATTCTAAATACTCAAATTATAATGCGGTGGCTTGCTTTTAAAATTTTGTTAGGGTGTCTCCAGTGGAGGGTAGCAAAATGTGTGCACTCAAATCTTGGTTATGATGAAAATTTTAATGTCCAGAGTTGAGCAGCACATATGAGATATGTTTTCATGTGTATGTATTTTATCTGTGTCAATGATGGATAAGATTGGCCCATACTATTTAGTGGAATGCCATTAAATAATGAGACAGGATAATGGGTGGTTGAAAGAATCACATTTAAAATCAAACATGCTCTTGGGGCACCTGGGTGGCTCAGTTGGTTAAGTGTCTGCCTTTGGCTCAGGTTATGATCTCGGGGTCCTGGGATCTAGCCCTGCATTGGGCTCTGCTCAGCGGCAAGTCGGCTTCTCCCTCTACCTCCGTGATCTCTCTCTCTTTCTCTCTCAAATAAAGAAATATAATCTTTAAAAAAATGAAAAAAAACACAAACATGCACAGATGTCAGCTCTACCACATTGCAACTAGGTGATCCTCACCAAGTTACATGATTTGGTTCTATTTCTGCATCAATCAGAGATAACTTGTACCCAAAGTGTCACTGTATGTACAGATGAAATGCAGTATTTAAAGTGCACAGTTTTGGGAACCACTACTGTAATTGCAAAATCTTTCAAAAAGTTTTGTAAATACAAGTTGAATTTCGAACACAGGTATGAACTTCATTGGCCCACTTATTAGTATTTTTTTAATATAAATATACTGTAAATTCTCTTTATGATTTTCATAATATTTTCCTTTTTCTAGTTTGATTTATTTTAAGAATACAGTATGTAATACATACAACATACAAAATATGTGTTAGTTGACTATTAATGCTGAGGCTTCTGGTCAACAGTAGGCTATTAAGTTTTGGGGGAGTCAGAGATATATGTAGATTTTCAACTGCACAAGGTGAGCTCCCCTAATCCCCATGTTGTTCAGCTGTATTATTTCCAACTTGTCACAAGAACATCTTCAAATATATAAATGAATCATAAATGTTGAGTATGTAAGATTTTAAGAAAAAAGAAAGCCCTAGAAATATTTCTTTTAATGAAGAAAATATAGGATCTGAAAGGGTTGGGCAAAAATTTGAGTCTGTAAGCCCTCTCTCCATCTTGATTTTTATCTCCCTTTACCCATTCTAACAAATTAATTTTTAAATTAACAATGGAAAAAAATTCTGCACTGAAGAAAGGCTTGATTCTGCAGATTATATGGGCTTATAAATTTCCAGGGAATATTGATGAGAAAATACATACTTTTAGACATATTTTGTTACATCCTCGTGTATTTTGGAGGCCAGTGAAATTCTTGAAAAATAGGTAAGTGATAAATATTTGGCCACAAGTGGACAGGAGAGGTCAGAATGTTCAAATTGCTGACCCACTGGGAAGCAGTATTTTCCTGTTAAAGATAAAACATATATATATCTGTGGCTTACATTAAGGGAAAAGACTTTCTAGCAAAAGTACCAAATTCCCATATCCTGAGGTTCAAGGAAGATAAAGTAATGAATTGGGCTTGATATGCAGCAAGAAGACATGGAGGCAACTCTGGTGTGCTTTGGAGTACATCTAAAGAGATTCCAGTGGTTATTTTGTAAATTCCTGAGTACAGCTAACATTTCTGGGAGCTGAATTCAGCCTTCAGTCTTGTGTCCATCCCTAGTCTAACGGATCCTCTGTGTGTGCCGATGATGCAGTAGGAACCTCCACACTTCAGCATTATCTCTGTCATTTACTTGAGTAAAAGAATGGGTGGATTTGGAGATTTGGGATTTGTGTGTTATTACCTCAAGTGCCACCCTTAGAAAGAAAATAAACATTTTGCCCTTCACATGCCATGTTTGCCACATGTGCTCATGCGTGCACGCACGCGCTCACACACACACACACTCTTCTTTTTTTTTTTTAAAGATTTTTATTTATTTATTAGAGAGAGAGAGATTGAGAATGAGAGGGGAGAACATCAGAGAGAGAAGCAGACCTCCCGCAGAGCCGGGAGTCCGATATGGGACTCGATCCCGGGACTCCGGGATCATGACCCGAGCCAAAGGCAGTCGCCCAACCAACTGAGCCACCCAGGCGCCCCTCTTTTTTTTTTTTAAATTAACATATAATGTGTTATTTGCCCCAGGGTACATGTCTGTGAATCATCAGGCTTACACATTTCACAGCACTCACCATAGCACATACCCTTCCCAATGTCCATAACCCAGCCACCCTATCCCTATACCCCTACCCCCCAGCCACCCTCAGTTTGTTTCATAAGTTTAGGAGTCTCATGGTTTGTCTCCTTCCTGATCGCATCTTGTTTCATTTCCCTCCCCCACCCCCCATGACTCCCCGCCCTGTCTCTCAAATTCTTCATATCGGAGAGATCATATAATTGTCTTTCTCTGATTGCCATTTGCAACAACGTGGATGGAACTAGAGGGTATTATGCTAAGCAAAATAAGCCAAACACACCACTCTTCTATGACACAAAATCTTTGTTGATTTAATGTGTGATGCCTTTGATTATAGCAGGTGCACATATATCTAATACAAAATTAAAATTAGTGCCAATGGAGTACTAAAATGAAAAGTGGAATTGCACACCAGTAACTACTTAAATGTCCCTGGATCTGAAGCAATTTTGGTGGAGAAATAGTGTGTGAATTCCAGTATTGCATCCCAATTTCAACTACAAATACATTTTTCTGCAAATTCTGTACCAATCTGGACTGTTAAAAAAAAAAGTGTAGTTTTTTTATATAACTGGTTCACTTGAAAGGCCCATGGGACTAGATGCTTCAATAAAAATTAGCTCTGATAAACCTGATGAGACCATGTTAATTCCTGATTAGAATAATGAGCATATAAAATGTTTTTCCCAAAATTCTTTGCCTTCACAATGTATCTTTATTCCAACAATAGAAGATATATGCTGTTGAAAGTTATCATGGTCGTAATACAGTGAATTTTCTACTCCCCTTGCCCCCAAAAAAGAGACATATAAAACACTGGTTGAAAGTAATTTGTTTGCCCTTATGTAGAATTTTGTGTTTGGCAGCGACCCAGCTCATGTGCAATACCTTGAAATGCCAAATGGTTGCTTTTTAAGTTTTCAAGTCAGAGCAGGTAGCTATTTTGAACACCTACAGAAAAGTGGCTTCTATTTGTTTGTTTTTAAAGCCTTTTTCACTTGTATCTAGATGGAACTGACCTACAATTGTATCTGGAATTATTCGCCTGTAAGAAGGCAGTGTAAGTCAATACAAACAAGGGCCTTTTATCTAGAAGCTGAAATTAACCTTGAGAAACTTTGCAATCCAGATGTGAACTGCTCCGGGATCAGCAAGTTAGAGCAGCTATCACTTAACAGCGTGAAAGGTTTCCTATGCCAATCAAAAGTAAACAAGGCGAGATGATCCTCGTCCTCTTTCTGATATGTTTGAGTCACTGATTCCTTCCACTTCAACAACCAAAATATTTCTAAAAGCATCTTTTACCGTGAGGGGAAGTTGGATCGAAACATATATCACACGGTAGAAACACTGATACCAAAAATAGCAAGTATACTGTTATGATTTAATAATTTCCCTGTTTGTTTATTTTTACTCTAAAGTATGAAAGTCTCTAAATACATATACCTAAGTATGATTGCTACACATTTGACATAGAATTAAAATAAGGATTAAGATTCCTAATGTGTCCTTGACAGAACTGAATTTGAAAGCTAATTTTGCATTACTTTTTTAATGATCAGAAGTAATTATAGAGGGACATTAATAGAGCCAAAGTTTCAGACACTTTAAATGTGCTAATAAGTAAATATTACTAAAGATTTTTATGAAAACTCTACCTCAGAACTTCTCTGTTTTCCCTACCATGTAAACATTTTTATATATTTTAAACAATTAAAATGTATTCTAAGTGACTATGTTGATGATATTCCCTAAATAGTATTAAATTTGTAAGAGAAATTATCAAAAAACATATATACATATATTTAGAATTCAAATGAGTATAATACATAACTATTACAACTTAACACTTTTTTTGTCAAATAAAATTTGGCAAATGAAAATACCCTGTTAACTTGCAAGTTAGAACGCGGTTGAGTCTTGAATAAGTCTTTCATTGCAGTGTGTTTCTGTGTGCTCCAACTATATATGGATAATTTGGGGAATTAAAAAGTTCCATAGAATATGTATATTAATGGTTTAAAGTCTCGGTGTTAATAGGTACCTTTAAGAAGTGAATGGATATGATATACTGTCTCTAGAAAAAAATGTATGGATATAAAATTGAAATTTTTAGGCAATTTCAAATTTCCCCCTTTTAGTGAAGCCTACCAATGCTCCAATAACTCATGATTGAGAAAGTTTTAGGAAAGGTATCTAGTGGAAGGGCTGCTAATCCACAGCTTTAAAACTATTTTTTGTAGTTCAGCCATCCCAGAGTATAAATCATGGGTCTGTCTCATTCTCCCATGTATCTCCTTTGTTGAACTGATTCCCTTAACAATTTCCATCCAGGTAAAGCTAAAATCCCCACCAAAACTTAATCTCTTAAATATATTATTGTGATTTTAAAAGTTGGGATACTAAGCTTGAGCCTGAGTGAGACTTCTCATTTTGTGTCAAAGGTTGTCCCACTCAAGGTTGACCAAAAACACGCATCGACATCTGAGTGGCTCTTTGTGGTCTTTTGGGAGGTTTATAAGTAAAAGAAAAACTAGAAATAGTAGGTGTTGACAGAGCTAACACATCAGCTGCAAATATATGCAAACTGAAAATTTTCATTCTGGTAAAAAGTAGGAAAAAAATGGAACTTGATGAAATAACACCACACCTATAAGTATAAAGTTGTATTTTAATAGGATAACCTGGTTATATTGAAAAATGAAAAATGAAATAGATCTAACTTGAAATAACTTGTGATAAAATATCATTATAGCCAAGGAGAATGGAATTCAGACCCATTGAACTACACTGAGGTTTCCTTATGCTATAAATGCCATAAAAGGGATCTTCATTATAAAAGAGTATGAAAAATTAATTAATTAATTAATTAATTAATTAATTAATTAATTAAAGAGTATGTATCTTTTTCCCCTAGAGGAAAAACACCCGAAGAATCTTTGTGTGAGCATTCCAAAGATCTTTTTAGCATTTTGCAATAGGTCCTTTAAACACTTATTTTTATAAAGTACTTTTTGTCAGGCAATATATATATGTTAGAAATTAGTAGTTCCTCCAGTTGTAAAACTTTGACATTGACTATAATTGAGGAGGTTAGTGTCGGCGTGTTCATAAGTATTACCTGTCATTTGAAATATGACAGTGCTGTAACTGCAGGACCTTGGGGAGGCTTGTGTGTTGGCATTGCCATCTGACTGCCTTAGAACCTGCCAGACAGCCTTCTTAATGTCTCCGACCCTAAGATAATTAACATGGCCCTAGAGGCTTCTGCCTTTTGAGTTTGCACACTTGTTGTTTAATAAGATGTTTGCTGCTAACTCTGCTTTCCTCTGACTTAAAAATGTACCTTTAAGGAGAATGGTACTTCAGCCCATTAAGTTTTCTATTATAGATACTACCTTTACATACAAATTGCTTATATACAGATTTTGCTGCTTTCCTGAAAATTAAAATACATCCTAATGTTATGTTTTTAATCTTGGGTTTGGTTCCTCTAAATACATTTCACAGTGAGGCAAATGACCCACCTGAAATGTAGGTGCTGACTTTGACAGTTGTGCTCTGTATCTTGTAGATTAGCAAATGATAAAATAGGATCCAAAAATAAAAACAAGTTTAAAAACCTCCAGGACAGATTTGGTGGCATTTTGGCTTCCACATTCCCAAGGGCAAAGCAAAGAGTTAAAACAAGCTGCTTCTACTTCCTTTAAGGTAAGAGTTATTGATTTACAATTAGTACTGAGTAGAATTTGCAAAATTAGTTTGTAAATTCTGAATAACTTTGTAACTCAGGTTTAAGAAACTTAAAGGGAAACCTCTAGTAGTATAAATCTTTAAGAAAGCATAAAATTGCTGAGTTTACTATTAGCAAGGTGTTATAACTGTTGAATGTATTTAGGTTCGCCAAAAAATTAAATGATTGTGTGTGAATAGTTAATGAAATTGGAATAGTTAATGGAATATACATATGTATGTTTATTGTGCTTTAGCCCTGTTATAGAAGTAACACAAATTCACTGTGTAAATTTGAAAAGTAAAGTACAGAATTTCCTAGGTTCCCAGACACTAGAGGTAATGATTGTTAGTATTTTCCTATTCTCTTTTCTTATATTTTATGTCCTCATTTTTCAATAAATATATTCATATTTTCCATATCAGTATTACTCAAATATGTGATTTTAATGACTTGAAAATATCCCATCAAATTAATATAATTTTAAATAGTTAAAAATCAGCGGGGCGCCTGGGTGGCTCAGTGGATTGAAGCCTCTGCCTTTGGCTCAGGTCATGATCTCAGGGTCCTGGGATCGAGGTCTGCATTGGGCTCTCTGCTCAGCCGGGAGCCTGCTTCCCCCCTCTCCCTGCCTGCCTCTCTGTCTACTTGTGATCTCTCTCTTTGTGTCAAATAATAAAATATTTAAAAAAAATCATCTATAGGGGCGCCTGGGTGGCTCAGTGGGTTAAAGCCTCTGCGTTCAGCTCAGGTCATGATCTCAGGGTCCTGGGATCAAGCCCCGCATCCGGCTCTCTGCTCAGCGGGGAGCCTGCTTCCCCCTCTCTCTCTGCCTGCCTCTGTGCCTACTTGTGATCTCTCTCTCTCTCTCTGTCAAATAAATAAATGAAATTAAAAAAAAAAAGAAAAAGTATTAAAAAAAATCATCTATAAGATGAATAAATACATTAGAACAAAATTAATCCATTAAGACTTTAAATGAAATGTCATTTTATATCAATATGAATTTATCCCTATGATTCTTTACTATATCCTACAAACATTAATAATTTCTCACAAGGCACCTGGGTGGCTCAGTCAGTTAAGCATCTGCCTTCAGCTCTGGTCATGATCCCGGGGTCCTGGAATGGAGTTTTGCATTGGGCTCTGTGCTTAGCAGGGTGTCTGCTTCTTCCTCTCCCTCCTGCCCCCCACCTCATGCTTTCTCTTTCTTGCACTCTGTCTCTCTCAAATAAATAAATAAATAACATCTTAACAAGAAAAAAAAAAAAACACCTGCAGTCAGTTTCTATCTACTCTGCTGTTCCTCAGACTTGGACTTGATCTTCTACCACCACACCCCTTCATACTTTGTACTTTGGCCACACTTGCCTTTTAATGTACAACACATATGCATATTCATTTTTACAGCTGGATACAAATTCTGTGTTGAGTCAAACGTAGCTGAATCCTTTTCTAATGAAGTTAAAATGAAACCTAATTTGGTAAGATTCCATAATGCCAAACATAACCCCACTTCAGAAATTTTACCCTTATTATCCTGTCTAATTAGAATTGTTTATCTTCCCAAGCCCAGGCCTCTCACTTTTTCTTTTTTTCTGATCTCTGTTCAAATGACATCAAAGATGCCCTCCCTGAACACCTTTATCCATTACTTTCTATCCCATTACTGTGCTTTATTCTCTATAACACATATTTTTTATTATTGATGGCAAAGCATAAGGACTTAAGAGGGTGAATGCTAGAGCCAGATGTCTAGAATTAAATCTTTGTCTCCCACTTCTTGCTTCATTAAACTTTGTGTGCCTGAGTTCCTGACCTATAAAGCGGGAATAATAATACCTACCTCTTAGATTGTTATGAGTTAACATAAGCTCATTGAACAATACCCAGCATCAGTAAGCATTCAATAATGGTTAGTTGTAATATTGCATGATTACTATATTTTACATATTTCTTTAATGTCTGTCTTTTCTCATTAGAACATAAGCTCCTTGGGTGTTTTTTTTTTTTTTACTGCTATGTTCTTAGCACCTAAAAATATTTCTGGTGCTTTGTAGGTGTTTAAAAGATACTTTTTAAATAGTTGAATGAATAAATAATAAAGGTGTGAGGGATATGTAAGTTTCTCATGACCAACACCTCCCCACTACTTCCCATGTTCACCTCTACCTATGGTTGTCTATTTGAGCACATATATTCTACATGACCTATGCATATGTCAGAAGTTGTTAAATGCAAGAGGGTTCAGATGTAGGAGAAATAGGTGTGAGTTGGTAGATAGGCAATATTAAAAAAGAAAAGGGACCTGAAAACATTGAACATTGATATGTATGGGGAGAAGAGAAGGATGAAGAAAATCCAAAATTGAGAAACAGTGGTCATATGTAAGGCCACTCTAAGTCACCCAGTCAGCCAAGTCGGAGTGTCTTCTGTAAGGGAGTAAGATTAAGACCAGATTTGCAAGGACTGTAACAGGGGTTAAGGAGGTCTGAATTTATTAACCGAGCCTTTTTTCCTGCCTCAACACTCAAAAGAGGTACAATAGTTTCCTGTTTATAAGAGTAGCTCAGTAAGCATCAGGACTCATTAAGAGTACATGTGGCTTTTTTAATTCCCTAGGCTGTTATTTCCCTTTAGCAAGAAAGTAAAATTGTAAAATGGGGTTGTTTTTACATAAATATGGCAATGAATATTTCAGAGTATGAAGAAATTAGTATAGATGCTGGTTAGAAGTATTTGACTTCAAGAAATGTAGCCATTTGGTTAAACAAAAAGGTGTAGAATTATGTATATTTATGTTTAGGATTTTTCTGTTCATTCAAAATCCTTCAAAGCATGTTTCTCAAATTTATGGTATCAGAATCATTTGGGAAGCTTACTGAAAATGCAGATTCCTAGGTCACCCACAGACAGACCATACCTGAGTTTCTAGGGTATAGCTCAAGCATCTACATTTTAAAAAGGCCCTTCATCTCCTCCATCATATGCTTTGCTTACCAACATTCAAGAATAAATGCCTTTTACTTGCTTAAATAGGACAGATAAAGCAGGTGGTCCTAAATAAAGGGGAAGCTAATTAAAAGATGAAGGGATATTCAACAATTTCACTAGGTCAGTAATTTGGGAAGCATGTACATTCTTTGAATTTATTTTTCACTTCATTTATGGTAAAATGCATCTGTGTAAGTAAATGCTAAAAATCTTAATTAGGATAACATGCCTCTAAATTAGCTTTCAACATTTTATTTGTCTAAACATTACTTTGTTTATCTTTCTGTTACTTTAGAGTATCTTCTGGCCATTTTTAATACCCCTTTTATACTTACCATTTTATATTTATCTCTTTTCTAATTATAAATGTAATTATGCTCATTTTTGACAGTATAGAATATTAAAAAAATACTGACTTCCAATCTGTGCTTTTGTTTGCTTTGTTCTACCAAATCAGGACCACAAAGGATGTACTCTTGTGTAACCTGTGTCTGTGTTTTGTTTTGTTTTTAGATACTTTTAAAAGTATTTTCTCCTGTTATAGTATGTATTTCCCTAAAGCTCCTGCTGGCCACTATTCTATTTTACAGTTCATTCTTTTTCCAGCCTTCCTTTACTTGCTGCCCAACATCACCACCACTGTCCCATAACTTTTATTTTTTTCTTGGCCTTAAGTTGTACTGTGTCTCCTCAGTTCCCTTTCTGAACGGGATCCACACACAGTCACTCTCTCTGTACGCAGCTCATTCTCATTGATTCAGGGCTGCCATCTCTAAGTCTACCTGGTCTGCGTACTTCCTGAGACCAGACAGTAGTGGCCCCTGGCACCAGGACCCTGCTCTACCTTCCTCTAGCCACACTCCTCCCACCATGGAGTTAATAAGGCTGAAAGAGCCAGGAAAGAAACAGCAAGCTCTTTTTAGTTTCGGGCAGTTTATTACTTACATAACATAAGCAAGATGAACCAAGGTTCCAGCTCCCCATATGCCTTGTCCCCCAGGACAATGCTAAAACCAAAGGAACTGGGTGATTTGATGAAACAACGTTAAGTGGGGGCACTTTGTTGCTCCTTCCATGGGCAACTAAGCAGTTTATAGCTGGCAGCTGGACCCTAAGCATAGGGGTTAGGAGGAGAGAAAGCTTCATAATTCAGCAGAACCTAGAAATTAATAAATTATCTCATGACAGCATCCCTGGAAAATAGATGGAAGGAAATGGCCTGGTAGTATCTCCTCAGAAGCCACGATACTTTTTATGTTTTCCAAGAATCATAGGACATTTTATCAAGACTTAGATCAGCCAGGGTTAAGTCTTGCCTGCATGGCCTATGTAAAGATGTGCAAGGTTACCAGGGCACCATGACCAAGTGATTCCCCTTAAATTTGGCCCACCTAGAACCCCTAGAACCCCCACTCCAAGACCAAGCCCTATGGGAACCTGAACCTGGACTTCCTTGCCCAAGCAAGCTCATGCCTGCTTCTGTATCCTGTTGGATGGAGACTCTATCCTAGGTCTGCCCTCCCAAGGTAGACTGTATGCTCGTATGCATGCCCTAGTCCTAGGGGTTGACTAAGCAGTGGTGTTTGGGTCAATAAAGAGCTTGGTTTAGCGTGCCAGGGTATTCATATGCATGTCTGCAAGGCTCTTTGGGGTGCTGGACAGTGCTACCAAGTCAGAATCAGATTGTACAAATGAATGAAGCTTCTGCTGCCTGGGAGGAAAAACCTAAGGAAGACAGGGAGAATGAAAAGTCAAAGTCAAGCCTTTCTTGGATTTCCCTGTTAACCCTCAACCACTGATAAACCAATGATAAATGTGGGTTCTCCTTATCGGAAAGAAGCTGCTCTTAGATGAGGAGAAAGCAGGCAGGGGGTTTTGATTGTCATTTTTGTTTAGAACCAAAGCCAATAAATTAGGATAGCACCTAAACAGAAACATGAAGTGAAATGCTTAGTTTTTTAAAAAAGGTTTAGTGAGGAGGTTACTAAACAAAACTTGCATATTTATATTCTTGGAAAATGTTTTATAAAACAATACTTCAAAGAATAAAAAAAAGATTGTTTACATGGACTTATTTTAATGATCTCTATATTGAGAGAATGAATAAAATAAGGAAAAGTAAGTTGACTGACATTTTAGGTAAGACATACCTAAGACAGAAGTTTATTGTTTGAATCCTGTTATTATGTCCAATGCACCACCCATCTGGTCATACCTGGCACAGTAGTCACAAATTCCAGTGTAGATACTTGATAAGGTAAAATCTCGTGTGTATACTCAAAGCTAAACATTCATGAAAATATCATAGAAATTATATTTTTAGACTAGCCATCTAATTGTCTTTATGACTGCTGCAAATTCAATATTTGAACATCTGCCACTAAGTGCTTTTTTATTTCTAATAAAATGATGAACTTTAGATCAGTGGTTCTTAGCTAGGTACACATCAGAAACACTTGCAGACCTTTTAAGGTAGATCATTGGTCTCAAATTAATGACCAATGACTCATAGTATCCAGATTTAGGAACTGAAGACTTTTCAATTTTTATTTTTTTAATTTATTTTTTTTATTTCTTTTTAAAGTTTTATTTATTTATTTTAGAGGGAGAGAGAGCAAGAGAGAGCTGGGATTTGGGACAGATGGAATGGGAGAGTCCCAAGTAGACACCGAGCTAAACTCGGAGCCGGACCCCAGCACTGGATTAATAGACTGAGCCAACAAGACTTTTCATTTTTTAATAGTTTCATGTATATGATAACCAAATAAATTTCATACAAACTTGGATACTTTTGAAAGTGAAAGTGTGGTATTAATTGTGCTGGGACAAGAAGTGTAAATTGGTACTATCAAAATCAGCACATATGGGGATTCTACTTACTGGTGATTGCAATATGCTACCTAGTCCAAACAAACAACGTTCTATTAGTTGAATTAATCACATGGTAAGGTCACATTATTGGCTAGGAACAATCTTTTTTCACAGCCAAGGAAAACACTGATCATTCTTTTTAAAAAAAGAAAAAAATTGCTCTTGTTTTGCACAGATGTCTTATAGTATATTATTTATAATTTTTGGAAGAAATTATGTAGAGCTCTTAGTTTTTTCATTTTAAGTGTAGCATATTTTTCATGGAGACTTTTATACTTGAATATCATGAATCATAAAAAATAGGTAACATGCTGTTCTGCTTTGTATTCTTTGTGCTGGAGTATTTTGACCATTTACTGTTATTTTGCTAGTTTTAAATTTACTGGAGAGGTGAAGCAGAAGAAGAGAGCTCATGGTACTCTAATTATTGGCAATTCTATTTGTGAAGTGTTTACTGAGTAGCAAGAGTTTAGCATAGAGCAGGAAAGCCATATTCCATATTCCCATACCACTTTCATTTAAATAAACATGGCTTTGGTGTATATATGTATGCCTTCTTGTTCTTTCATTTATTCATGCATTCTTTAATTCCTTTAGAGTTCAATTTGTGCAAGATTATACCTAACATTCTGTACTGACAGTACAGATTTCTTAATTTTGCTTTACAAAGTTATGTAGATCTTAACATTTATAAAAAGATGCACAGATGTGATTGTCTCCACACAGACATGCACGTGCGCGCACACACACACACACACACACACACACACACACACACACACACTCCCAGCCTCGATCTCTCTCATGAGCTCTTAACCTGTGCCAATTTGCCTATTTAACATCTCTATTTGGGTGTTTCGAAGACTCCTAAATTAACACGTTCAAATCTGACTTTACAATCATTTCTTTCCAAACTTCTCTTCCCCCAGTGTACCATTTTTTAATAAACTGCCCCATTATCCATCCAAATACCCAAACCTCAGAAACCTATTAGTTGGTAGAATAATGTAATTGTTTCTCTTTCAACTTATCTGGGATGTTTATGAGAACAAGACAATGTTTTGTGGGGTTTTTGTTGTTGTTTATTTTTTTCCTTATATTTCCAGCATTTAGCAGAATGCTTAGTACAAAATGAACGTCAATATTTGTGGATAAAAAAAAAACTACATAGGTAATTTTACCCATCCTAAAATACTTCTAATGTTATGGCAGCATACTTATAAGTGCTGATTCCTCAGAGTGTCAGTGTGATGTAAAGACAAATGCTGGGGTCAGAAGACCTACCTTTCTTTTTCTATCTACCATAATTTATTACTTCAAAGATCAATTGAAATAATAAATTTGGAACAGTTTTGTAAATGGTGAAGTTACATATCAAAAATAAAACTACTTATTTCTAAAGCCTTTTATCATATTTTTATAGGCAAGTCCATAATATGATATTCAGTCTCCCTGAAGGGTGTTCATTCTTCCTTTTTCCCCCCAAAATATGCAATATTAATTCTACACTAAGATATGCAGAATCCCATATTAAAAAACATGTATCAACTCAGGGCCCAGAAAATGTCGATGCCTGGACATACACCAACTAACTGTAGATACAGTGTCTGCATGCCACTGCATATTTACAATACATTTTTATTCATTCTTTCTTTCCTGCTTTAATTTTTATGTCAGCTGAAAAGTTGCTTTTTATTCATGCCATGGCCTTATTTTCTGTGACTGCCTCTTGGAATACATTATTATTGATATTTTGCATATCGTGGAGATAGCACTTTTCAGTCTGAAAATTCACTTTTCATGCTGATGCTATGTTTTCTAGGTCTAGTGTCTGGAATACATGATTAACATTTTAGAGTCCACTGTTTTTCACTTGGCACTTCTTAGTCTCAAGATTTTTCAAAATATATCCAGTGTAATTAATACTATTGGCGTCTCTAAGATGTTGATGTTCAAGGAAATGTACATTCTCTATCTGGGGGTTGAGGAAACCATGTTCTACATTCACTGTTTTTTAGGAATATATGTTTACAAAATGACTTAAAGTTTTCTTCAGAGCATCCTTTCTCTTCTCTAAGCACTCAACTCTGACGTCTTTGGAATTTCATTAAGATTATTGGAAGCCAATATCAAGGTTAGAGTTATAACTCATTTTCTTCATGAGTCCTGGTAATCCTTTGGTCATGGCTGACACTCAGGTAAGCATCCTTTTAAGATACAAAGAGAGGGGGCGCCTGGGTGGCTCAGTCGTTAGGCTCCTGCCTTCGACTCAGGTCATGATCCCAGAGTCCTGGGATGGGGCTCCCTGCTCTGTGGGAAGCCTGCTTCCCTCTCTTCCCCTCCCCCTGCTTGTGACCCCTCTCTCACTGTCAAATAAATAAATAAAATATTTTTTTAAAAAAGATACAAAGACAGGTGTATCCTTAGAAGTGTGGTTTCCATGAATTTCCTTAACATGGTTACCAGTGGCATTGTAGCTTTGGTTAGATGCTCCCTTCATTTCTTCCAAGTTTTGTGTACACACTAGGCTTTCAAAATACATAGGAAGTAGTGGTAAAGAATACATTATATTTTTATAATTGCTCCAAGGAGAGTTTTGTTTTGTCTGTGCATTTTGGATTTAACATCAGATCCTGAACAGGAATCAAATGTTCAAGGTGAGAAGAATGGGTAGAATGCGATCTCTTCTTCCTTCTTCTCCAGTCTGAGACCATCCTGCTGTTTTGATGTTTGTGTTGAATCTTCATATTTGTTCAGATATTCAGACATACTGCGCTTCTTATCTATCCCATGTGTTTTTAAGAAGATACTGTGACTGTTATCTCCATGGTAACTCCTTAATCATGAGAGTTTTGGGCTGCCACAAAAGACTCGATTTAAATGTTCATTGATGTCCATATAATCTGAGAACTAGAAAATAAGCTGCATGTGTTTGCCACTTGTAGATTTTAGAACATAAAATCTGATATCTTTAAGCATTTATGAAGGGATGAAATTTTAGTTTAGATTGTTGACCGTGTTCCAAATGACAAATAGATTGTTGGCAATTTTAAAGGAAATTATTTACTACAAGATAGCTTTAGATATTTTTGGTTTCTAGGAATGCACTGATGTAAAATTAGAAGATACCATGCTTCTACTATTTTGGATATTTTTAATGGGTGCAGTTGGTTTGGTGTGTTCAACTCTTAAAAACTTGTAAAGAGATTTTACCATACTCTGTTTATATAAATACTGTTTTCTGTAGGACCATGTAGGTTGATTAGATGCATAAAAGAATCTTGATAGAGAATCTTACATGTATCAAAGTCTAACAAGTTTTAATTTCTTTCTAGCATCATTTACTTCTGGGTCTCACTTAACCATTACTTTTTTTTAAGTTTTATTTTTTCAGCTACTGGTTCTTATAGACCAAATTCTTCTCTTTGTTAAAGTTTATTTTTATTTTGGTAGAGTTTTTCCTTGAATGATTCTAGTCACATAAGATCTATTTATTTATTTTTGATATTTGAAGATTATTTTATTTTTCCTTTGTAATAGACTTATGGTTTAGATATTTATTGACTTCTCAGTTTATATTTTATTTCCTTATTCAACTCTAACTCTGAAGACAAAATCTTCTAACATAAAACTTTGCTAAGACATCTGATATTTGTTTGGTTTTTGTTCCTTTGTAGAAAATTGTGTTTCCTATAAAAGCCTTTAGAATTTTCTCTTTTCCTCTGTACTTCTGAAATTTCCCAGTCATATGAGTCTTATTTTCATACTGCATAACACTTCCCATACATACTCTATCTGAAGATATGAATGCTCTTTTCAATAAGTTCATGTTTTCTCTTCTTCATTGTTCTTGTTATCTTTTAATATTCTTATTGAATCTTGGAGGTCTTCTAGTTTTCTTTGATATGGTTTTTCTATTATCATTTTTTCTAACATATGCAGATACTCCTTGTTTATTTGTCATTAGGTTACTAGTTTAGTCTTTACCAGCGTCCATTTTATTATTGTCAAAAACTGTGAATGGTCTGAGATTTGTGCATACTTTGAGGACTAACAAGTTAGACTGCCACTGTTTCATAGACACTGATGGAATTCATGAGAAATTTGCTTTGAAGACGTGGGCGCCTGGGTGGCTCAGTTGGCTAAGCAGCTGGCTTTGGCTCAGGTCATTATCCTGAAGTCCCAGAATCGAGTCCCACATCAGGCTCCCTGCTCTGCAGGGAGCCTGCTTCTCCCTCTGACCTCTCCCCCCATGCTCTCTCTCTCTCTCTCTCTCTCTTTCCCTCTCTCTGTCTCAAATAAATAAAATAAAAATAAAACTTAAAAAAAAAAAGGCGGCAAAGATGTGTATTACCCACAGCATAGCAGGTAGCATGGGCATCATTATATTTGTGTCAGGTCCATTACTTGTAAGTCCATGAGGTGACTATTCAGACCTTGTAAGAGAGAAATCCTGAACTTAAAGAACTGGAGTCTTTTAAAGTAGTCATGAACCATACCTGCCCTCTTCTCCAGAGGCAAACACCATCTCTCTCTTCCAAAGCCATAAGCAAACCTGCCTTTTGCTCTGGAGGGAAATGCTATAACTATCTTCCAAGGCTTCTTACTATTCAAATATCCTTGAAATGATAGTCCAAAACAAACTGCAATCAGTGCCTTGCTTCATAAGATGTATAGAAATATGAGAAACTCAAGTATGTGCCATCCACTGATTTTTAGTTTTCAGAATCTAATGTTTATTCCCTGTCTGACTCATTTTTTAAAATCCTCCTTCTTTGATATGCAATATCATTTCAAAACATTTTAAAGTAATTTCTAAGATTTATCTTTTGTTCTCTAGGTCAGTGCATCTTTCATGTGCATATATTATGTGGGGAAATTGTTTAAATTCAGTTTTTGATTTAGTAGGTTTGAAGTAGGACATGAGATTCTAAATTCCTGACAGAATCCAGGCAATGCCATGCTGTTGGTCCTTGGATAGCAGTCCTTTGACTAGGAGAGATCTGTTATCCTTGTTTCCTCAGGAGCCAGTCTGTTTGTGTACCTTACCTTAAGTTTTTTTTTTACTTTTAATTTTCATCATAAATCTGAGGTTCATGGTTATGAGTGGAGGTCTCAGATGAGTGGCAGTTGATCTAAGCACCAGTGAAAATCTTTTTCCCAAATCCCTCTCTGTGAGAGTACTGATTGTAGATTCCTTCTCAGAAAAGGAAAGCTTCTTTGAGAGTAACAATGGAGTAAGGACCTCCAAAAATTTGTTTCTCCATAAAACAATAAGAACAATGTCAAAAAATGTCAATATCAACTTTTTTCAGAACTCTGAATATATTTAAAGACTTCAACAATCCAGGTAACATTATTCAAGTAAAACAGATGAATTTCAGTAACAGCAGCAAGTTTTGTGACATTTTAGCTTTTTTTATCCTTTAGCTATTTTCATCCTTCTCTTTCTAGCACTGTGAGAGCCTTGAAAACTGTCAGCCCTGTGAACACAATGAAAACCAGCAGCCTAGAAGTCACTGAAGGGGAAAAACTTGTTTTGGAGCCCTAGAAACAACAGTCTCAGAGAATTGTTATTTGACCTTTCTGGTTATCCTAGAAACCTGAATTACCAGTGCATGCCTTTTTTGTTTTGTTTGTTGTTGTTGCTGTTGTTTTTGTTGTTGTTTAGCTGCATTTAGAGCTTGCTCAGTGCAATCTTTTCTCTCAGGGTATTGCTCAGAATCAATCAGTGGCAACTGTTTAATATCAAAGCTACTTAAGGAGGTAGCAAGGGCTGGGGAAATGAAAAGCTGGCCAAAAGAATTAAAAGGAAAATCTGGGGAATGAGATATTTTGTGGGGGCTTTGGGGATGCTCTGGCATATTTCTGGAAATCTAGAAGGCCATGCATGTATTTAAGATTGTGCAAATGTCCAGGAAAGATCTAAGAAAGACCAAACTCTCACTTCTGGCTTTGCATTTCTATACAAGCAGGAAGTGAAAGTTAAGCCCATACTGTAAACTACCTGCCTGAGTGTTAAAGCTATAACCAGACACACACATAGAGCTCTTTGGCCAAGTCTGGGGAACATGTTGGGTCCAGCCCTTTAAGAAAATCTCTCTTTGATCATTAGATGACCACTAAGCTAAACAAGCAGAAATTTCAGTGGCCACACATGATGAAGAATACAGACTTTATAAATTCAGGAAAGTCACTAATAAAACAACAACAAACCCAGTTTTCCAAAGTTGCCACATTATATGATATGAAATACTCTATTTTCAGTAAAAGATTATAAGACATGAAAAGAAAAGAGAAAGGTTAGATCATACGAAGGTACAGGATATTAGTGCCAAAAAAATCATATAGCTACACTGTTGTATTTTTCCCTAAAACATGCTTTCCTAACAATACATTTCTTAATTTTAGATTTTTTTTTGCAAGCAGAGTAGTTTGAACATTTCCCAAGTCATCATGGTCTATTCATTTTTTTTGTTTAACAATTCCTTTCTATCCTTTTTTATTTTCCTATGGACTAACCAAGAAAGGAATAGAGAAAATGCATACTACTAAATCAGGAATGAAAGAGGAGACATTACTACAGACATTATGAAATGAAATAGATTGTTAGGTAATGCTATGACAACCGTATATTTAAAAATTAGATAAATAGGAAAATTTTTAGACAACTACTAGAACTAACTCAAGAACTTGAAAATTGGAAGAGACATAAAAAAAAAAGATTGAATTAATAATTAAAACTTCCCACAAAGAAAAGCTTAAGCCCTGATGACCTCACTGGTGAATTCTAACAAACATTTAGAGAATCCTTAACACCAATACTTTACAAATTCTTCCAAAAAGTACTAGGAAGAGGGAGCAAATCTCCATTCATTCCATGATTTTAAAAATCAGTCCGAGACATTAAAAGAAAAAAAATAATATATTTTATGAATATAGATGCAAAAATCCTCAACAAAATGCTAGCAAACCAAATCCAGTGACATAAAACAAAGATTAGATTCCATGACCCAAGTGGGATTTATCCAAGCAATGTAAGATTGGTTCAACATTTGAAAATGAATACAGGCAATATACCACATTAATAGAATAAAAGGCAACACATGATAATCTCAATAGATGTACAAAAATCATTTACAAAATTTAACACTTCTTCATGATAACATTCAACAAATTGGGAGTAAGAGGGAGCTCCCACCACCTGATAAAGAATATCTGTGAAAAACCCACAGCTAACATATTTAATGGTGACAGACTGAATGCTTTTCCCCTAAGATTCAGAAAAAGACCAGCATGTCCACTCTCACCATTTCAATTTAGCATTGTACTGGAGGTTTTAGATAGAACAATTAGACATGACAAAAGCCAACTCAGTTGGTAAGGAAATAATAAAACTGTATTCATAGATGACAATTGTGATAAATATTAGAGTAAAAAAATGTTGATTGGAAGTAACTGCTAATGGGTGAGGCATTGATTTTTTGGGTTGATAAAAATGCTCTGAGAGGGGTGCCTATCTGGCGCAGTAGGTTGAATCTCTGACTCTTGGTTTCCGCTCAGATCATGATTTTAGGGTTATTATCTGAGGATTGTGAGATTTAGCCCTATGTTGGGTTCTGGGGTCAGTCCAGAGTTAGCTTAAGACTCTTACCACCCCTTTCTCCTTGTGCGCACACTCTCTCCCTAAGATGACTAAATCTTTAAAAAAATGTTCTGAGATGATTGCCCAACTTTGTGAATATAGTAAAAACCTCCGAATTAGACACTTGAATACGTGAATGTCAAAGTAGAATTATATCTAAAAAATGTAAAATGGAAAGTAATGGAAAGATGAATGAATTGAAGAGAACTATAAAATGTCTGTTAAAGAGAGCACATCATTTAACTTTTAAATGGATGACAGAGGCTATCAAATTACTAAAGTATTTAGATTTCATTTAAAATAGAAATGGGTCTATTTTATGGCAATATATATAATTGACTGGAAATTATATCTCTGTAATTATTTAAATTTGCAATAACAACTGTCAAATTAAAAATGTGTGAAAAAGAAAAATATGCTTCCCAAGCTTTCTAGAGGTGGAGAAGTGAACTGAATCTCTTAATTTCTAGGGTATGGAGAATGTTAGGATGGAAATGAAAAAAAAAAAAAAGAAAATTACCTTTCTAATCAAAGTCCCAAGATCACCAGTTTGGCATTCCTCTGGGAGCTTGTTTGAAATGCAGAATCTCTGGTCCTACTCTGGACCTACTGAATTAAATTCCACATTTAAAAAGATGCCAGAGAGATTCTTAGGTACCTTAAAGTCTGAGAAGCAAGGCCTTGATACCTTTGACTCCATGGTGGTTTTGCTGCCTAATTTGCTTTCTGTTTTCCCCTGTCTCTCCTCTGGGAAGTCAGAGTTACCTTAAATTCAGTTCTCCCTACCAGGAACCCTACCCAGATAGAATCAATATTCCCTTTGGTGGCACATTTCTGACTTTAGCCAAAGACCAGATTACCAGTTGCTCTATTTCCTCCCTGGAAAAGAGAAGAGACCCAATTGCCTCAGCTGTTTCAAATGATCATTTTAAATTCAAATGAATTCAAATGAAAATTTTAAGTGTAGCAAGTTTATATTCATATTGGTTCCTAGTTTTTGTTGATTCTCAGCTTGGAGATGCTTTTCTCAGTTCTTTTTGGAAGACCCATGTTTGCTTACCTCTGGGATTTAAGGACCTTATTTCCTAATTTTCCCCCTTCTGTCAATCTAATTGTATCCAAATTTCTGCAAGATTTCAGATCCATAAGTGCAATTATTTCTTACTTACCATTGCTGTCCTAATTCCTTTTTGTTATTATTGCTGTTAATTCATTTTATTTCCTGTAATTTAACTGGGATTTTAAGAAGGAATATAAAAGCACATTTCATTCTGCCATCTTTACCTAGAAATCTTCCGTGATTTTTAAAATTATTTTTGATAAAGCAAAGCAGAATTAGAAATATATTGGATTACTCGTGAGACTGATTACTTTCCCATATGTATGTCTTCCAGTTGTATTTGTGAATTGTCTGTTTGAATGAATTGCCTATTATACTGTTTCTTGTATTTTTTCCTTAGGATATTTTTTAGAATTTTTTAACATAAGGTGATAACCTTTTATTTGTTGACTTTGCTATAAAGATTTTATATAATCTATTTGCTTTTTAATTTTGGTTACCTTTTTGGGTATGTAGAGCATTTAAATTTTAATTTACCAAATGTATCAATTTTTTTTTTTTTAAGATTTTACTTATTCAAGAGAGAGACAGAAAGCATAAGTAGTGGGAGGGATAGAGGGAGAGGGAGAGTGGAAGTAGAAGCAGATTTCCTGCTGAATATGGAACCTGATGTGGGGCTCCCAGGGCTCAGATCATGATCTGGACTAAAGTCAGACACTCAACTGATTGACCCACCCAGTTACCCCACATCTGTTCATTTTTAAAGTACTTTTGTTCTCTTCTGTATTTTATGTAACTTCTATGTTTATATACATAAACTCTATATTTGTCTTTTATATTTTATTCTCTATATTCTAGGATATTAATTTGTAAGAATAATTTTCTATAATATTACATACACGATCTTTAATCCAGCTGGAATTTATGTTTATGATTTTATAAATTAAGTGTTTAAGATGACTATTTTTTTGTTTCTGCTGTTACCAGTTTTTCAGCTTTTACTTATGAAGTAGACCTAATTTTTAAGTTTTAAAATAATGCCTTTATCATGTTAGTATCATAAATTTTTCTTTGGTCATAGTTCTATAGCTTCATATTATAAACCTGAAGATTCTCTGAATTGATTGTTTATTATTTTTTTAAAGATTTTATTTATTTATTTATCTGACAGAAAGAGAGAGATCACAAGTAGGCAGAGAGGCAGGCGAGAGAGAGGGGGAAGCAGGCTCGGCTCCCCGCTGAGCAGAGAGCCTGATGATACCATTACCTGAGCTGAAAGCAGAGGCTGTAACCCACTGAGCCACTCAGGTGCCCTGAATTGATTCTTTTAACCTCTTAATCTACCCATGCTAAGTGAATTTTGTGAAAATGAAAAAAGAAAATACATGTATTTTCTTTAGCAGTATGGCAGTGGCTATTGTCAGGAACTTTGAAAAGTAAAGTTTCTGGGTTTGTTGTTGTTGTTGTTCTTCTTTTTTAATTTTACTCCCTCTGATTGACAGGTCTGTAATAATTTCATTCTTTAAAAAATTATTATGAGTGCACCTGAATAAAAAATGTCACATGGCAGAGAGGTTTCTCATATTAAGAACCCATTTTCTAAAACTACCATGTCTTTCAAAGGTGTAACATTTATATAAACATGCAACTTCCCAAAAAAAAAAAAACATGCAACTTCCCCTTGAAAAATGGAAAATAAAACAAACATTAGATAACCTTTGTCAACTTACCCAAGCCCACTGTTAAATTTGAGTGAGTCAGAAGTTTTAGATAAAATTGTATTCAAATCTTTGGCATACTTTTTCCTTTAATATTTTCACAACATGATATAGATCAAAGGACGAAATTACCTGACACAATTTTATATGATTAAAGCATAGGTGAAAAGCTCTGGCATTTTACAAATAGTCTATGCCAATTCCTGTATCTGATATTCACTTTCATATATTCACAACTGGCAAATGCCTAGTTTTAAATAACACATTTGTGTGTGACCTTTTAAGAAAATTACTGATGTCTTTGTTTAGAGTGCAGAGGGCATGGATTTCACAGAGCATTTCCCACTAAATGGAGTATATTACTCCAATATCATGGCCATGTTGTCAGGAAGTGGCACTTCATTAAGATAATGTGACCTTTAAAATAGTCTTCCAACCTTTTACTATGTCTTTGGTAGTGGGATTTGTACTTTAATTTCTGTGGCTTTTTGATAAATTAAAAAAAAAAAACAATTGAAGGCTATAGTCTTTATTTCCTTTCAGTTATACATTGTGTGTGTGTGTGTCTATGTGTGTGTGTTTCCAAAACGGCAAAAAAAAAAATATCAGGTAAAGGATTTTTGTTTGAACTAGGAATTGTCTACCAGGAAAACATCTTTTAGAGTTAAGATCACATTGGCGAGTTTATGCCTATTGTGGCAAGAAAAAATAAAGGAGAAAATAGCTGTGTAGGAGAAAGCAAAAACCGTTTTTTTCTCTGTTACATTTTTTCAAACATTTGCCTTTTTTTAAAAAATATTTTTTCTTTGTTTTTGCAAAAGAGAGAGAGAGGAGGGAGGAAGGGAGAGAGTGTACAAGCAAGGGGTGGGGCAGAGGGAGAAGCCAACTTCCCTCTCAGCAGGGAGCTGGATGTGGGACTCAACCCCAGGACCCTGGGATCATGACCTAAGCTGAAGCCAGACACTTAACCAACTGAGCTACCCAGGAGCCCTCTACTACATTTTTTTTTAAAGTTGGGAAGAGTCCCAAAAGCCTTTTTCTTTCCTGATGACAGCAAGATGATATTTTCTCAGTGTATTTGCTGTGGTAACTTAAAATTGTTCGTTTAGAGCCATCATGAAAGTAGAAATTCAACTTATAAAACACTTTTATGTAGGAGTCAAAGTAGGCAATTTAATAGAAAGGGGAGAAGAGTTGATTGCTCTGGTTAGACCAGAAGTAACATTTCTCAGGAACCATTTATGTCTCACTTGGTTAATTTATAGGACTGAATCATATGGTCATAATTGAATATTTCACTTGAGTGTCTTGAAATACATCTATGGCCAAGTGTTATTTCTATTTTAATTTATAGACACTCTTATGTCCCAGAGCGTGTATTTTTTAATCACAGCTTTGACAGTTCTAACATTGAGATTATCTTTGTGTTATATTTAAAATGGAAAATGTATATTATACCCTGTGCATTGGTAATATTATATAAATTGGAAGAACCAAATAATGGCAAGAAAGCTAAAGAGGGAATTTTTTGTTCTTCTATCAGATATGTGATTTTTTGACAAATCATTTAGCTTCCCAAACTTTGGTTTCTCTATTAGAAAAAAAATAACAGTGTATTAGAAAGTAACAGAAAACCTAGCTATAGCGGTTTTAAAAATAGAAATTGATTTTTCTCATATAACCAGAAGATAGAAAGTGGGGTTCTGGGGCTAATTAACTACTTAATGCTGTCATCAGAAACTCCATCATTTCTGTCTTCTGTTTGTGGTTGTGGCCACATTGTTGCAAGATAGCTGCTTAAGTCCCATGCATCACATCTACATTCCAGGCAGGAAGAACGGAAAGACAATGTTTTTCCTAATGATATTTTGCTTGTTCATTGAGAAAGGAGATTCATTCCTAGCAGACTTTTCTCTATATCTCATGAGTCAAAATTATTATCACTTAGTATCTTCTAACTGCAAAAGAGGCTGGGACATGAAGCATTTAGCTTTTTGGGCTCTATAATAGAGGAAGATAGGGGAAAAGGCTATTGAGAAGAGGTGTTGATTAAAATAATCTATAATATTGGCTACAATTAAATACTATATACGTAAAGTCTCTAATATATTGAAGTTCTGAGGTTCTAGAAATAGTATAAATTCAGTTGAAAGGAGTTAATATTGCTATTATATTTTGTTATGGGTGCACCTAATTGAGAATGTTATCTTTAGTTTTGAGTACAAGTAAGAGATTATGTACCTTCAAAAATATGTGGAAAGGATGTGAGTTGTGTTAAAATTGTCATGTAAGGAAGTGCTAAAGGAAGTAGGACTGTTTTACTTGGAGAAGATAGGATTTAGTAGACTTAAGTTATCCGAATATTTGAAAGGGGAAATACATTTATTGTGGGTTAATAAAATTAAGAATCATGAAGAAGACAGATTTTGGGTCAATATAAAATAACTTACTAAGAATCAGGGATATAAAATGTACTCCTGTTGAGTTAGAAATGGCCTAACAGTCTGTTGACTCCTGTAGATTGAGGATGGGAAATTCTTATAAATGTTTACACTCCCCTCCAACCCTAAGATTTGATGATTCCTTTCCCATTTTTTATTATGCCCTATATTAGAATTCTCCAGAGAAACAAAACAAAGAGAGAGGGAATATTACAAAGGCTGATGTCTTCCTGCAAAGGCCATGAGGCAGGAAGAATTCTCTTCTTATCTGGAGGAAGATCAGCTGTTTTTCGTCCTAGTTAGGCCTTCAACTATTTAGATGAGTTTCATTCACACTAGGGAGGGCGACCTGCTTTACTCATTCTACCTATTTAAATATTAGTCTCATCCAAAAATCTCCTCACCAAAACCTTACCCTGAGTAAGTTTTGACTGGGCACCTTATGGTTCAGTCAAGGCGATGCATAAAATTAACCACCATATAGCTAAGAATGGATAATTTTTCAATGGTGTGTTAGTTTTATAATGCCATGTAACAAGTTTCTGCAAACTTAAAATAAATTTATTATCTAATTCCATGGGTCAGGAGGGTCATAGCTTAGCTGAGTCCACTGCTCTGGGTTTCACAAGCCTGTAGAGATTAACCAGGCTGCATTTGTTTATGGAATTTGTAGTCCTCTAGAGGTGGTGGTTGGAAGAATCCAGTTCTTTGTGTTTACAGCACTGACACTGTTAGCTCCTTAGAGGTCATCTGGAGTTCCCAGCTCTGTGCCCTCTTATCAGACAGTTAATATTATAGCAGCTTGCCTCTTTAAGGTCTGCAGGAAAGACTATCCAGTCAGCTAAGACAGTCTTATATAACACAAGTGAATCATGGGAGTGATATCCTTTGTCACATTCTATTACTTACAAGTTAGTCACACTAGTGGAAACGAGAGTGCACAAAGGTATGGACATTAGGAAGTGAAAATTATTGGGGTCACCCAAGAATCTGTCTACCACAGATGGTTCTTGGAATTGACTTTTTGAAGTACAGTGAATTTAATTTGACTGTGACTTTCATATATCCATTTTGCTCTGAAGCTTAATTAAGGACCAACCAAACAAATAGGGAAATTTTGACAAAAAAGAAGAGGTATTTTTACTCTTAATTGTGGTTAATAGAGATTGCTTTGACACTGGCTACTTTGGAGTATTGAGGACATGATTTTAAGGTCATAGGAGATTATTTCTCATTGAGATATCACTCATTCAAAAATAACCTAAATAGGAAAGAGCTCTCATGTTCCAGATTCCATCCATTAGGAAAAATAAAAAGAAAGTAATCAGTACTAACTACAAACATGGTAGGATTTTAATGATGATGTTTTTGTTTTTTTAGATTTTATTCATTCATTCATTTAAGAGAGAGAGAGAGTGTATGCACAGGAATAGGGGGAGGGCCAGCGGGAGAGGGGGAGAGAGAGAATCCCAAGCAGAACTCCACACTGGGCATGGAGCCTGACACATTGCTCAATCTCACAACCCTGAGATTATGACCTAAACCAAAAATAAGAGTTAAATGCTTAACTAGATGAGCTACCCATGTGCCCCAATGTTGTTATTTTTTATATAGTCATTATCACTGAACAAAAGTGCCTGAAATAACCATCCCAATATTAAATTTATATGGATTGAGTGATGTCCATTTGAAAAACCAAAGTGACTCTAGATATATTCCTATATTTCAAGTAAATGGAACATGCTAGTACTTCTTCTATCTAAGCCCCTGCTGCCAAATCTCCAAATATTTTTATGGTGAAGCTAGTAACTCAGAAAGTTCCAGTAATATAGGAGTCTTTCTGCATTTTCCCTGACTCCCTTCACTATTCATACCCTTTTGACAATTTATAACCCCTGCACCATCTGGGGAACAGACTGTTGGCTGCCAAGTAGACTCATTAACATTCCCCTCCAGGAACTCTTGCTGTTTAATTAGGCTGTCTGCTGGATTCAGGCAGTGAGAGCCTTAGGTGGCTGTGTAACAAATCCATGACTCCATGCATTCAGATGTCAAGGTCACTAAGATTCTTGCTTGTACTCAATATAAGAAAGGGAATCCAGATCATTGGCCACTAAATCCAAATCATCAATGACTTCACCTTAAAGGGAACTTTCTGCTGTTGAGACACTAAGTTATCTGCCACTGAATTCACAGCTGTCACTACTGTGTCTGACAGTGTTCTCACCCTTAGACCATCAGGTCTGGCCTTCAGGCCAACCTTCTTGGCCAAACTAGTCAATAGTGTTTGTAGAGTACTATCCAAATCCAATACTGAAATTTCTATGTCCCATAAATAAATGCATCTGATTAATTAAATTCTCTGAGGACAGATTGTTGAGCGTGTTAGCATTCCAGATACATTTGATTTAAGTAGAATAAATGGTCTCCTTTTCAAATGCCAAATTGCTAAAGTTCTATTGCAAGAAAAATACCTCTCAATTGAATGGTTCTGTTCATCTGAATAAACATTTTCTAATCATCACTAGTTTAAAGAAAAAAGGAAAACAGTAATTATGCAAAAAAATGTCAGTTTAGGGCTTTCCAAAGGGCCAGAACCATCACAAGTATATATCTACCAAGTATTTATTGGTAGAGTGAAGTGTCCATCCGTCCATCTGTCCATCCATCCATCACTCCATCCATCCCTTCACTGATTCAATCATCAAATGTTTTTTGATCATTTGCCTTTGACTAGGTCCTGGGATAGGTGCTATGTATATAATGGTGACTCAAAACAGACAAAGAACAAGTCTCCATTCTAGTGGGGGAGGCAATTATTAATCAAATAATCATGAAAACAAAATACAGTCACAACAGTGATAAGTAAACATACCTGTTTCCACAAGACCTCATAATCAGAGTGTTAACTTAGTCTGGTAAACAAGGAATTATTTCCTGAGGAATCTGTTTGAAATGATGACAGGATTGATAAGATGTGGATAGCTAGGTAACATTTAGGGGAGAGAGACAGAGGGAGGCTTCTGAAAAGAGAGGTACATGCAGATGCCCTGTTATCAGTGAAGCCTGGCACATCTGAAAGAAAGAAGGAAAAGTTAGTTTTCAGAGAGGAAAGGGAAGTATAATGTGTGAAGTCTAAGGGAAGGCTTCCTGAGTCTACCTAGATTGGTAGTCTTAAAGTGTTTTATCTATTGGAGCTACGTAATCACCTTCCAGGAGTATCCTTAACATGAGGACCTAAGTTATTTTTCTCAGACTAAGATTAATCCTGTCTCTTTCTAAAAGAAAAAGAGTGAAGAGACTAATGGCTCAGTTTTACTTCTTTCCACACCTAGAAGTCTTCACTAATAAAGGATATTATGAATCATCATAATCCTCATAGTGAACTTGGAGCTGTCAACGGCATTGCTTTAAAATTAGTATTTTCTGGGGGTGCCTAGGTGGCTCAGTGGACAAAGCTTCTGACTTCAGCTCAGGTCATGATCTCAGGGTCCTGGGATCGAGCCCCAATCGAGCCCCACAGCAGGCTCTCTGCTCAGCGGGGAGCCCGCTTCTTCCCTTCTCTCTTCCTGCCTCTCTGCCTACTTGTGATCTCTCTCTCTCTGCCAAATAAATAAATAAAATCTTAAAAGAAGTTAAAATTAGTCTTTTCTGGTAATCTATCAAAATGTTTGAGCCTGAAATAATTTGGGGGGTTAAGATTTAATGAAATAATTTGGGGGATTAAGATTTAGTGAAGACAAAGCTTTCAAAAGCTATTTTACCTGTTTCTGTATTTTTTTCCTTAAATATTTTTTATTAAATCCTCTTTTTTCCCCATTCTACAAATAAAATGAAATACTATATTCATTGTCTATATAGTTCTTATTATGAATTATATAATAAAATAGAATAGTAATTAATATTTTGATGTTGACATATGTCAGTAATGGAGGTTGAGATGAAAAAAAACCAGCTCACCCAACTGCATTAATCAAACACTTGTAAACTCTCTTTTTAAGAAAGAGATGGAGGCTCATCAGCTATAAGGGAAATCATGGTCAAGGTTTGATACATATAACTCCCTGTCCCTCTAATTATTTCAGTTATAAAGATATTTGTGGGGGGGAGGGAAGAAAACTTGTTTAGTACAAATAGACTTTCATCTATTCTTAAATGCTGTGATATGATTTCTGTTTTGTAGGCTCTACTTACAAAAAAAGTTACAAAGTATCTGTCAGATAACTCACAGCTGGAAAATGCTAGATCTTACATATGGCATGGTTTTAAGGGTTGCCAATTAATGCTTTTACTCTGGAAATTTCTTGAATTATTCTTTTTTTTTAAAGATTTATTTTATTTGTCAGAGAAAGAGTATACAAGCCCAAGCAGGGGGAGCAGCAGGCAGAGGAAGAAGCTAGTCTTAATTATATTAATAATGTTATCATATTTAATATTACTGATATTTATACAATATAACTGGAAAATTGATACAAATACAACTCAAAATTATCTTTAAAATGTGAGTATTATAGTTAATAGCTGTATTACACTGGCTATTACATTATATTAATTACAAGGTATAGTACTAGAATAAGATCTGGCACCAGGCTGGACCACAAGCTATCTGAGAGTTTATAAAGAAATCCTTTAAAAAGTCATAATAGTTTTGAAGTTTTATACATAGTCATGCAGTCATAATCCATTTTTTTCTTTTTCAATTTGGGAATATGAAGTATTTAAGAAATGAGCAGAGCAGGGCAATAGCACTCATTAAAATGCGGGAAAATATTACCAACGGGAAAAGCCTAAATGAATTGGAATTAGTTCATGTGCACATGAAAAAGCTAATGGTCTTTTCATAAGTCAATAATAATTTTAAGCAGCAGGGAAAGTGTTTTATGAGCAGGATTGTGATCAGCTGGTTTTATTATTCAGTGATAATAAAGTATGAGAAAATAAATCTAAATTGGAATTTTAAACAGGGAAATATTCTGTCTATTGCAGATGTCCACTGCTATTTTATATGTTTTCCTGTTTCAAGTCCTTGTTCACAAACACCTTAAATGCATAGCCTTATGGTCTTCTCTTAGGTCAACCTGTATTGATGGCAAAAGGAATGAGGTACTTCAGACTGTTTCACATATGGGGAAAGAGAATGCAAGAGTAGAGAATATTAGTAGTGCCCATATTAGAATCAAGAGACATCTAAACTTTACACTTTTTTTAGTCTCAAGATATTTAGATGATTGCATTGATTTCTCAGAGGTATGCCATAAAGTCAGTAATTCAATTTATTCCTGCAAATTGTGTGAAAATATATATCTCTCTATATTTAAAACTACAAAATTACATGTTGTTGCAAACCAAAGAGCTAGTGCTTATGTAATTTTGCTTGTTTTGACCATTCCCAAGTTGTTCTAATGAAAGCTTTGCATGAAAGAAGATATACAGATGCACTTGATTCAGAGCTCTCCAGCTATATTCCGACAGATGGGATTTAACCACAACTTGTGCTCATATATCATGGTAATGGAAGAACTGGAGCACAGGTCTGAGAGACTTAGGAGTTTTTTGGGTAAATTTAAGAAAAAAAGTAGAAAAAGGACTATTTTCTGCTATTTAACATTTAAAAATATAATTACTGTGAGAACTGTAGAAAAAGATAGTGTTAACTGTGAATGAAGAGAGAATCAACATCTAGTGCTTTGAATCTTTGGTAATTTAGCCTAACATTTGGAGGTAATGGAAATATTGATTTCATCTTGAAGGAAAGCTGTAGGAGCTTGTTTTGGTTACAAAATGTACTTTGCCATCCTGACAGGATTACTGATAGAGAAAGAAACTCAAGGTCATAGGCCTTGATGTTTTGTTCATTCTATGGTAATCTTATTTCTGGAGATTGTTGGCTCAGCTAGTTCTTAGCTAGATGCTGGGAAGATAAATTTGAACTTGGGCTTGTGACACCATTTAACTTGTAATAATGATTGCTATCAGTGTCTATCCATCCTGTTTGGAGGGCAGGAAGTTTGGCTATGCATGTGTGTGTTTTTTTCCAACTGTGAATGACATTTGAAATGCCCTGCATTTTCTCCAGAATGGTGGCTAAGAATTATGACTACCCTAGAATTTATCAATGCATTTTTATTATTTAGAGCAAGAAAATGCTACTTAACCATTTTTCTCTAGCTAAAGTGAGGCTACTTTGAAAATTTGATTCCATAGGCCTAATCTTAACCAATCATTTGGTGAAATCTCTTTAGCTGTCACATAATTTTTAATCTAGGAAACTTGCCTCATTTGCTAAATGTGTGTGTGTGTGTGTGTGTGTGTAGTTTAAAAATTATTTAAAATTATTTTATCCCATCATATTTTTGAGAAATGGAGCAGGATATTTTTGTTGTTTGTTGAGGTAATATAAATACAGCATTGATAAGTCAAGCTAGTAGGTGAGTTCAGGGAAAGGAGATAATGGGATAATAAAATAATTTGTTTTTGAAGAGTTTGTTCCTCAAGGTTTTCAGCAATTTAAAACTCTAGAATAAGATCATCTGTATTAAGCAGTCATAATAAAATTTATTCAAATTGGTAAATTTTATGTGACACCATTTTCAACAACCCTTTTTAAGAATGATCCAAATAGTTTTATAATCACCAGTCCTGCAGAGTTACTCTGTGATACCTCAGCAGCTCTGCTGTCATTTAATAGAGTTCCTTGACCATTAAAGCAGTATGAAGGTCAGAAATCCTGTATACCTCGGAACCATGATCACCCCAGAATCCACCTCAGCTCTCTTTATCCTGAAGGTGTCTGAATCTTACATGGACTTTCCCTAAAGACATGAATAAATACCAAATCAGGTTATGAAGTTCTGTTGTGGAGATAGCATTGTTGGTATTGTTAGCGTAGAGATCTGCCATTAAGAAAATAGTTAAACTTGGGAAAAGAAAAAGAAAGGCTCAAACAATATAGTTTCTAGTCCATAAACATATTAAGAAATTAAGTGATGATACTAGTCGGATTCATTTCCCAAGTCCAAAGTGTCCAAAATGTCCAAGTCCAAATGTCATTTATTTTCAACTGTATCAGTTAAGAAACATAGGACATCCTCAGATAGGGTAAATATGTAGACAGGTTTAGGGAAATTGTCCCAGGGCTAGCAGCAAGGGAGCCTTCACTACCATTTGCCTAAGTGACATGGAAAGATGGAGCAGTAGTTGGGAAGGAGACAATTGTGTAGGAGAAATTACTGGAGGGACTATGGCCTTCTGTTAAGGGACAGAGCCAGCCTGCTATGACCAGGCAAAGAGGCAGCTGAGGAAATAACACTCTGATCTCACTCTCATTCTGCTCAGTGATCTCCTGTGATTGCTTTTCATTTGGCCAGATATAACTAAAGGCCAGGACAAGGGGGCTTGTTGAATATAGCCTGCACAGATCAGCTGTTCAGGGCACAGAGAGCGGTGAAGAAGGGATGGAATGCCAATATGGAGGGCCAATGAAAATTCTGTATCTGATTCATTCCTGCTGTAGCTGTGTTAAATTCAAACTAAATTGACTCAGCGTTACGTGTGCAAAAGCCTTTTGTTATTTTAAGAATATGATTTAATAACATAGTATGGACAAGTACTTCAGCTAATCATTTATTGATTTAAAAGATTCCTGTTCAACAGTTATTGCATATCGGCAATACATATTGGTATAAGAAGTAAGGATAAAACTGTGAGTCTTCGAGGGCTCCTGGGTGGCCCAGTCATTAAGCAGCTGCCTTCAGCTCAGGTCATGATCCTGGGGTTCTGGGATCCAGACCCACATTGGGCTCCCTTCTCAGCAGGAAGCCTGCTTCTCCCTCTCACACTCCCCCTGCTTGTGTTTCTCTTTCTCTCTTCTCTGTCAAATAAATAAATAAAATCTTTAAATTAAAAAAATGTTTTTTCAATTGTAAGTCTTCAAAAGAGATTTAATAGGAAAGGAAAGTCATAATGAGGCCAGTGAGTAGACGTAGAGGATTAAGTGACTTTGAGATCAGAGCTGAGTTTGAATTCTGACTGGGACATTACTACTACTGAGAATTTATGTAATTTACTTAACCACCAGGCACTGTGCTGCCTGAGGAACTCAAAAACAATAAGCAAACACCCTAGTATTCTTACTGTTACCAGGACTCCCTTGCTGAAATTTTATCACTGATAATGCTAATAATAACCATTTTAACATACCACTGAACCTTGTAATCTTGCTTTAAAAATATTAATGCCTATTACTAGACTTCTTTTTGAATAAAAAAAACCTTAGTGAATCCACATGGAATTTACAAGGGGATCTACTTTTGTTAGATGTTTATGATCAGATTCATGGATATTCATTAAAATTTACAAAAATGGCACAAGATACGGGTAATCCCCATTCAAATGGCTGATTCCCTGCCAGACCCATCCCTGTCACCAGTGATGGGAATGAAGGCTGTGTAACTCAAATCATTTTAGACACATGTTCATGTTTGAAACAAGAAATGTAAAAGCAGGTGTCAGAATACAGTTTTCAACATATGGTAAGCTCTTCCAATGCAGCTGGCTACAATCTTTGTCAAAGGTCATAGAGATAAAAAGACATAGAGTAGGAAATGGCTAGGTGCTTCAAAAGTACATTCAGGAAACTGCATCATTATAAACCTTATTCCCTTAAGAAAGGGAATTTTTAGAGGAAAAAATCTCTCCTTTAATCAATAATGGAGAGTGACTTAAAAGCTAAATCTACGTTTAGTTATGTAAGTTTCCATGTATCAAAAAGCACCAGAGAAATTAAAATCAAGAGAAAGGTAGTAATTAACAAGGAACAGTGTGACAGAATGTGCTTTGAGATTCAGCCACAGCCCCTCAAGCTCCCATATTCACTGTACTCCAGAGAACAAGTAGACATTTTTAAATGCAGCCACCCTGTAATGACTGAAATAGGGTGGCCATTCTACAAGGCTCTAGGAGTGGATGTATGGAAGGAGAGGTTGATTAGAGGGTATTCACGTTACAGGGAAAGATACAAAACTGGAGTTTTCACAAAGGGAAGTGACATCACAGCCATCATCAGGAGAGAAGCAGTTTGATTAACTATCACCTCCTCTGAGGAGTGTTTCCTGACCCTCTCAACTTGGGGTAGAATTCTCTCCTGAGGACTCTTTTGCCTCCCTGCACTACCATATTACTATCGTGCTGTGCTGTGAGTATTTCCCACTAGTGTAGAAGTTCCATGAGGGCAGGGATTGTTATTCTCTTCTGTGTTCTATCCAGTGCCTTGTACTGAACAAAGTAACTGTTCATTATGTGTTTGTTGAGCAGTAGGAACAATCAAAAGTGCTTATAACTAGAAAAGAGGGAATAAAAAAAGAAACGCTTGGGGCTGTATGATACTGTGATAGATAATAAATACATATTTGGTCTTTATCCACTTTTTCTGGCACTGAGCTCCTAAAACCCTTGGAATTTCCTAAATAGAAAAAAATATCTTTTATCATGTTAATGAGGTAGCTTTAGGGTCAAACTTGAGAATGCGAGCTGGTTGCCAGGAGAAACAACCAAAGGGTTAGAAAGAAGGTTAGAACTTCCAGTTCTACTCCCCTAACCTTGGGGAGGGGAGTGGGGCTAGAGATTCACTTCTGTCACCAATGGCCAATGATTTGATCACTTGTGTCTATGTAATGAAGCCTTCATAAAAACGCAAAAGTAATGAAACCTCCATAAAAATCCGAAAGGGTGGGGTTTGAAGTGCTTCTGGGAGGATGAACATAAAAAGATCTAGGGAGAGTGGGACACTCTGGAGAAGACAAGTCCTGTCCCCAGACTTTGCCCTTTATGTCTCTTCTACCTTCTACCTTATATCCTTTTATAATTAACTGGCAATCTAGGAAGTAAAATGTTTCTCTGAGTTTGGTGAGCCACTCTAGCAAATTAATGAAACCTGAGGAAGGGTAATTACACACCAACCTATAGCCAGTTGGTCAGAAGCACAGCTGACTACCTGGACTTGGGCTTGGAGTCTGAAGTGGAGGAGCAGTCTTGTAGGACTAAACCCTTTCATGTTGGATCTGACACTTTCTTCAAGTAGATAGTGTCAGAATTAAGTTGAATTTGAGGACACCCACCTAGTATCCTACAATTGGCATTGAGGGCGGGAAACATTCATTTACTCACTCATTCACTCATTCACTCTCTGATGGCCAGGATTCTAGACTGGCAGACTCTCTTTTTCATTTTGATTGGTTTTGGGTGAGGCAGAATTGATCCTTGGTTAATTTGGGCACTGTCTCTGTTTCTATTACTGATAAATTCTTGTTTCAAGAGCATACCTTTGAGTTTAAAATGTATTCTAACCTAGTCTGGCTTTTTAGTACCTAGTTGCCATCTCCCAAGAACATATGTGAGATTGTAGAAACACATCTTGACTCACAGGAGAGCCAGAAGTCTTCATGAAACCTGTGCTGTCATTTTTTTTTTTTAAAGATTTTATTTATTTATTTATTAGGAAAGAGAGAGAGTGAGAGAGAGCAGGTCAGAGTGAGAAGCGGACTCCCCATGAGCTGGGAGCCTGATGTGGGACTCGATCCCGGGACTCCGGGATCATGACCTGAGCTGAAGGCAGTCGCTCAACCAACTGCGCCACCCAGGGGCCCCTGTGCTGTCATTTAAGAAAGAATCAAAAGCAACTTAGCAAGGATCCTGTAAATCGCCCATGTGACACATTTCCCTTCAATATTTAAACTCTGATAACCTTAGCAGCATTCAACACTGAATCCTGTTTGCTTACAAGGAGGTTTTTGACTGCTGGTTTGGGTGGAGAAATAAAGATCTTGATAGAAATGTGCTGACAGATCTAGAAAGAAATGTGCTGACAGTTTTCCTCACCTTATAAAATGCATACTTACATTCCGAACTCCTTGAAGCAATGGATGTTTAAAAGTTTTGAATGGACACTATTTGAATACATAAAAATGTTTCAGAAATAAGAGTGATACCATAATAAAAGAAACTTTAGAACTTACTCTTAAGTCGTATTTTAAAAGAAAGGGGAAAAACATAAAGGAGGTAAGAACAAAGCACTGAAGGTAATACAACATCTCATAATAAAGATATTTGTGAAGATTGTGGGGGCTAGAAGATTCTTCCTGCCACTGGTAACCACTGACAGATTTGGAAGGAGTGTCCTCAAAGTTCTCTTTGACTGAGGGCAGACTCAATTTAATCTAGTTCTTGTTGTCAAGCCTACTTGGTAATAAAATTAAACAAAAAAAATTTGGCATCAGAAAGGTAACTCTAGTACTTGAACTGAAAGTGAAAATGTCTGACGAAAACAGTCCCAGAGACAGAGTTATAATTCTTTGGTTTGTAAACATTATCTTAAGTTATTTTTAGCATGTTGAATAACCATTCACTGGGTACAGAAAATTTGCAATCAGAATGCCTCTAGAAAAGGCTGTGCTTGTTGTCGTCTAGACAAAACTTCACTGGAAGCATGGGCCTCTCTAAAATGGATAAACCATTAAGAAAATGGCTAGCAAATTTTCGTTGGCTAAAATTGCCATATGCCACATGTGCTTTAATTATTTGGAGAGGCGAACCATCTAAAAACTTTATTAAGAAAAGTCTTAAATCTGTAAGTTTTCAAAATATTATCTTAAACCTTTTATATAATTCTACCCAAATGTGTAAATTTTTATTAGAACTCAAACATAAAATTATTAGACCTCTCTGATGATTAGGTGAAATGGGGAATTTAAAAACACTGTTAGGTTAGCTTTTATTACACATAATGAGAATCTCCCAGATGGTGCAGAAATCATTAAAAATTAATTTTATAACCACTGGACTTGTCTTAAAGTGTCTTGAACTGATAAGCCTTCTTAATCTCCTAGTATTGCTCCAGTTCATTGATGAAGTAAAGTGGCTGGCTTTTTAAAATTGCTAATCCTATTATAATTATTAAAGTGTAGCACATTCATTTTGCCTAAGGTGCTTAGTGAGTTCCCACCCCCAAAATGTGGTATAGTACAGTGACTCTCAAACATTTCAAGTATAAAGACACTTTCTATTATAAACTGTGTGGTTGTAGACCCATATGATTAGTTAGCCTTTAAGATTTGTTGATAAAGTACAAAATGCAAAAAACTATTATGAGCTCATAGTGATTTAAAGTAAATATGTATTTATCAATCTAAATAGCACTTATATTCATTTGAAAAATGAGTACATAGTGTATATACTAATAGTGTGATATAGATTATATGATCAAGTAATTTTTTTAATAATCCTTATAATAGGTCTACTACCCTGTTAGAAGTTTATAAATTTTTTTTGCTGGATCATTGCTCTAGACCTTAAGAACATATACAGTGTCAGTGTCATGAAGGAAAAAAAAAAAAGAAAGCATCAAACAAGATGCTCTAATGGTGGGTCAAAACTGTGTCTATAATCCGTAATGTGCCTGTATTGAGGATTTAGTTGGCTTCTTCTGATGTCACAGTAGTCCTAGGATGGGGATTCTTCCTGGGTCACTGGAATGCCGTTCTGTGCACCATAGGGACAAATGCACAGACATATAATTTCTTATGTTCTAAATGGGTTCAACTGCCTCCTAAAGGTCCCAATCAATACCATAGACTAATGCCACAGAGAGAGTCTGACTTGTTTTAGTGTAAATATTTTCAACTCTTTTTAATTCTGTGAATTGGCTTATGGTCTTTTAAACACATGACATTAATTCCTCCCCATTTATTTTTGGGAACATAATCTTATTTTCTTTTCAAAGGCTACTCTAGTATGTTGTCTTCACCTGTATCTGTCCAAATATCAATCAAAAAGGAAGTCATTCTTTTTTCTTTTTCTTCTTTTTTTTTATTTCAAAATGTTTATTATGTACTTTACATTGAGCATTTCAGAAAAGAATTACAATGATTTCAAAATGCAATTGTTGGATTCGATAAATAGCCTTTATAATTACACCCAATCAATATCTAGAATTGTATGTAGACCCTACATCAGCTAATAAGTAAAGTAACTATATTAATCTCAGGGATGAGAGACATGCACAATCACTTAAGTCCCTCTGCCACTGTTTTTTTAAAAACATGATTCACATTTGTTTCAAGTACATATACATATACATTGCAAGAATTAAATTAGACCACTGATGTTAACACCTTAAAACTTAGTTTGATCTTTGTCACCTTAAAAGAAAGTTCAGTACAAAGAAATTCAAGAAGAAACTTTTAGGACCCTTGATCAGAAGCTTCGGTGTGTGTTGTACCATTCTGGTGTATGTAAAGGTTCGAATAAGGCCAACAAAGAATGTTTCCTCTTTCCATTGAAGACACAAGCCAAGGAACAGGTGAACTAGCATTCTATAAACTAGTCAGCCATCAAGACGTTACTAATAAAGGACGCTTTATGTGTGTGAGGACATTTAAAAGCCTCAGCCAATGTTACAAAAACAAAACATTTAGAGTATTATTTATGAATACAAGCATAATTGGTGTTTTGTCTTCTATAAATAATCATCTTTGAAATGCTCAAGGTGAGTTCCAGCTGTGGCTCTTTCCTGATGTGAGAAGAGGTGGGTATACATGGGACGATCTACTGATTTACCTTCTCAAAGTATTCTTTGGAAGCAGTTGGATGTGGCTTGATCTTAGAGCAATACCAGGGCCTTCCAACAGCACGCCATAGTCTCAGGAAATCTGTTTAGTCAAATCTGACAAGAGTGCGATGTTCATGTGGCCCAAGCCGCCATTCTTCCTTGGCGTGTTGACCCAGGCGAGATGGGTGAAGTGGGAATCCACTGAAACCGCAACAACTTCACAGTTCACGTCGTGAAATTCATTGGCTTTGTCGCTAAAAGCAACAATTTCCATAGGGCACACAAAGGTGAAGTCCAAAGGATAGAAGAAAAGCACCAAATATTTCCCCTTAAAGTCATGGAGGCTTAGGTCTTTGAAATCTCCGGTGACAACAGCAGTGCCCTTAAAATAGGACGCGTGCTGGGTGACGGCAGGAGCATGGTATGAGGAACTAGTGCTAAAAGCGAATTTTGCTTGACCAGAACCGGACCACAATACATTCTTTTTGTATTTATATCATTTGTGTGCATAAAGTTTTTCACATAAAAATCTACAATATTTACATATATATGTACATATATTTTATACACTTGTGAATATTTACATATATTTACATACCTCTAGGGGAGATTAACACATTTCTAATACTCCTGTATAAAGTAGGTAATGTATTTAAACTATTTCTCATGCCTAATAGGCTTGTCAGTTTAGGTGTCTGTGTATGAACATGCATTAATTACTTGGTTGTGTTAGCTGACTACAGAATGTCATCAGGCCAAATGTATATAGCCTCGTATGCTTCATAGTAACAGTGGTCAGGGCATATATTTGAAGGAAATGAGATTTGTAAGACAGTTGAGAGAAAAATGAGAGAAACAAAAATGAAAGGGTGATAAAGAAAAAGAATAGGAAAGTTTGAGCAGTGCAAAATAGTAGAAAGGAAAATACTAGCTATTCAGGTCCCAGGCAATTTCTTGAGTCTGGTCCTTACTTAACCATTGAACTGATAACTTTCTAATATTCTTCATACCAACTGCTATGTTTTTTTTATTTATTTTGTTTCATTTTTTTAAGATTTTATTTATTTATTTGACACAGAGAGTGAGAATGCACAAACAGGGCGAGCATCAGGCAGAGGGAGAAACAGGCTCCCCGTCAAGCAGAGATTCCAACATGGGACTCCATCCCAGGACCCTGGGATCATGACCTGAGCCGCAGGCAGATGTTCAACTGCTATGTTTTCAACTACATGGTGTAGCAGTTGTATATTATATCTTTTCCAGAACTGTTTCCATTTCATATATTTGATATTTTTGTCCTTATAAGAATACTTGAACTTATCAGACTATTTAGACAAGTTTTATGATTCAGAAAATATGGTTACAGTGTAAAAGCCATGGCATCAAAATAGACTATAGAATTTTCCATGGAGAATTTACTTCAACTGCTATTTCAGAATACTGAGAGACAAAGCCTTTAGCCTAAGGATGATGTGTAGCATTGTGGTTGGGAACTGGGAATCTAATATCTTGAATTTGCATCTCCACACTGCCATTTAGTAACTGTGATCATAGGTAAATGATCTAGCCTTTCAAAGTCTTGGTTTCTCATCTGTAAGTGAGGATTATTAAAAAAAACAAATTTTGAAGGGTTTTAAGACTAAAGGCATAGTGTAAATTCTAAAAAATGCTAGCTGTTGTTGTTTTTATAGTTAATTTTATTAGACAGTAAATAATGGGATATCAACATTTGAGGCTATGTCAGTGTCTAAGTATCTCTAAAATAAACAAAATAATACAAAAAAACCTTTGTTAAAAAATTTATTCCTTATTTTGATTCTATAGTACTGTCTGAGTTAGCTCTTCAACTTAAAAATGAGAATCAGCTTGAGGTGCCTGGGTGGCTCTGTCGGTTGAGCATCCAATTTTTGGTTTCAGTTCAGGTCATGATCTCATGGGTTTTGGGATTGAGCTCCACATAGAGCTCCATGCTCATTGGGCAGTGTGCTTGAAGATTCTCTCCCTCTGCCCCTCCCCAACTTTTTCTCTCTCCCACTATCCCTCTCTCTCTAATAAATAAATCTTTAAAAAAATGAAGTTGACCTATCCATCTTGGACAAATACCCACTACTAGAAGGCTCCTTTTACAAGTGTCATTTTAAGGTTCCCAGCTGCCTTTTTACGACTGATTATAGTCAATAAAATTGACTAGGTAAATACAAGTTTAAAACAAATGTCCTACTACTTCTTTATAAACAATTATAATGACAATCTTGTGTATGTATTTTTGTTTCATTTCCTTTTAATTCCTCTCGCTAAATTATAAGAAACTCACTATAGACATTTTAAGACATTTGATACATTTTCTTAAACTAAATTTAAACTAAATTTAAACTAAACTATTTCCAAAAGTGTTCTGCTTATTCACACTTATATCAACTGTGTTTCGAGATTGCCAGACTGTTCACAACCTCATTGACACTCCGTGATTTTTATTTTTATATCGTTAAAGACTGTTTGAGGCGAGACTCATAAATTGAATTGCACAGTTGCCTTAGGTTTTCAGTTATTAATGAGACACTATTTGGTCACTATTTTCTCCCTAAAGCTAAGTTTTGTTTTATATTTGAAAGTGTTATACAAGATGAAAGTTTATTATGTTTCTTATTAGAGTTGCCTTGAAAAAGGCTCATTTGGTGTTCTAACAAAGAAGCAACTGCAACAGTAGTGATCGTACTACTTTGAGTTTTGAGATTGGTCATGAGAATACAGAGCAGCTCTATATTTCTCTTTTAAGTCATCCTAAGTCATTTTGAAGGGAGTCAAACAGATAGCATAATGAAATAGCTCTAAAGAAAGGTTACCATGGTTACCTGGAGCATGTGACTGGAGGCTTCTTCCTGGGTTCATTGTACTAATACAATTATTTATTTGAACTGGAGTAAAAATGCCCAATTGCTATTTTTAATCTTAGTAGTAGTATGAATTATATTTTTATTTATTCAGAAGTATTATAAAGGATGTATTTAAATCCAGTTCTGTGGTTTTATGTCACATAAATCCTAGTAGCCTGCTTGACCTACAGCTAAATTTCAGTGTTTTATGTTCACTCTTACTCAAGAGGAGAATTAAATGGAAACCAATGGTTATTGTGCCATTGAATACTCATTATTAGTAGACATCTTACTCATATAGGGTAGTGATTAGAGTAGATTGATGGTTATGAGAAAAACCAATTCAGACTTTGACCATCTGTTTAAAACTGAACCTCCCACCTCCCCCTCCCAACTTCCTATCTCTGTTCAGGGTTTTTTCCCTCTATGCACCATGTTGCATACTACAGTTGACCCTTGAACAACATGGGTTTGAACTCCACAAGTCCACTTATACGTGGATTTTTTTTTCAATAAATATAGTATGGTACAGTAAATGTATTTTCTCTACTTTATGTTTTTTTTTCCCTTAACACTTTCATTTTTCTAGCTTACTATATTGAAAGAATATAGAATCTAGTACATTTAAATTACAGAATATGTGTTAATCAACTCTTTATGTTATTGGTAACTCTTCTGGTCAACCATAGGTTATTAGCTACATTTTTGGGGTCAAAAGTTATATGTGGATTTTAGACTGTGTGTGGGGGGGTTTGGTACCTTTACTCCTATGTTGTTCAAGTATCAAATATATATAAATTTAATTTTATTGTTGTTTGCTTTCTCACCCCACTAGAAGTAACTTCCATGAGGATAGGGGTATTTGTTGTTCTTTTCACTGCTCTGTCCCCTTTGTCTAGAAGAGTATCTGTAAACATATAGTAAATGTTCAATAAGAATTTATTAAATTAATGATTGAATTCACCAAAAATTATATTTCTAGAAAGTACAGTGAAAAGCAAAGTGAAGTAGTTGTGACTAATTTTTTATAATAAATGCTAAATTGTGTTTAACTTTTGACTCACATTTCTCAAAGGCATAGCAATCTAACAATGCTAATCAAAGCTATTAAAATCCAAAAGTGTATCTGGTGATCTTAAGATATTTTTAGGTCAGATTTTCTTTATATAACAAAAATATCCCCCAAACCAGATTTTCAGTACCTGTTCAATACCATCCTTTACCAACCACTAAAGTTAGGGAGATCTGGCATTTTGAATAAAACTATTACCTATTTCCTCCTTCCACCCAATAATTTCAATCTTTGTTACTGAAAATCTTTTTGTTAACTTAGTGCATTGACTTCCCAACCTTTTTAACTGGAATACCTCAAGTATAATTTACTCAAAACCATTTGTGGTATGAACACTCTCTAGATATTTAATAATATTAATGAATTAATGTTAGTTATTTTATATGGATAATGGTATCACAACTATGTTTAAAAGTAGTTATCATTTAGAATTACATATTAGAATAATTACATGTAAAATGGTAAGTCTTAGGTTTTTTTGTTTGTTTTAAAAAAAATAATATGAATGAGTGTGGATGGAAACATGGCCAGATGTAGATTGATGATCAGTGGAACTGGGTGATGATTACCAGGAGTTCATGGTTAATATATTCTGGTTTCTACTCCCATATATATTAAATACTCTCCATAAAAGGAAAAAAAACAAGAAGGAGAAAAAGAGAAAGAGGGAGAGGAAGAATGTATGAAGACAAATGTATTTACGAAAGAATAGAGTAGGTATTAGACATATAAGCAACTCTACATAGAACAATTGGTTGCAGCGCCTGCATGGCTCAGTCAGTTGAGCATCTGACTTGATTTTGGCTCAGGTTCTGGGATCCAGCCCTGTGATGGGCTTTGCACTCAGTATGGAGTCCATTCACGATTTTCTCTCTCTCTCTCTGCTCCTATCCCTTGCTCGTGCTCTCTCTCAAATAATAAATAAAATCTAAAAAGCAATTTGATAAGATAGGGGTAGTTAACATTATTGAGCACTTATATGTCAAGTGCTATTTTAAATCCCCTAATCCTCACAATAACCATATGAGCTGAGTTCTATTATTATCACCAATTTTCAGATGAGGAAATTGAAATTCAGTGTTTAACCAACTTGTCTAAAATATAAGTCATGAAGCTGTCAAACTGTTTATGTCACCAAGTCATTGTAAAGTGCACTATTATTTTATATGTCTCTAAGAAAGAAAAATTCTGATTTTTTAAAAAAAATTAAACTTATTGAAAGAACTTTTTTAAGATTCTTTATATATTTTTAGATTATCATTCTTTATACATAAAAAGGAAATATCATTCTTTATACATAAATAGTTAAGTTCTTCCTGAAATATTTTACATCCAGAGAATAAATCATTTATATTTCTTTTTGACTCAGAGTCATTAATTTCTATGTTTCTTCAATGCAGTACCACCCTCTGTGCCATAAAGAGAAGTAGGGATGCAGTGGTCATTAGGATAATATTCCATTGTTGTCTGTGGGGCTTTCTTCTAAGTCAGTGACACCTATAATGCAACTTTTGATGCCACCCTTTTCCTGACCTATCAGAAGGTATAAGTGGACTGTTTTCAACAATGACCAGGATCCTAGTTTTTCCCAAAATGGTCTTTGCATGACTCAATAACTTGAAGCCTAGAGGAACTGTGGTTGTCTAGTCAGTCCAAAAACTGAGTTAGCACATGTATAAACAAGTAGAAATATGTCACATGCCACCTGGATTAGGGTGATTGTAAAGACCTGTGATTCCAGAGATATTAGAACATGGAGGAAAAAGTAAACATCTCAGAACATATAAGATAAGGTAGATTTCTTAGCTGGGTAATAGGGGTACAGGTGTTCATTATGGGTATATAAAATATGATTGTTGGAGAAAGTCGTCATAGGACATGATCATCAGATGACAAGTTGACCTGCAAGCTGGACCTGAGCAATTATAGGCTTCTTGTCTCCTCCTCTGTCCTTGGAGTATACATTATACCCACTCTACCCCCATGGAACCATTTTAAAGGACACAGCTTTGAGAGAGCAATATGTTGCTGAGACCATCTGGATGGCATACATGACTAAACCCATTTAAGGCCTCTATATAAACTTTTTAAGATTCTGACAGACAGGTGTGGAGATCTACTTGTCTTGTGGCTGCCCAAGACAAGCCTCATAAGACAATTCTCTTGCTTATGAAACCTGCTACCTGGAATGGTTTGCTACTTTCTTTGGTTTCTTCTTGTTTTCCATGTATGGAGGCCAATTTACAAACCAACAGTGTCATTTAAAAAAAAAAAAATTAGATGAGATTGCAAATTTAGGTCTTTTTTTTTTTTCTTGAAAGTTGGAACTACTTAAGCCAAACCTTATATTTCATGCTAAATAGATTTTTTACTTTATTCTAGGAACGGGTGTGTAAAGAAAGTTCTTACAAAGGAAAGAAATGAGAAATGAAGAATTTGAGAGGCAGGGCAGGGGGTTGGGGGGGGGATGGGGAAGGAAACAAACCATAAGAGACTCCTAAACTCATGAAACAAACTAAGGGTGGCTGGGAGGTGGAGGTGGGGTAGGGTATGGACATCGGGGAGGGTATGGGCTATGGCAAATGCCGTGAAATGTGTAAGCCTGATGATTCACAGACATGTACTCTGAGGCAAATAATACATTATTTGTTAATAAAAAAAAAGAAAAAGGATAGAAATGAAGCCAAATATGCTTAATTTTAAAAGATAACTCTCATAACAATGTATATTATAGACCAATTATGGCTGGAAATAGTGTTAAGGACTAAGAGAAACACAGGGGGGACACAGCACAGAGTGAATTTGAGTGACTGTTAAACGTAGGGCAGGGAACTGGATAAATGACAAAAATCCTCTAGTGGTTAATGAATAAATACCAAGCATATCCTGTTATTTGCCTCTTCTTTCTGAAAGTCAATAATTTATTTTAAAATAAATACATGGGTTTTTTAAAAAGATTTTATGTATTTTTTTGACAGAGAGAGAGAGAGATCACAAGTAGATAGAGAGGCAGGCAGAGAAAGAGGGGGAAGCAGGCTCCCCGCTGAGCAGAGAGCCTGATGTGGGGCTGCTTCCTAGGACCCTGAGATCATGACCTGAGCTAAAGGCAGAGGCTTCAATCCACCGAGCCACCCAGGCGCCCCTAAAATAAATACATGTTTTGATGTCTAAATATAATAAATCTGTTTTATTTTAGAGGTTCTGATTATAAGTTATGATGTCTGATATCTAGACCTAACTGGGGAACAACTGACACTGTTATACTTGAAACAATATTTAGTTTTAAAATCTATAAAGCAGTTAGTCAATGTCTCAAATACAAATATTTAAAAAGTACTGTTTATTTTCAAAGATATAGTTCAAATGTAGATGTATGGTACAAGTGAAAGTGTGTGCAGATGTGTAATTATTCAGTATCTATTAAAGTCCCATGATAATGGGCATATGGTATTATATAACAGTACATAATATCATATGATGATGGTAATTAAGTGCATTGACTTAAGACCTTGTCTTTTAACGACCCTCAGTGGATAATGAATGAAAGGTAAATTAAAGGTTCATTAAGCTGTATTCCAAAGAAAAAAATGTTTTCAAATGGCAGATGTACTGTGAAGTTAAATGAATTTACTAAGATCTGCTCTTAGTGTTTGTTGGTTTTTGTTTTGTTTGTTTTGGAGTTTTTTTTTTTTTTTTCCAAGTGACAAGTCTAGCCCAGAGTATTTGGAGTGTTTTAAGAAATTAAAAAGAAAAAAAAAGAACATTTATTTTCAATTTACTTAATATTTTGAGCTTTAAATGTGTAGAACAATTGGGGAGAATACTGGAAAGTTGGCTGTTTCTATATCAGAATGACCTTTAGTGTGGTTTTATTTAATGTTCTGGTCTCTTAAAGGAAAAGCAAAGCAGAAAGGAAAACAACAATAATGTAATGTATGCTGTGGAATTAGACAAAACATCTGCAGTATTTTTTATTCCAAAAAATATTAGCCAGCAGTTAAACTTATTTTAAAAATACAGTTGTGCTTTGAAGTTTGTATAGAAAGTCAGAGAAAATTGCAGATGGGAATATTTCTAACTTTGTTCCTTATTCCTAAAGGTGTCAAAGAGGTATTTAAAAATACAAAAATGTAATGAATTTGAGCTTTTCTATATATTTACCATTCTAATAGCATTATTGAGCATGTAGATAAGGGCAATGCTATTTATTTAGTACTATTATTATAAATGTAATATCAGCATTCCAATTTTTTGGCACATGAATATTTGCTAATAGAGGCAGCTGCTCTTTAAAAAAAATGCTTCTGGTTTTAACACCCTATATTTAAGAACAGGCTTTACTTTTCTAAAACAAACAAAAAACTGTAAGGGTATGCATGTTTCTTTTGGGAGCAAACATGAGTATGTGGATAGAGAAAGGAAGAATTATTAACCTTACCAATGAACAACAGATCCTGAAGACAAACATTTTCCTGTGTGAAATGTGTAAGTGGTGTAAGTGGAATATATAGTTTTACTTCTGTATACCTTTTCGGCAACTTTTTGACCCTAGCCTATGTAGACTACCAGTACTCTTCCTGGAACCAGCTTATAACATGAAAGAATTTTGGCTGGAGTTTAGAAAAAGGAAGGTGTAGCAAAAGGCAGAGCAAGAATAATAGGGGTTTGCAATAAACTTTTCTTTTAAAAATAGTTTTATTAAGATATATAAAACATATATTCTAAAATTCACCAATATAATGTATGTAATGGTCTTAATGTATTCAGAGTTATATAACTATCATCATAATAAATTTTGGAACATTTTTATCACTCCAGAAATTAAGCTTCTATTCATTAGTAGTCACCTGGTCACTCCCCATCTCCTCCAGTCTTCCTGCACCAGTACTAATCCATCACTAATCTACTTCCTGCTGCTGTAGACTTGCCCATTTCTGACATTTTGTATACATAGACTCTTAGAATATATTGTCTTTTGTGACTGACTTTTTTCACCTAGTATGTTTTCTAGACTCACATGTTGTAGTATATGTGTGAGTACTTAAATCATTTCCATTGCTGAATGATATTCCCTTGTATAGGTATACTTCATTTTGTCTTTTCATCATTTGATGGATATTTGGGTTGTTTCATCTTTGTGGTTATTATGAATAACGCTGCTGAAACATTTCTCTACAAATCTTTGTGTAGATACATGTTTTCATTTCTCTTAGGTATAAATCCAGAAGTAGAATTGCTAGATCATATGGTAACCTTATATTTCATCTTTTGAGGAAGTGCCAGACTGCTTTCCAAAGCAGACGCACCATTTTACGTCCTATAGCTTTGAACCCGTTTTTCCACATCCTCATCAACTTTCTATCTGTCTTTTTTATTATAGCTGTCCCTATAGGTGTGAAGTGGTCTTTCATTGTCATTTTAGTGTGCATTTCTCTAATGACTAATGACTTTTAGCATTTTCTGATGTGTTTACTAGCCATTTTTAAGTTTCCTTTGAGAAACGTCTATTCAGATTCTTTGTCTTTTTTTAAATAAGATTGTCTTTTTATTATTAAGTTGTAGGTGTTCCTTATATATGCTAGATAAAATCCCTTGTCAGAAAGAATTTACAATTATTTCCTCCCATTCTGTGGGTGATTTTTCACTTTATTGTTGGTTTTCTTTGATGTACAAGTATGCTTTTGATAGAGTACAATTTATTTATCTGATTCTTTATTTTATTTTATTGATGGTATTTGCAACAAAGTTTTGAGAGAAATATTGAGAAAAATACCCTGGGCCTTAAGTATGTTAAAAGCTTTTTAAAAGTGTTTTTGGATATAAAGCATCCAGATTACGCTACATGTCTCAGACTAAAGCAGGAGTTGAGATGTCGAAGTCAACAAAGTAAAATAAATGTGTAAGCTTCCTTCTTAGACTATAGAAGAAGGATTTGTAAAGAATCAAAGAATACAAAAGGCCAACTTCAAAATAAGTATTATTATTCATTTAAATTGTGTAGGATACCCTTGATATTTTCTTTACTTAGCTTGCTGTCTTTATCATTTCATTTTAGTGAATATAAGAATTGTTATACTTTGAAGGAAGCATTTTGCATATCTCAGAAATAAACAGACTCCTTTTATAATAACTACTAAGAGGTTATTTATGTGGGTGCTATAGTTAATCTAATCTTGATTTTCCCTTTAAGGTCTTGAATTCTTAAACTGGAGATTATGCTATCAAGTAGTTTCTAGGTTTCCATGTTTACCTTAATTCTAACCCTAATTTTCCAAGTTGGTGAGGATCTATTATATCAGTAAGACAGCTAGAGCATATGTATTCATAAAGTATATACTCTACCAAAATTATCAGTGTTTGCTAATCTAACTCATCCAGACGGAATGAGAGCTGTCTGGTATCGTGGTTTTCTAGACAAGACATTGAAATGTAGGGTATTATTGGTTATATGAAACTATAATATTTGTTTTCTTGATCAGAAGTTCATTTTATTTACTGAATCATTTGGATTACTGCTTATCAAGGTAGAAAGAACATATTAAAATGGGTCTCAATACCTTGGCTATCCTGTTTACGTTTTTTAACTAAGCCTTGGTGCCTAATAATCTCTTCTATGAATCAAACTCTGCCAGCTCCATCATTAGAACATAAAAAAAAATCATATAGATTCTTACTTAACCATATTGTGTAATTTCCAAAAGAAAATATGATTGAATTTTGCCTTTAGAATGATGTTTCTCTCTCTCTCTTTTTTTTTCTATTAGTGTCAGTAGTTTTTTTCCATTCAAGACATGAGATTAAATGTGTAAAGACAATGACAGTACCTCATAGTTCATATCCTTGGCTTCTCCCTCAGGGTCGACTATTATAGTTGGGAGATGAGACAGCAGCCATTAGCAAATGGTCTACCCATCTACCAAAGCAATACCAATATACAACCCCCTCTTTTTCCAACCATTTTGATAGTGAGTCTAGAGAACAGATGAATGACTGAGAATAGGAAAATGTATTGCTGTTATCATTATCACTTAGCACAAGGTAAAGTTCATATATACATATAATATATAATGGAAATATGATTATAATTCATTCATTCATTCTCACTTTTCCCACCTCCCACATCCTCCCCGTGACAACCAGCAATCTGTTCTCTGTGTCTATGAATTTAGTTTCATATAGATTTGCATCTTACATGGCAAGATTTTTTTATTTTTTTATGGCTGAATAATATTCCTCTGTGTGTGTGTGTGTATGTGTACATGTGTGTGTACCACAGTTTCTTTATCTATCATCCATCAGTGACACTTAGCACTTAGGTTGTTTCCATATCTTGACTATTGTAAATAATGCTACAGTAAACATGGTAGTGCATAAATCTTTTGGGATTAATGTTTTTGTTTTCTCCCAATAAATACCTGGGAGAGGAATTGCTGGCTTGTATGGTAGTTCTAGTCTTAAATTTTTGAGGAATCTCCATACTCTTTTCCATAGTGGCTGCACCAATTTGTTTCCAGCAACAGTATATAAGGGTTCCCTTTTCTCTACATCCTCACCAACACTTGTTATTTCTTGCCTTTCTGATAATAGCTATTCTAACAGGTATGAGGTGATATTTCATTGTAGTTTTGATTTGCATTTCTCTGATGATTAATGATGTTGATAATCTTTTCATGTACCTATTAGCTATCTGTATGTCTTCTTTGGAAAAATGTCTATCCAGATCTTCTGCCTATTTTTTAATCAGATTGTTTTTGCTATTGAGTTGTATGAACTCTTTATATATTTTAGTTATTAGCCTATTATCAGATATATCACTTAAACTATTTCTCCCTTCTAATAAGTTTCCTTTTCTTTTTGTTGCTGGTTTCTTTTGTTGTGCAGAAGCATTAGTTTGATATAACCCCACTTATTTATTTTTGCTTTTGTTGCTTTTTGCATTAAAAATAAATCATTGCCAAGACCTATGTCAAGGAATGTACTGCCCATGTTTTCTTCTAGGACTTTTATGGTTTTAGGTCTTTAATCCATTTTGAGTTAATTGTTGAAATCTTTAATCCATTTTGAGTTAATTATTGTATATGGTGTAAGATAGTGATCCACTTTCATTCTTTTGCACATGGCTGTCCACTTTCCCCAACACCATTTATTAAAGAGACTGTTCTTTCACCGTTGTCACAAATTATGGCTCCTTTGTCATAAATTAATTGATCTTAAATGCATGGGTTTATTTCTGAGCTCTCTATTCTGCTTCATTGATCTGTGTGTCTATTTTTGTGCCAATATTATACTGTTTTATACTACTGTATATTTGTTACTGTACTTTGTAATACTGTAGCTTTGTAATATAATTTGATATCAAGGAGTATTATGCATCTTTGTTTTTCTGAAGATTATGATTTTTTTAGTAAGGTACAGAATTTATTGAGGTGAGTATATACACTTTGAGTCCTCTAAGGAAACCAACATTGCTAAAAGTATAGTTTCAGTCTTCACTGTGTTATGTGGTTATCCTACTTCACTGTAATAATGTTCTTGGTGTTAGCTTTCCTTGCTCTGTATCATCATTTTCTGAAGCACAAATCTCATGGTGACTTTATCCTGGCAGGACCTGCCCTTACATAGGTAGACCATTTCCTTTTACATCAGTCTAAACTTATTTTCTTCCAGTCCCTCCTATTTACCTTTTTCTAAATTAAGGGACTCCCTTCATTGACTCTTACATCCAGATACTCATTCCTGACTTCCTGCTTGAGCTCATCTGCATTATTTCTTTGAGTGACTTCTTCATTCTCAAGCCCTTTTTCAAGCTACAGCTTGAATTCATTTTTCAAGCTACAGCTTTAGTTCCCATCAAAATCCTCCTTAATTTCAACATTACTGAATTCTTATTTTAAACCCCACAGTTACTTCCTGATTATACTTCAAGTGTAATCAGGTATATACGTTAGTTTCATCTTTGCTGATAGATTGTAATTTACTTGAAGCAATTTCTTATATATTTTGGTTTATATTTTTATAGCTCCAATACTATACACATATTCTTATTGCTTAATAAACACTTAATAAATACACTTCAAGTGTAATCAAGTATATATGTTAGTTTCATCTTTGCTGATAGATTGTAATTTACTTGAAGCAATTTCTTATATATTTTGGTTTATATTTTTATAGCTCAATACTATACACATATTCTTATTGCTTAATAAATCTTAAAGGTGATGGTGATTGGCAGCCATTTGTAGAATGTTTATTAACTGTTAATAAACTGTTATTAACTGTTATAAACTGTTAAGAACTGTGCTAAGTATTTGGAATTTATCCACTGAATTCTCAGAGTGACTATAACAATAGTCATGCTGTGTTTGGATATATATGTATGTACAGGCTAGGAAACAGGATCTTAGAAAAATTAATCTCCTTTCCTAAAGTCTTGCAGTCTGTAAGTGGCAGTGGCAGTACTGGGATTCATACTGGAATTCATTCATTCATTCATTCCCATTTCCATCCTAATCTCCAAGTGACTGACCTTACTGTGTTAGTCTGCAAAATTGTTAATGTTTTCTAGTATTGTGGCATCTTTAATGTATGTATCACAGGGGCTTTCAAGGGCCTTCTGGCTCTAACTGGAATGGTAAATTTTGTTTTCAATTATTAGAATCTATATTTTAGGTATGTAGTTTATTCTATCCCATTTGATCCATTAAGTACATTATGCAACTTAATTTGACTATCACAGAAATCAGTCTGAGACCCAAGAATATCTGATTTCAACTTTAGTAAAAATGCTTCACTTTAACTTGAAGTTATTTCTTAGAGATCTAATGAAAATTGAGGAACAACAGCAATATTATTTATAATTTTGATTTTGATCTAGGAGGAAGAAAGAAGCACTTTGTTTTTAAGAACAAGAGATTTAGTAAACCATGATTTGCTGCTTTAAAAAAGTCAAACTTGATTTAGTTTTTTCTCCCCCTCCTTATTTTTAAAAATAAAAATATTTTCTTTTTCTTTGGAACAATTTGTTCATGCTTTAGGAGTCATTTAATTAAATTATTACCTGCTGGAGCACCATCTGTTTTTGTCCTAGAAATAAGAAGCATAGCTTTCTTTTACACAGGCTTGGTAAATATGTAGAAGGTGCCAAAAAGCAATAAATATCATCAGCAGATGGACTGAGGCACTTCAATCTCTACACAGTCAGTCCTGATTGTTCTGGGCATAGCTAAATGGATTTTTCTGGATAGATTCCTTTCAAAAATGTATTATGTGCAGGAGGGGAGTTGGATTAATCTTCTCCTATAGATCTCTTCACATCCCTCCCCCCAAAATAGAGGACCTGATTGTTTTTAACTCTGTGTATGCCTGCATTACAGACACCAGTTCTGAATAGCATAAGTAAATACCTTTAAAATGTGTTTGAAGTTGGTAAGTTCTGGGATGGATTTTCCAGGCACTACCTTTTCATAGATGGATTTTCCAGGCACTTCCTCTTCATAGGGTGCTTCCTTTCTCCTTCTGTTCTTGTGTCCCCCATTTCCTGGATACAATCTTCACATCTGGCATACCACTCAAAAGTTTCCTGTTCCATCCTCTCATTCCAGGCTCTGTGTTTTGTTCAGGGAAAAGAGAAATACAGGCACTTGTAGTGTAAATTCATTTGTGGCTTTACCTTAAGCAATTATATCAGCAATATTTGGGAATTCGGGTGACTGAGTATGATGTACACGTGAAGGTGATTATTTTAATTAGTAGTAACTGAATTTTATTCATTATTAATAATCTTCATTAATTATATGTTACTGATAAATAGTACTTAAAGCATATATTTATGAATTACCTCATTTGGTTTTCACACACACAAATCTAGTTTGAACTTCATAGAAAGTGGTTTGCCCTGGGAGCATACCTAGTAATTGTGGATCCAGAATTCAAACCTAGTTCTCTTGATTCCTAGTAGTGTATAATTTTAAAACAATAGCATTTATATTGGGGTTACAGTGTATCAGCTCTCTTTGGTTATAATATTTCATATGTATTCATTACTCAGCTCTTAGAAGTATATACCATAGGTATTATATTCTCTTTTAAAGGCTGAGTGAACTGAAGTAATTGCTATAAGACATATTGCTGGTAAAATGATAATTATCTTACCCTAAATTCTATAATCTCTTCAAGATGCCATGCTTATTTATAGCCTATTATCTATTGGACAGCTACAGGGTTCTGGATACTGTGCTAGTCTGCAAAGATAAAAGATAACTAGACAAATTAACTAAAATCAAGAATATGAACCTGAGCAAATGAGGCAGAGGAAGAACGTGTTGTAATGTGTGCCTAGAGGAGACGTGAAACGTGTATGTAAAGGATAAGAATGGAAGCTTAGACCCGGGCATAATAAAGGTCTTGTGTGTCTTGGAAAGGAGTCTGTGAAATGTCATACTAGTTCAGAATAAAGCATCTCATATGATTTTAAGCGATCAAGTCACCTGGTCAGGTTTCTGTTTTGGAAAAATAGCTTTAGTGGTTATTCATTCTAGTTATCTAGTCATTGCTGACAAAAAAACCCCAAATATAATATCTTTGAACAACAGCTCTTTTGCTATATATGTATGATAAAGAATATGGGCAGGTCTCAGCAAGCTTATTCTTTTGCTTCACATGCTTGTCACTTGATAAATACCAGCTGGTGGCTGGTCTGGTCTTACGTGTGTGTGGCACTTTGGTTTGGATGCCTGAGCTCAGCTTCTTCTCCATATGGTCTTGGGGCCTCTCCACATGGTCTCTCCCAGTCAGAGTAGATGGACTTCTTGGCACTCAGGGCTCTAAGAATTCCTTCACTGTTAAAGTTACTCATGCCTTAATTATAGTTCTCAGAAAACACTTTAGCAAATAAATATAACACTATCATTAATCTGTGTATTTAAAAACTGTCACACTTAAGGTAGACAATTGCTCTTAAGATATGTGCATATTCCTGAAAAAGCTTGGATATAAATGTGAGGAGATGATGAATATTCAGGAGTTGCAAAATTATGGGTTTAGTCCAACAAATATTTACCTGGTTAACCAATCATTACACAACGATGGGAAATTAAAATATTAATAAGATCTAGTTCTTGGAGTCAGAGAGGAAACGTCTATTGAAAAGAAAAAAATAGAAATTAAAATCACTAATACTGGTATCCAGTAGCTAGGAGCATGGCTGCGAAGTATATTTGGGGAAGCCACAAGCAACTTTAATGAGGCCATAGTGTGGAGACTTACATCTGTGTGTGAATGTGTGAGCTTACTCATTTCTTCTCTCTACTTTTTTTTTGTTTCCTGAAAAAATTTTTTTGTTTTCTTTCTCCCAAAGGGCTTCATAGGGATGGAGCTTATGGGAAAATGCCATACTACAAAATTTTGTTAGGGATTGATTGTGGGAAAATAGAGATGTTCTTTTTTTTTTTTTAATTTTTAGAAGAATTAAAAATGTGCCTTCATTTGATTGCTTTCTGTCACTATAGCAGAGAGCCTAAGAACACAAAATCTGAAACCACATTAATTAGGTTCAAATGCTATGTATTCATAGTATTGTTTCTATAATTAAATTGATATATATAGAGGGTACATATATTTTTTAAGAAAAAAAACTCTAGCCTAATTTAAACTAGTCAATGTCATCCATTGTTTACTACTTTGTTGCAATGTATGTTCCTATATTAGTTCTGAATTTAATTTTTATTTTCCACATCCTTAAAGATTATTCTCCTTTTTAGGCAAAATCTATAATATTTTCATTATTTTGGGCTTTCAAGTGTTTTAAATTACTCAGGAAATGGTTAAAGACCTCAACCTCAACCAGGTTAAAAAGAGAGAAGGTGGTAGGCAGAAAAAAAAATAATAATGCCTTTGTTTCTAATATACATGATTGAAAAAGATTTTGTGGGGGTAATATGTAGATTATAGTTATGGAGGATGATGGGAATGAAAAGTCTCACCAGTCATAATAGCTGATGGGAGTGTTTGTAGAAGTGTTAGGGAGAAAGGTCTTTAGTATTTCCTCTACAGTGTCATATTATGGAAATCCCAAGCAACAGGTTAAGGATAAATTGAGTTTTACTAGTATTTTGCAGGCTAAAGTTTAAGCATACTTGGAATGCTAGAGCAAAACAATCTTTGGCTTGGTCATCAGGTAATCATTTCAAATAAAAAGAATCCATTGATTATTTATAGTTCAGGATATATCATTCTCAATACAAAAAAAAAATAAAACAAAATTTCTGTTTTATTATTTTATTATTCCTCAATAAATCCCTGAGACATCAATAGTGAAATAAGAATGGAGAAGAAAAAATCAAATAGTGGGGAAGGAGGGAAAAAATATAAAGAAAAAGATAAAGCATACGTTGTGGGAAGAAAGAAAATGGGGAGGAAGCTAAAATTCATGTTGGTAAAGTAATAATATTTGACATTTTAAAGCTGAAGTGCTAGATGAATTTTAAAATTGTGCATGCATTATTATAATAAACTACCTTTCAATGGTGTCGATTATATAAAAGTTCTGTTAAATGTTTTACATTTAATGTCTTTGTGAATATTGCATTTTCATGCCTTTTGCCTGACATTTAATTTCATATCAGCATTACTTTTATGTGCCATTGGGGGTCTTCCATTTTTTATAATATTCCTGTTCATAAATAAAATATAAATGACATAAGCAGTGCCCAATATAGTTTGTAGTAAATTGTTTTAAGTTGCTTTAATTTACCTAAAACAATTAGTAAGCATATATGTAAATTTGTAATAAAAATTAACTTCTCAAACTGTCACACAGATGTAATACATTGCTATAGTATTTTTCATCCTGTTTCTTATTATTTAATACATACTTTTTTATTGGAAAAGTTGGAAACTATTAGTATTATCATAAAGAAAGTTCACTTAAGAAAGAACTTGAATTTCATAATTTAAAATAATAATTGTCACCTTTTTTTAAGACAATACAAAAATGGTTTTTGTATCAGTGGGAGGCCTAGAATAAAATACTGTAAAAATATGTCCTTGTTTTCAGATATATGTAGTTATGATTTGGCATTTTCTTCCCATTAAAATATTCCTACTACTGGGCGCCTGGGTGGCTCAGTTGGTTAAGCAACTGCCTTCGGCTCGGGTCATGATCCTGGAGTCCTGGGATCGAGTCCCACATCGTGCTCCCGGCTCCTCGGGGAGTCTGCTTCTTCCTCTGACCTTCTCCCTTCTATCACTGTCTCTATCTCAAATAAATAAATAAAATCTTTAAAAAAAAATATTCCTACTACTTAGACAAACATCATAATTCACTTAAACTAATTTCTAGCCCTATGATTACGTGAATTGCTATATATAATCTTTGTCTTTGACCACACCATGCTATTAAGTATAATGAATTCCTATCATTGTATTTTTTTGGATTAAATCACCAATTTTAATTTTCTTTAGTTCATAGTCTAATAGTTCAAAAGATGAATACTAAAATTTTTACATTTAGATCTTCCTTGGTGATCTTTAGCTAAAGAATTGATTTCCAAAATTTATCCATTAAGATTTGGAACGGCTCATATGATACATATTTTCACAGTAATATAAATATACTGTACCAATGCGTTTTCCCAGGCTACTTTCTTTCCCACCAGTTAATCACAATATCACAATATATTAACACTTTTTCCTGTTAACGTCCTAAAGAAACAAGTATGAAAAGAGCAATTTCAGAAAATAAAAAGCACAGATTCTGGGTACACTAGATTACTCCCCTGAGTCTCACAAAGTCTTTTTGTGTTATGATTTTAGGAAATAGCATTATGAATTTTAGAATAAAGCACTTCCAGTTTATAGAAACCTGTTGATAGTTATTGAAGAGTGAAGATATTTAAAAAGTAAACCAATAAATTATCTTTGAAAATGTGAAAAATAGAGTGCTTAGTGGCCTCATGTAGATAACAGCTTCATATGTCTGTTCCTGGGAAATCGAAAAGCTGGACTCAAAAAACAGCAATTTAAGATCATTCACACTGGCTGAAAGGATAAAAAATTGCAGTGTATCTATCAAGCTAAGAGGCTGCTCCTGGCAGACAGCTCTCAAAGAGCCAAGTGGTGATTGTATTGACTGTTAACTCTTGACACCCTTGAAGCCCTCTTAGGCCTGTGTAAACCACACATAGTAGGGAGTAGGACAAGATGGACAGAAGGGTTTTAATGGCTGAAAACAGGTCAGCAGCAAGTTGTTTGTAAACTGTAGCTTTCAAGTTCTAAGCACAGTTGTTTTGCTCTTTGTCCCTCAGCAGCAGGAGAAAAGAGAAATTTTGAAAGTGTTGCTAGGAGGAGACCATAAAGTAGAGGTTGTGGTCTTTTCCCCAGAGCAATGTACTTGGACGCGATTCTCCCTGATTCAAAACTACAGTGCCAGGAGGCATCGATGCCTGCTGAGGTGCTGTGGAGAACAGACAACAGAGATCTTTTTGGGTCCTGGTGTCAGAGCAGCACCCTGGAGATCTAAGGGTCAAGGCAGGACCATTCAGATTTCATGGGCATCAAGACTCCTAGTCTTGTCACATTGGTGGGGATCATTTAATCACAAAGATCTCTGAATTAATTAATATGCCAACCTTGGAGACTTCGAGAGAGTCTGAATGTTATACTGTTTAAAAGAGTAGGTTTTGAAATTTGACAGGTTGGGTATGGTACTCCAGCTACTTGCCCTTGATAGCTGTGAGAATTTGGAGAAAAGACAACCCTAAGCCTTATCTGTATTTCATCTATAAAATGGTGATGAGTTTATTACTTAACATATTGGATTAATTGACTAAATGACATGATGTTTGTGAAGCCTCAATGTTATAGTAAGTCCTGGCTCATTTTAAAGGGTCAGTGAGTCATCTGTTGGCATTTTGTTTTGGGTACCATCATATGGGCATTTTTTTTACAGGTTTTATTTATTTATTTATTAGACAGAGAGAGACAGACAACAAGTAAGCAGAGAGGCAGGCAGAGAGAGGGAAGCAGGCTCCCTGCTGAGCGGAGAGCCCAATGCAGGGCTCTATTCCAGGACCTTGGGATTATGACCTGAGCCAAAGGCGGAGGCTTTAACGCACTGAGCCACCCAGGCACCCCTATGGGCATGTTGTTACTTCTGTTTATCAAAATCTAAGTGTAAAAGGTAAAAAAAAAAAAAAAAAAGAGAGAGAGAGAGAGACAGATTTCTCTGACTGGAAAGAGAGACGTATCTTCTTAATATAGAAATCTGTAACTACAAGGAAGAATAACTTAGAAAAAAATAAAATTAAAAACAAACTCTTCAGCCAAGATTGACAGCCTTGTGCATTAACAAGGGAGATTAGGTGAAGGATGATGGAACTTGAGAAGACCCTGCAGAGAGCCTTCTTCACCCTGACTTCAGTGAAGCTAGAATGACATTAAAAGTCAATTATAGTGGCTTTCTTTAGCCAGACTCTCAGAATTTATTCTCCTCCACAGTTATATAATTTGTAGTTTTGTGTTTTCATTTATCTTGTGTGTGTGCATTTCTAATGTAAGCCATTTCAAATACTCTGAAGGTGAAAAGGCTGTATAGTCTGTAGAAGTATATAAATATTTCTATAGACTATAGAAATATCTCTATAAATAGAAACGATGACCAGGCCCAAAAAAAAAAAAAAAAAAAAAAGGAGTCTCGGTAGAAGCAGACACCAAAAAGGACCAGGAAAGGAGTCCATGGCAGGAACACAAACTGTTTACACATCACTAAGTAGACAGAGTTTTATGATGGTGGTTAAAACTTAACCTCACATGATAGACATTCTAAATAGTAAAAAGTGTTCAAACTACTTGTTCAGAAGACTCAGAGTGTATACTCCGTATCATTTTAGTCAATTTTTTTAAAAAATATTTTTATTTATTTATTTGAGAGAGAGAGAGCGAGCACTTGCGTGGTGGGGATCAGAGGGAGAGAGAGAAACAGACTGAGCAGGGAGCCCACCAGGGGGCTCAATCCCAGGACCTAGAGATTGATCGTGACCTGAGCAGAAGGCAGATGCTTAACTGACTGAGCCACTCAGGTGCCCCTCATTTTAGTCAATTTATATTAATTCTTCTGGTTGCCAAATTTTGCCTGAACTGAATGATATCATTCTAATATTGAAAAGCCTTATCGTAAATACAGGAACTCAGATGAGCCCAACTAACCATTCAGTTAGTGTGTTACACAAATTGCAGGTACACACAGGTACCTAAGGAATGGCTGGCCCACTCAGGGAACCGGCAGGTGGTCATACATATGCAAGCGGTATAAAACAAATTTACACAAACCTGCTGGGTTTCATAAAACAATTTTCCTCAAGTGGTTTTGACTGCATTTTGAAATTTATAGCTCATTAATTTGGTGTCCTGTAAGCATACTTTTTACATTTCATTTAGTGATCAAACTAACTCAGACTCAGAGTAAAGTTTTAGTTTTATACTCTCCAGCTTGATTATCTGCTATGCCTAAATTTAGCATACTATTACCATTTAAGAGTAGATTTTAACTTTTTCTTCCTAAAAATAAAACACAGATAATTTCCCTTTACTTTATATATACTCTTTATTCAATTAGTGAAGCATGAACAACAAATAATTATTGTCAATTCTTTTATGCAGTTGACATACAAAATTACAATTAAATAAGGAATTCTTAATGCATTTACAGATGCTATAGCAATTGTCAGGGCCATTTCACAAAGCCAGATAGAAAAAAAATCTCATTATACTAAAAAATTAAGTCAGTGAACAGAGCCTTCTGAATTACTGTTTTTATAGTTTTATCTTTGGCCCTGCTTTCAAGTTGAGACCATTAAAGCTTTCAACAACAAATATTTATTCCACAAACATGGGCTTTATTTGTATAAACTAAGTTCATACTGAAAAATTTATGTCAAATGTTTTTAGCCTGTAAGGAATGTTCTTAAACTTAAATGTAAAAATTCCTCTGGGCACTCATATACTTTACTGGTATAGCATCTAAAGTAATACTGCACGAAGGTGCATAATGAATGCCTTTTGATGATGCACTGACATTTCTAAGAAATGCCTTTGCCTCAAATCAATTTGCTCAAACCAGCAAATGATTTGACACTCAAAGCTTCAGGAAACACTATATGAACATTTTTTTCCCATTGTACAATAAAGATTCAATCATAGAACTGTCATAGGAAATTGAGATTCTGCCTTATGTTTTAAAGTTAATCTGCCAGAGTCATTTATTTTGCTTATAAAATAACTTTTACAAGTAGGAAAGCTTATGTATGTGTTTCTAATTCTAATGAGATCTACCCAATCTCTCATACTGCTTGAGTTAAAAACACTATCAATATTATCACAGCTAATACATGAAGTGAATCACTGAGGACAAACAAGGTTTTCTACAACAAACATATGAAACTCATGTTTATGACTAATTATCACTAATTCGTGAAACTCTTAAACCAAACTCTTTAGCATTAGAGAAGAACTTTGTTGTTCTTTTTGTAAACAGACTAAAAAGAAATTTCATAATAACAAAATATAGAAGTGGTGGTTGTAAGTGAAATACAGTAATAACTTCTATATAAATATTAGCCACATTTCTCTCTTATCTGAGCCACAGCTAATAATTAGAAGATGCTTCCCATTCTCAAAAATGCTTGAGTCCACTCTCAATTTCTCATTATCTCTAGAGTCTTGTTACTGAAACTTATGGCCTCTGGAAATAATTTAAGTCTGTACTTTAAAGTTGTAAGCTCCAAATTCTTCTATTCTCTTAAACTTACATTTCTAGAGTAGCCCTTTATTAGTGGATCACTTACCTTGTGTTAGATCTTGTCCTCAGCTCCTTTAAAAATTTATCTCATTTATTCATAGTAATGCTAAAAATACTGTGCTACTGTTATTTCCATTTTACAAATGTGGAATTTAAACATAAAGATACGAAGTAACTGGTCTAAATTACATAGCACAGCTAGGATTTGAATCAAGTAGTTTGCCTATACAGTCTACTAATTTAGAGATTAAAAAAGCCAGGGCAGTTGCATAATAAATTCCTTCATTGTGATTGCTGAGCAAGAAAGTAATAGTGCTGTGATCATATTTCTAAGCAGCATTAGTAATATATTACTTTTAAATGAAATTTCTGTTTAACATATATTTATCATCTGAAATATTTGCCAGCCATTCATTTTGTTAGGCTTGATCTGCAGCAGCCAGAGATTTGTATGTTACGTATTGAAATTTCTGCCTGTTTTGTATTCATCTTTTATTTCTATATAATTTATTTAGTTTCAGCTAGTGAAAATGTGTGAAAGAAAGCCTTCAGAAGTAACAATTTATTTTTAAACTAATCATGTGCTCAGTAAGAATACAAATTAATTTTTTATTGATCTAAGCCTGTCATAACCTAGGAAAAGTACCTTTTAGTTCAACTTGTATCTGCTTTCTTTTTCCTATAAGAGGATAAGTATATATAAAAGATGAATGTTTTAGTATATTTAATTTTTAAACAATTTAGCCTTTGGTGTGTGCCTGGGTGGGAAGGATCTCACCTAAGTGAGTAAGAGATGTTGACAACATGGAAAATATACTCTACTTTTCATAAAAATTACATTTTATAAAAAAGCTATGTGGTATAATATAGAATAGAATGTAAGGACGCTACAGATATTTATATTTAAGGAAATGTAACAAGTTTCTATGACCTGACCTACACCTTAAGTATGGTCGATCCTTGTATAACACTGGTTTGAACTGTACCAGTCCCTTTATAGATGGTTCCCCCCGCTCGATACAGTATAGTACTAAAAATGTATCTTCTCTTCCTTGAGATTTTTTTTCTTTTTTTAAATTTTTTTATTTATTTTTTTAAAAAATTTTATTTATTTATTTGACAGAGAAAGAGAGAGATCACAAGTAGGCAGAGAGGCAGGCAGAGAGAGAGAGGAGGAAGCAGGCTCCTTGCCAAGCAGAGAGCACAATGTAGGGCTCGATCCCAGGACCCCGAGATCATGACCTGAGCCGAAGGCAGAGGCTTTAACCCCCTGATTCACCCAGGCACCCCTCTTTTTTTTTTCAAAGATTTTATTTATTTATTTGACAGGGAGAGACAGTGGGAGAAGGAACACAAGCAGGCGGAGTGGGAGAGGGAGAAGCAGGCTTCCTGCCAAGCAGGGAGTCCCATGTGGGGCTGGATCCCAGGACCTTGGGATCATGACCTGAGGTGAAGGCAGATGCTTAACAACTAAGCCACCCAGGCACCCCTCCTTGATTTTCTTAAGGATACTTTCTTTTCTCTGACTTACTTTAAGTATACAGTATATACTACATCTAACATACAAAATATGTGTTCCTGGACTGTTGGTAAGAATTCTAGACAACAGTAGGGTATTAGTGAAGTTTGGGGGGGTTGTCAAAAGTTGTACATGGATTTTCGGCTGCTTGTGGGGTTGGCACCTCTAAGCCCACGTTGTTCAAGGGTCAGCTGTATATCTCTTTTAGAGAAAGAGTCATGTGGCAGATTCTAAAATCTACTACATGTAGTTTTTAAATTAATCAAATAGAGTTAGGTGTAAAATAATATGAGAGTATAAATTAAGCGAATATCTGTAATAGAAAATAGATGAAGTTTGCATAGCCTGATTATATGATCATATCTAAGACATGCTGATTTTGCTGACGATTTGTTTTTATAACATATTTTTCCTAGTGTAGTTGAGAATTTGTGAGTTCTGGTAAAAACATATATTTTTTACTTACCTCAGAGCATAGGTTTTTAATTTTTTAATTTTATTTTAATTTACTTATTTTTAAAGATTTATTTATTTTAGAGAGAGTGTGCATGTGCACATTGGTGGAGAGGAGGGGATGAGAGAGAGGGAGAGAAGCAGACATCCTATTGAGCACAGAGCTGACTCACGGGTCCACAGGTTTTGATGTGGGGAGTGATCTCACAACCCTGAGGTCATGGGTAGAAATCAAGAGTCCGACACTTAAGTCACCCAGGTGCCCAGAGCATAGCTATTTTAAGGAAAGCTGCATTCTCTGTGACATGGATAAAATAATTTGTGCTGACTTGAAATTGAGTATATGGTAATTTTTTCAGTAGTTTAGTATTTGGGCTTATTTTTGGGCATTTATTTTAGATAAAGTGAAACAGAACTGTCAGGGCAGAGATTTATATGTATTTTTTCAAAAAAGCTATACTATATTCCACAAAGCAAGATAATTTTGAAGATAAATGGTTTTCTAAATTTATATAAAATGCATATATATAGAACATGTATAGAATATATATTTAGATTGTTCTGCCATATAAATGGTTAAAATGCTTCATTGTTTATGTTCTCACTTACTTCCTTGGAAGTTTTCCTGAAATACTATGGAATTTGTTACATCAAATGGCTCCATTTACCTTGACCCAGTTACTGTTCTCCTAGAAGAGAGAAATTAGGGTAAATTTATAAATGTGTAATGTGTTCAAAAGCAGTACTAAAGGTGTCGGGCAGATCCCCAGCATGGTGAGGACTTTATATCTGTATCTGCATTACATTCTAATTGATGGCTCTGTCTGATGTCTGAGAAGCGTTAAATTGCTGATGTACGTGTGATGGAATGCCTATTGTCAGGCTAGAAATGAAAGCTCTGCCTCATCACTGCAGTTGGCTTTTAAATGATTTGTGGAGAAATGACTTTGAATGTTTGTATTAGAGGTCATAATTAGAGATCTCACATTTCTGTGGTAACTCCTGTGTGCCAAGTCTTCCTTTAGCATAAACCATATTCTACAATTCAATTTTTCAAACAACCTTTAAATTTAGACAGAGGCTCTCATTCATTAGAATGAAAAGCAGAAGTATAAAGAATCATCTTGGGACAGTGTCTAAATAAGTTAATCAATAATGCATAAAGTGAACATTTAAAGAAGTAAATATAATACTATGGCAAGATAGTAGGGATTCATTGATAGTTAAGCTAAATAAAAAAACAATTGACTAGTGTTACAAAATTGCCATATTTTATAATATATGTTAAAATAGGTTGAATTGTGGGGTATTTAATTTGACATTACTGCCAACTTGTTAATCTCATATTTTTATAAAACCACAAATCACTTTAAGAGGAATGTACCCAAGCAACACTTTTCTTAGTCTAAAGAATAATTCACCTCAGACCTCAGTTTCCTCTTCTGCTTTAGGAAGTTTCCTCTTCTGCATATGGACTTTAAAAAGTCTGTATTTCTGCTAACTTCAAGTTTTTTCTATCCTCCAGTATTTTCTTTTACCATTTAAAGAAAAATTTTTTAACCAAGTGTGATTCGAAGCCTTCCTCTACCATTTAATCAACTATCTCCTAAATTAGGTGAATAATTATTACTATTACTCTGATTATTACTCTCTCTTTTTGCTTGTCTTGATGTGACCAAATACAAAATTCAAATGTTGTGCTTCCTTGAATCATTTTGGAAACTAGGCCAAGCTAAAGGGAAGGAGGGAGGTACAATGGGAATTGGGGGGGGGGGCTGCAGAATTGTTCTTGAGGCTATTCTGACACATAGTATCAAATAAACACCTCATGATAACAGATGGTGTGTCATGTAGTGTTTTCCTTTTTTGTCTCTACATATAGACTAAATGTAAGCAAGCAAATCACAACCAGCATAGAGGTATGTGAGTGTACGTGGTGAATATGATGTAACCTCCCCCTCTCCACGATGTCTTACAGACCCATATAATTTCTACTGCGTTACTAAATTCATTTCTTTGAACATTCCTGCCCAATCCTCTCTCCTCTGATACCAGGGATGTCCCTTCTAATCCATATAGCTATGCAACACTAAATGGACTTTTTAGGTGCACTGTCTCAATCTAATGACATTATGAAGTTTATATTATTATCTGCCCAGTTAGATGAAGACCATGGGTTGCACAGAAGTTAAGCCTTTTGCCCAAAGTCACCCTTTCCTAGCTTTTTTGTCTGAATCTCTGGCCCATGTGTTCCTTCCTCATAATAGCACACTGGTAGTTCTGGATTTTTTAAAGGGTCCATGCACCGTGCATTCTCATTCCTCTGTGTTTGTAAATTTCCCCCTTCCTGATTGTCATCCTTTCACCCCCCTGGTCAGCCCTAGTTCACTCTTCCTCTCTTGCCAGAAGTATCTCAGAGATCACTTTCTTGGGGGAACATTTTCCCATAGTCTATGCTACAGCCAGTCACCCCTGAGGCTCCCTGGCACTCTGCATTTTTTATTCAACATATAGGTCTGTTCATGGATTTATATCTGATTGAATTATTTCTTACATAAGGACTAAGGACCCATTTATCTTTGTTTTCATTGCCTATCCCAGAACTTGGCATACATCTCTTCTTATCGAGTCAACTTTGGGTAAGAATGAATCCTAGATTATAGAGTAGCAGAAGAGAAATCTAGTCAGAATTACAATTTTTATTTTATAAGATGAATATTTAATTATATTTGAATTCTCTGAAAAGTTTAGAACATTTTAATTAACATTAAAATGCCAGTCCGGATTAGAGTTGTATATACCCATGATTCTGTGTGTGATGCCACTCCCTTTCATGAAGTCCCTGTTTGTATCGTTTTATTAGAGTTTACCTAACCACTGGCCTTAAGGCAGTTAGCTAATCAGTTGTCTGTTGAGCTCTGTTTTTCACCCACCACAGTGGGACACATAAAAAAATCATAAAACATAGTGAGGGACCTTAGAATCCAGCAGCGATGACAAATCTGATACACAGAAAATGTAAGTGTAAATACTCCTAATCTGCAGCCATAATACACCAGTGGGTGACTGAATACAGACTGAAGACCACTTGTAGTTAATTAGCCCAGTTAGCCTAATACCACTCTGCAGGATATAACAAATTGTCATCCAAAACTGAGTAGGAGAGAAAATCTCCATCTGCCACTCCTGTAGCAAGGTTATGAAATCAAGGTCTCCTACTGGCAAAAGGTTTCCCTTTTTGGATAGATGCCATCACTAACTTTGATTTAAAGTTCAGTGATCCAGGCCAATTCATGTCAGTAAGTCCATGGAACATTTGGTCTTCTGTGGTAGCCTTAAAGTTTCCAATCCTTTTGATAACTCATGCCGAGGTAACCATACCATATTTTGCTTCTTGTATTTCAATAGTGTTGCTACTCCATTGAGTTTTTATTTCTATTCTATTCCATTCTGATTCTCTTTTTAAAAATAGCTCTGATAATGTAAATCATCCCAATGTCTTTTTTTTTCTTCCTTCACTTACTAAGCCACAGCTTTATTGCTTCTGCCCTTAGTTTTTTCTTAAAAGTGATTTTGACAATGTGTAAGCTTAAATTTTGCCTTCATTATAATATATTATCCTCAATGTACTTGTACATTTGTGACTTTTTTAGTCTCCTGAGCTTCAAAGGAATAATTGTGTGTGTGTCTATTTTATCTTTTCTCATAATTTCTGCAAGTATTTTCTGTTTGTTACTTTTATTTTTTTTTGTCTTCTCTGACTATTATAAACATCAACAGCAAAACAGAAGATTGAATAATTAACAAATATATGATTTTTCTATAGGGACAATATATTTCTCCTGATTACAATCACTAAAATTTTATGGGCATCTAATATGGATTACTGTTTTCCTTTGTTTTCACCATGATGATTTTCATTATTATTTACCTTAAAAATAAAGTTTTTATTTTTAAAAATAAAAATAGTCAATTATTTTACCAGCTAATGTTTTTTTTTCTCTGGAGTAGCAGAGGAATTACAATTTAGGACCTGCAAACTATGGCAAACCAGAGGCAAGTCTGGAGATCAAGAGAGAGGACTATCACTTTACTGAGAAAAGAAGGATGGGAGGGCTGCTTTGACTGAAAAGTCTATTGAAGGAAAGTTCAGTGGTCATGGCTTCTCATTGGTTGAGTTGTTGTATTTTCTTATTTGCTGAGCTTGTTTCCCAACAGGGAGAAAATTTTCCTTTCTCCTGCTGGCATAATAAAGTAAGCTTCTTCCAGTTTGGAATGCAAGGTATATCTCTTCCTTTTGGGGTCTGTCATTGGCTGAGGGCAAGGTATGAGATCTCCCTCTTCTGATCTCCACACTCCAGTTTAAATGAGGTTTCTTTTATTTAGTTTTACAACTTATTTTAAGAAAACATGCTTCCCATCTTTTCACAGGTAAAAAGATGGCCTATCAGAAGGTCAATGCAGATCAAAGAGCGCCAGGACATTCACAGTACTTAGACAATGATGACCTTCAAGCCACTGCCCTTGACTTAGAGTGGGACATGGAAAAGGAACTGGAGGAGCCTGGTTTTGACCAGTTCCAACTAGATAGTGCTGAGAATCAGAACCTGGAGAATCCAGAGACTGCAGATCTCAATCTTGATTCCATTCAACCAGCAACATCACCCAAAGGAAGGTTTCAGAGACTTCAAGAAGAGTCTGACTATGTTACCCATTATGCAAGATCTGCACCAAAGAGCAACCCCTGCAACTTTTGCCGCCTTTTAAAAATACTTTGCACAGCCATCAGTTTATTTATTTTTGGGATTTTGATAGGCTATTATGCACATAAAAAGTGCCCTTCAAATGCTACATCTTCAGCAACGCTTGATCTTCAGTTATACCAAGAGATTCTTGAGACAATCCAAGCAGAAGATATTAAGAAGTCTTTCAGGTAAGTGGAGAAGAAATGGATGTTGGTGGGATGCATTTCCCAGGAAAGATATCTCACAGGGAGTATTGAGTTGGTGATTTTGCCATGGTTTAAGGTTAGTCCAACAAGCTGAGCAACAAAGCTTACCAACACACCCTTCCCAGAGAGGGTGCACATTTCAGATTTATGATACTGTAGTATGAATTTATGATGCTGTATTATTAATTGGTAATAAGAACCACAACTACTGTGGAGACTAAAATATTCCAGGCATTGCATATTCTCCCTCTTGGGAAGCCCAGGTAGGCCAAATTGAGATGCAAAGACAGCTGGATATATGTGTAATAAAAGCTAGGGCATTAGCCATATGATTGAAAATTTTAATGACACCAGAATGAAATAAACCTCTTTTATGGGCTGAAATAACTGCCTCTTATGGTTAGGAGCTAAGATAAACACAGATAGTATTTGGTTTCTCGCATCCTTGGGCTTCTCAGTGAGCACACTTTTTTTTAAACATTGGGTTCCATATATAACAGGCAGTTCTAAAAGTTCATTTGTCTCTCTAGGGTAAGTTTGCACATGACCTATCTAGCCAGAATGTGTTGATTTTAAAGTTAAATGATAAGAAGATATTCTTTAACTGGCATTAATTCTGAGTTCTTGGGAAAAGTTTCACTATTGCCATATGACCCGTGGCTAACTTGAAACTTTTGTTGAGTCTTAAAGGGCAACTTGAAACTTTGGTGAGTCATTACATTTTTAATGAAATAAAGAATTGGAATAGCAGCTTTCCCATGTATTTTACATATGTGCCAAGAAAGGACAGTCTTAAGTGAATCATATATGTTGTTCATGGACCTAGAGGAGAGAGAGAGAGAGAGTTACAACTTCCCCAGGATATTCTTCCTGGATTGCACTGACTCATTACTGCCAAGGTGTTGGCATGTATGCATTTTTAGGGATCTTCTAGGGAACATACCCACTGAAAATGTATCACTGAATCTATGTGCTGAAATGTCATGTGTATTGATATTGGTGAGTAATTATTCCCTTCCTAAAGATCGCATCTGAATAACTAATGGCAATTTGTTCCTATACCCTTCTGTGTCTGCTATTCAGTGTTGCATAAGCATGTAATATGCAGATAATAAGACTTTCCATGGTATTTCCCTATGTAAAATTGTTTATATAGAATTTAGCTGATGTGTCATTATCTAATAATGAGTAATTGTAACAGTCATGATCTAACAGACAACAGAAAGCTCTCTGAATATTTAACGCAGAGGGCACTGAAAGGAGAGAAATTATTCCATCAAAGATAAAATCTGAGAGGGCAATCAGGACAGTGAGGCAGTCCAAAGAAAAGAAGCCATTACTCAGCCTAGGCTAGAGAGACAAAGGTGCTGGGGTAACTTGGTAGAAGCTGGAAATTTCTACATATATAAATGCAGCGGGCTGGAGATGTAGCTTCAGCTACTGAGAGAAAGTAAGTACTCAGCTAGCAGAGAGAAAGTAAGAAGCACCGTAACTTCTTCATTTCTCCTGTTCTGCAGTATCTTACTGGTTGTCCCACTGGCTGACCCCAGCAGGGGTACTGCTGACTCAGAGCCTGGGAAACTCTCTCTGAAGGGGTCAGCAACCTGGAGCAGGGGGAGGGAGAGGGGTCTATATGGCGTTTGTGTACTAACTAGCCTACATATTTATTTTCTTTCTCTGAAATTTCTTTGCCTTATTTTTTCCCCCAGTATTGTAGACAAGTTTAAAAACTGATTTATGTCCTTTTTGCGAACAGGCAGCTAGTTCTAAAATTTTAAATGTATAATTAAATAAAAATATTCATTATTTTTCTCAGAATAGGAGTTGCATGACAGTAAGGCATATATTCTCCTCTTAAGCTGGAAAATCAACAGAATACATATTTCAAAGCTAGCTACAAAAATATAACCACTAGCAATTATATTACCAGTCAGTGTTTAGTGGTTGGACACATACTCAAAATTATACTCCATTAAATAGCTGCATATTTTTTTATTGAAATAAGAGATTTTTTCTTTAATCTATATTTTGGTATGAATATGTTTACAGTAACTTTCTCCAAATAACATCTCCTCATCCCAAAACAACCTTTTCCCTAATAGTCATGCTAACAACATGCCTTATTACGAGTTCCTGCATTTACTAAGTTATCTTAGCATTAACTTTATATGTCACAAGTTTCCTCCTACTGCTACTTTTCACCAATTTATGATCAGTTTTGAGCTCTTATTGGCCGACTGTTTTTTGTGCATCAGTTGCTCTCTCTCTTCTCTACTGATTTTCTATCTCTGCCCATGTCCTAAGACTATGTCAGTTCTTTCCAAACATCCAAAAATTGTGTAATATAAAAGATATTCTTTTTATAATAGATTAGATTACAGACTCCATGAGGGAATGAACCAAATTTGCTTGGCCCCGCAATAGATTCCTGTTGTGTAGCAGACATTGAATAAGTATTTTTCTAGGAGAGGAAATGAATGCCTGAATAAGTGAGAAATAGATCTGTATTTAATTGATCAATTACATTATGTATTTTGATAATCACTTGAATTACCATTTGTATTTTTCATATTATTATATTCAAAACATTATTAATATAATACCTACTTATAAAATATATTTATGATATATATAGTTAGAGGATATGCTGTTTTCTGATTTAAAAAAAATGACAACTCATATCAAAACCAAATACTGTAAAAATCTTAAAGTACACTGTTGATGTCTCAGTTAAAGCTGAGGCTTGAAGACAATTGGTACTGTGTTTCTGATTAGGACCAGCATGCAGAACTTGGGGCTGGGGAGGATAACATAATTCTCTGAGATGATCACCCAGTTTTAGCCTATGAAAGGTTGGAGAAGCTAAGAAATAGAAAAGTAGATAAAGAAAATTTTTCTTTTCCCTTCTTTTCTTTTCTTTCTTTTCTTTTCTCCTTCCTTCCTTCCTTCGTTCCTTTGGTCCTTCCTTCCTTCCTTCCTTCCTTCCTTCCTTCCTTCCTTCCTTCCTTCCTTCCTCGAGTTGCTAGTGGTGTTAAGTTCCAATTTCTTCTCACGAAGGAAGCTTCAAGTCCAGTGAAAAAAAGGGTTTAATAGAACTACTTGGAAGAACTTAATAGCTGCTTCACACAGAGTACCTGATTCCTACCTGAGAAATCTAAGTAAAAAGATAGATTGGTTATTTGCTGATAAAACTACAAAAGAAGAGGTTTTGGGTGGCCTATGACAAAATTTGCTTCTATGGACTCTATCCAGGCAGACAGACAGATAGAGAATGTGAATATGAATGAATGGGAGAGAGAGTATCACTGGGATTCTGCCCCCCACCCACCATTCATATGTTGTGATCCCGATGGTCAATATGATGGTATTAGGAGATGGGGCCTCTGGGAGGTGTTTAGGTCATGAATGTATATCTCTCACAAATAAGACTAGTGATCTTATAAAAGGAGGCCCCAAAGACCTCCCTAGTTCTTCTACCATGTGAGGACACAGTGAAGAGGTATCTTTATGAACCAGGAAGAGAGACCTCACCAGCCACTGAACCTGCTAGTGCTATGATCTTAGACTTCCCAGTCTCCAGTGCTATCAGAAATGTTTATAAGCTAAGCAATCTGTAGTATTTTGTTACAGAAGCCCAAACAGACTGGGGGTCGAGGAGAGGAGAGATGTGGAAGGGGGGGATGTCTTACAGATATTTTCCAATATAGCCTCCTGAATGGCTAGAAAGAACTTATCAGACAGAGCTAGAAGTATGGGGCTGTGGAAGGAGTAAGTATTGGAGATGGAGGAGAATGTATTACCCACATCAAAGGAAGGTGAGAAGTCTCCAGGTGTGGGATGAATGGATCTCCAAAGAACCCATAAGGCAGGCACAAGAGGAAAAGTCAGCTGACAATTCCAGCTAGATTCAGAACGTACCATGTCATAAGAGTATCTGTCAAGTGAGAACCTTTTGCTCCCTCTTTACCTAGTCTCACTTGCTCTGTTTCAGCCCAACTTTGAAGTTACAGACATGCAAAGCAAAGACGTTGACTGCTCTCCTTTCTTTGACTTCAGGGCTTCCAATTTAAAGATGGTCAAAAGTGGGAAAAAGTTCAAAGTTCTGACTACTAAATGACACTGAACATTTTAATTACTCACTAGGGGAACTCAAGTCACATAACAGTCACCAGGATTAATGGAGTTTTGTTTTTGTCTTATTTTGTTTTCTTCTAGGAATAGGAAAAAAAAACTAGCCCCAATAAACAAATGCAAATGGAAGAGGAGACGAGTACTTTATGATTCCATTCCCTGAGTTAAAAGTTGTCTAATGTAGGGGTTACACATGGGCTATTTTTATGTTCACTGTTATAGAAAAGTATGTATTTGAATGATTCATAGAGAATCACTGATAGACATATTCACTGTATATCCTAATTTAAGAACCTAATTACCCCATAATAAAACCCACATAATACACTAACTTAAGCCAAGTACTTGGTATGTTGACCAGATAAAAGAAAGCCAATCAGAAGTTTAGTTACATTTGATCCCATTTGTAGACATGGTCAAGATTAGCATAGGGATATGAAGACCATGTTAGTGCATGTGTAAATGTGTGTGTGTGTGTGTGTTAATCTTCTAATATGATTCTCTCAGTCACTTCTGTCTATCTGTAACTTGTTGCTATTTGAAAAAATGCCTGGGCACATGGGTGGCTCAGTTGGTTGAGTGACGGCGTTTGGCTCAGGTCATGATCCTGGAGCCCAAGGATGGAGTCCCGCTTCGGGCTCCCTGCTCAGTAAGGAGTCTGCTTCTCCCTCTGACTCTCCTCCCTCTCAGGCTCTCTCTCTCTCTCTCAAATAAATAAATAAAATCTTAAAAAAAAAGAAGAAAAATCCCTTTACTTTTTTACATTATTGGTTTATTTATTCCACATATCTTCTATGTACGCCAACAGGGTATATTCAGGTACATAGCAGATATATTTTGATGGGTCAGACTCAAAATAGGCCATTAAAAGTTGTTTTATTCTATGCTTTTGGTGTGTTGGAACAGTAACCACTTAGACAATGCAAGTTTATTATAAGCATCAAAAGAAAGACGAGGCCCATCCAATAATCTATGAATAAGAATTATTCTCTTGGTCAGACCTTATTAATATAGACTTTGGATCGAGTCAGTTCCAAGGACCTCAATAGCCATACTCCTCTGATTTTCACTGAAGTGCTAAAACACCAAAGTAACTTAACTCCCTTTCCATCTGTAGTACTTTTTGTCAGCCTTCTTTTTTTTTCTTCTCCCAACACCAGCTGTTATATCCCCCAGTATATGATTCTACCATTCCTATTCCCCAGGATGAAATATTATTTTAAGGACCATAGGCATCTGTGGCTCTGTGTCAAGTGTCTATCTTTGGTCTAAACAGCTTTGTCCAGTTGGGATGCTGATCACCTTGTATAAAACATGTTAACCTAGAACTGTTGAGAGAACACTTTAACTCAGAAGAAGTTTCAATGTGACAGATATGATGTTTTAGGTATATTATATAATGAAGTCACTGAACCTCTATCACATATTTATCACATATATTGTTGAATGAACTACCTGTGCGTGTGTGTTTGTATGTGTTAAAGATCATAAGCACATTGCTGAGTAAAGTATGTTAAAAACTTCAAACTTTAGTTATTGAATATAATACTATAATAATAAAATATTTAAAATGGATGAACTAATGAGGTTTAGTATATTTTTGAATCCAGGAGTGTGTTAACTTTGGTGAGAAAGAAAATGTGTGCTGTATCTTAATTAAGGCTGACATGGGACTTTTTGTTCTTTTTTAAATGGAAAGAACATTGTTGTTTTTCTTACTTACAAGTAAAATATGTAGAGAAAATTAGAATTAATTAAAAAAATCCTTATTCCTATCCCCCTCTTTCATCATTTTCTTTCTTTTCCAATCAATAAAGAAAATTCTATTATAACACATATATTCCTTTGATATCTGCTTTAGAATTTTTTTTACCTACAATATATTTATAACCATTTCGCAAGCCAATAAATACAGATTTAAATCATTATATTAAAATACTGCTGGTATTCCATTATACAGATGTCATGGATTTATTGAATCTGTTTCTTATAAATGGACATTTAGGTTGTCTTTACAAACATTCTTGTACATATGTCTTTGCTTCTTTAATTATTCTTTTCTGATAGATTCTTGGAAACAAATCACAGATTCAGGGAGTTTAAATTTGTTTAGTTATTTGCTTTGTCTTGCCAAATTGCTTTTCAGAGCTGCCAACAGTCCAGTCCTTTATTTGATTTGATAGGCCAAAAATAATGTTGACAAACTTTTTATATCTTAATTGACCATTTGCATTTCTTTTTGCATGTATGAACTGCTTTTTTAAAGAATTTCCGCATGGTTTTTATAGGTTCTTTCCATGGCCTTTACAAGTTGAGAAACTTAAAGTAGTATAAGAATAAAATAGTCTGTTACTTTTTGTATGGTACCCCATCTTTCTGGATTTTATTTAGTAGACACATTAACAAATTAAAATGAACAATAAGCTATCTGGTTTTATCTATTTTTAAATGTCTGCATTATCTGGATGGGGCAATATTTTTCATCACTGTCTGGCTTGGTACAGGCAATTAAGCATGAGTTAAGTTATGCTGTGAAATGATCTTTATAAACATAATGAAAATACCATATTTTTTTAAGTTGGTAATGAACTCTTCAAAAAGTGTAGGAAGTGTAAATTTTTTTCAGCTGTATCTTGATGAACAAGACCTCATCTGAAAACCTAAGTAGCATTCAATATTGTTTCACATACTTTATATTTTAGTAATTAGTTGTTGATTGACTAAGTTGAAATGGATTCTCAAATCTAGTTTTCTCTTTTTCTGAAATATACTTTTAAAAAATATCTACTGCTTTGCTGCTTCTCCTCCTCCTCCTACCCCCTTTATTTTTCTTTCACCTCTTCCTGCTCTTTCAGTGCCTTTTGGTGACAATAGTATATTTAATTAGTAATACATGCACCTTGAGTGGTACCTTTCATAGTACCGATTAAGCTTTGCCATCGACACTGTTTGTTATGTTACCTGGTTTTAATGACATTGAACTAAAGTGAGTTCGCTGCGCACATACTCCCATTTTCTGTTATATGCCCCTTCTGTGTCTGTGATAGCCATAACCCTCTTTTTCATGGTGCCCAGACCTTACCTCAGAGTCCTTCTCAACCCAACATTCTTGACAGCCGTATTAATTGATGAGTGGCACATATGAGGATTTGCCGTTCTTGTCCTATGTTATCCCTATACTGGATCACATCATAAGAATTAGTTCATTTAAATTGTATGAATGAATTTCTCCTGGAAAGGGAAAGTTCATACTTTTATCAGGCCAGCAAAGTGCAGCAAAAACGCTAGACTCATAGCTACCTTATACTTCCAAGGAGTCTAGAATCGTAGAACCCTCCTGTTAGCATCTAGTGTATTCTGATGATATCTTCTTATACTAAGTTGATCACCTGAAAGAAAATCTCTGTTCAAGCTATCTAAAAATAAAATCTATAATTCTCTCTTCCACCTACATCATCGTCCACCTACCTTCACTTACTATCCCTTTGTTTGTTTGTTTGTTTGTTTGACAGAGAGAGAGAGATCACAGGTAGGCAGAGAGGCAGGCAGAGAGAGAGGGGGAAGCAGGTTCCCTGCTGAGCAGAGAGCCCCATGCAGGGCTTGATCCCCGGGCCCTGAGATCATGACCTGAGCCAAAGGCAGAGGCTTTAACCCACTGAGCCACCCAGGTGCCCCACCATCCCTTGACCTAAGATAATAATGTAGTGCTGCTTCTCTGTCCCATTCTTTTAACCCAGATACCAGGTTTGTTTACTTTCTATAATATTATTGTTTTTCCTGTGCTCACAGTGTGTCTTCAATTTTGTCATCCTTCCCTTTCCACACCCGTCACCCATGATTTATTTCTTCCTCTGGTTTAAGAGCACTGTAGTCCCTTTATTAAAGAATGTATGATTGATCTTGTTTCCCGTTCAACAAAGCTGACGACTACACATTCTCTTCAGCCTTAAATGAAGGAGGCAAGGTAGCCCTTGCCTAAAGAAAAGCTGTCAGTGGAGTTCATGAAGGCCCACGGACTGTGCATGGTTTTCAGAGCATTAGGAAGACTCCTTTAGGGGCTCCTGGGTGGCTCCATCCTTAAACATCTGCCATTGGCTCAGATCATGATCCCAGGGCCCTGGGATGGAGCCTACATGGGAGCTCTGCTGAGCAGGAAGCCTGCTTCTCCCTCTGTCGCTCCCCTGGTTGTGTTCCCTCTCTCGCTGTGTTTCTGTCAAGAAGATAAATAAAATCTTGAAAAAAAAAAAGACTCCTTTAAATCCAGGATTTTTCTTTCTTCTGATGCCACAGGACTTTCTCTTTTGCTGGTCTGCTTTTGTACAAATGCAAGGCTTGATGATAGTGATGCTGTTAGCAAGTTTTCTGCTCTAATCTCCACGTGCACTTTCCAGTCATCCGTCTGTCCTCTGTCGTGTATTCTGTTTTTGGTCTCTGTCTTCCCTACCTTTCATATTTTTTTTTGTTCCTCATCAATTTTAGTATTAGAGAGAATGAGAGCAGGAAGGTTGCGAGAAATGAAGAAGGCAATATAGCATCTAGCACTTTAATTGGAGAAAAACATGTAAATGTATAACAAAAGTACATGTAATTCAATTTATGCAAGTGATAACAGAATGAATTTAACAGTATTAGTGACAGGTCCTAAAGGAAGTAATTAGCTATTCTATCACTGATCTCTCCAGATAACAAATATACATTGCCTTAAATTTAATCACAAAAAGAATGCATAGTATAAGATTTACTTCATTATGCCTAGTGTTTTATTGCTCTGGACTTTGGATAAAGGAACTGCTTCACTTAGAGTTGCTCAGTGTTACACTGAATGACATTTATTCTCTTAACTGACTGGATGAACAGACCGGTGAAAGCTCTGCTCTTCACAGTCCTTCAGCATTTGACCAGAGCAAGAGCAGCACACACCACAGGATGAATCAGGATTACTGACGGTAGCTTTTGTCTGCAGTGACCTTATCAATCCTGACCTCTTCAAATACTAGGCATCCTTTGAGGTCTGGCTCATGTTCTTTTCGATCTCCTACCAGTGGAGTTCTCTCTCTCCTAGTAACTTGCAGAGTTTCATTTTTTTTTTTTTCTTTTTGTTTGCCGAATCACTTCTGCTTTGCAGTGGAGAAAGAACTATATGAGTCTGGCCAGTACTTGAGTCACAGCATGCAAATACTCAGTAAATCTTCACTGTGGGAGAGAATGAACCTAGAACATCTAGACCTTGATAAAGCCTTCACTTGCATGTGGTTTCTTTACTTTCTTTTTAAAAAAAAACACTAATGTGTGTTTTTGGTTATTGATCTATATTATTAGAATTTGAAATTAAAATCCTATATGTAACTTTAAATATATAACATAACGTGTATATATATTATGTATATATATTATGGCACACACACACAAATGACTTTGGTTTCTAAGCATATTTTATCTACATTGTCATAGTCTGTGCTAATTTTTTTATTGTGATGTTAGAAGATTTTCTTTTCCCTTATATAAACATATGCTAAATATCTACTATATTCCAGGCACTCTGCCAGTCATTCTACATTTTTTAATGATATTCCGATTAATGTAAAAACTATTCTTTTGCTATCAAGAAGTGAAAGTAAAAATTTCACAAAAATTTCTGTAATTTTTGTTATCCGAGGTTTTATAGAGGTACAAAGTAGATCCCCTCACAGGCCTCTTTATGCTCTGCCAAGAATGGACTATCTTGGTTTAAGGCCACTTCTGCCAGAAGATTTGCTTTCTTCCTGCTTTCCTGCTGTCTTGCCCTCTCCGTCCCTCCACCCTCCCCATTCCTTGCCCACTTTCCCTTCTAGGCACACTCAATTTTTTTTTTCTTTTTATCCTGAAAGTTACATACTAAGATTAAGTTACTTAACTTCCTAGTAAACACCTGTCCTTTTCTTAACCTTTTTTTCCTGAATCTATCTGATGTAAAACATCAGAAATATGTTAAATTGTTAAGGATCAAAATGCATATATTTTAGTTTTTCAAATTTAACTGTTGTTACATTCTTAGTGGGAGGAATATATTTTACATAATGAAAGTACTCTTTTGCAGTGGCTATGTTGTATGGCCAATAAAATATTTCCATCAAATATATCAAGGTCATCTGTGCTTACTGACTGCCTATCCTGAAAATGGCTTAACCTTAAGACTTGTCATATATTTCTTAAATCTTTCCTGCATTGACTATAATATGCTTTTTCATCCGTTCACTTCTTGATCTTATTCATTCCAAAAAAGGAACAAGATCAGTCAGATGTAGTACAAGGGAAAAACAAACCTTTTTCTTTGAGGATAAAGTATGTCAGTTTCCTGTGGATTCGCTTGACTTCCCGACACTTTAGCAATAGAAAAGTTGGTAATGATCACATTTAGTAGAGTGAAGTATAACTTAAACACAGAAAGGTTGGGAACTGATTACATACTTCTCTCTTTCATGTTCCTTTTTAATGTCAATGAAATCAAGATTCAAATGGCAGACATGGCCCTTTGAGATATGCAATTTGAAAATCTCAATCCGTGCTTTAGAAATTAAGCAAAATGCTCGAAAATTGTGGATAAAAGTATCCATCCTGTAATCTCATCAGAGTGGTTACAGGGGAAATTTAAATGAAAATATATGTGAAAATAGATGATTTATGCATATTTACTGAATCAAATTAAGTACTTTATTGGAGTCACTTAAAAAAATTTCAAATAGATATTTCTAGCTGATAGGAAAGAAAGTAAAGTTGTCTAGCAATTCACATACCTAAAAAGGGGTCATGAAAACTTCATCCTCATTGCCTCTATCCTGAGAAACCATCACAGAATGGATAGATAAGTTTATTTTGCAAATTTTAGATGGTTATAACCACCATATAATTGTTAATTTTATGTGTCAGTGTGGCTAGGCCACGGTGCACAGATGTTTGATCAAACGTTGTTCTAGATATTTCTGCAGAAGGTATTTTTTTTTTAGAAGGGTTTTTTTTTTTTTTAAGATTTTATTTATTTGTCAGAGAGAGAGAGCACACACAGAGGGAGCTGCAGGCAGAGGGAGAAGCAGGCTCCCCATTGAGCAGGTAGCCTGATGCGGCACTCCATACCAGGACCCTGGAGTCAAGACCTGACCCAAAGGCAGGCATTTAACTTACTGAGCCACCCAGGCCTCCCAGCTGAAGGCAATTTTTAAAATGAAATTAACATTTAAATCAGTAGACTTTAAGTAAGGCAGATTACCTTTATTATGGTAATTAATGAGTGAGTCTCATCCAATCAGTTGAAGGCTTTAATAGAAAAAGACAGTAGTCTCAACAAGAAGAGGGAATTCCACTACCAAATTGCCTTTGAACTTGATTGCAGCTCTTCCCTGGGACTCCAGCCCTCTGGTCTGCCCCATGAATTTTGAATTTGTCAAATTTCTACAGTTGTATAAGCCAGTTCCTTAAGATAATCTCTCTCTCTCTCTCTCTCTCTCTCTCTCTCTCTATGTATATCTTGGTTTTCTTTCTCTGGAGAATCCTGAGTAATAGTAATACAGATTTAGGGAGCTTAAATAAACCAATACAATTGGGCTTTTTTGTTTTGTTTTTCCATAGAATAATTTAGTCAGCCTTAAGGATTAAACTGAAAAATATGAAAAATTGGTACTGATATAAAAAAAAATAGTGCCCATCATTATCCTTATTTGACAAATAAATTTCAGATCTTATTTTTAATGTAATAAATACTATTAAGCTTATGGAAAGATAAAAGCTGAAATTATATTCTATATGTATAATAGGCATCTCAAATATTAAAGATTTTAATTTTATTCGGTTTGTGGCATCAAAAATGTTATCAACTCCCCTAGCAAAAATGCACTTTCCAAATTTTATAAAGTGTCATTCTTATCTGGGGGGGGGGGGGAAGGCATTCAACTTCCCTTCCCTTTCATTATAACTGGAGCAAATATATTAAATTTTATATGCCTGATTTGGGAAATCAGTTTCTGTCTTCAATAACTGATTGTGTGTTATAGCTGGGTCCTTTACAAATGAAGTGCAGTTCTATTGCTTAAAAATTGCTTTCCTGTGCAACATGATGTGGTAATGAATTAAATCCAAATGAGCCTTATATTCACAATGTCATAATATGTAACTCGTCCCCTGTGGAACTTTTTTATTATCTAATACAAGACAAGCTAATGTCTTCCCCTCATGGCTCACTTCTCAGAAGGCTATGCAGCTTTCAGCATTAGAAATAAAGAAAGAAAACTATGATTTGAGATCAAATTACCTTTTTATAAACTCTAAATCACACAGAGTACCTTAACATGTCCCCAAATATGCAAATCAAATTCTGATAGAACAAGAAACAAAAGGAGTAGTTCCAATTCTATGGAGTACATTTCTATCTGTGAGAGAAAAATGAAACTGAACATTTTTCTTTGAACAGAGCTGTGTGCAGGTGGTTTTTACCTTCAATAAAAATAAAATAAATGTGGGCGTTTTCTCTCTATTTCTTCACTTGGTTTCATCATATTAACTATTCTGTAGGGAACAACTTGTAAGATCAGCTTGTACCAATATTGTAGTTCAAGCTGCTACATAGATTCAAAAGCTCTAATTTATTAGCCTGATAATTTTTGTAATTCGACGAAACGTCAGATATTCCCTTATTACAGCTGCCTTAGGTGTTTCTCAGTGGCATACTAGAATTTGACTATTTCAAAATGTATCTTACTATTTCATATAGGCAAAAAGCAGAGGGAGATGTTTATTTTAGTCCAGTGGGGCAGCCAAGATAAATTGTGTTAGGTTTTCATAGGCTGCTACTTCTTGTGGTTTAGTGTGGGGTTTTTTGGTGGTTGTTGTTGTTGTTTTTCTCTTGGTTGAGATCCTTGCCAACTTTTTCTGCATCTTGCTCTGTGAACCTACACTGGATCTGAATCAGTTGTTGATGGCATAATACATGCTCAAGATCGAATCCTTCCTTTCTTATCTTAAGTAGAGAAACTACATTTCTATAAGATGGTTCTCTCCTGGTTTTAATTGTTAAATTACATTTCAGTCAAATAATTAAAATCATACATTACAGTAAGCACATTCTATAGAAAATTATTAGAGAGTTAAAGGAAATATCAAAACCCTGCACTGTTATATGGAAAGGACACTTCTCAACTTTCTAAATTGAAGGGTTTGTATTGTTCTTAATCAAATTTATATTCCATTTTTATAATACTGCCTTAGACTACAATCACAAGACTTAGTCAAGGTGCTTTTACCGTGTAAAGTATAGTGACACAAAACTACACTGCTGTTAAGTAGATAGGGAGGGAGGGTGGGAGAGAGAGATTGACTTTAACTTTCCATGGTCAGTTCGATTTCAAATGGACACCTACAGGGTTCCAGAAGGATTTATTAATCCCTCTGCACCTCTAGCCCAGGCTGCCTGTGGAACCGCAGCCTTGCTCAGCTGTTTGGTGGAGCCTGCCCTTTCTCCATGCTTTGGGGACTGCCAGAGAGCTCTTCTCCCTACTAATTTTTTTTTAAGATTATATTTATTTATTTGGCAGAGAGAGAGAGATCACAAGCAGGCAGAGAGGCAGGCAGAGAGAGAGAGGGGGGAAGCAGGCTCCCCGCTGAGCAAAGAGCCCGATGTGGGGCTTGATCCTAGGACCCTGAGATCATGACCTGAGCCAAAGGCAGAGGCTTTAACCCACTGAGCCACTCAGGTGCCCCCTCCCTACTAATTTATGTGCTTTTTGCTGCTACCTTGGCAAACAACAACCAAAACACACACATACACGCACACAGTAATAAACAACAAAAGCAAACCCACTTCTTAAGTGAGTTCAGTCCTAAGCAACAAGTGGGAGGGGATGGTGAGCTTTGACCATTCTTGAATTTCTGTTCATTTGCAATATTCGACATGGAATTTAACTTGCAAGTAAGAAACCCTGTGCTTCATGGCTGCTTTGTTTTAAAATTATTGAAGATTGAATAACTTACTTAAAGTTCTGCTTTAAAAAAAAAGATTATTTATTTACTTATTTGACAGAGAGGGAGAGATCACAAGTAGGCAGAGAGGCAGGCAAAGAGAGAGGGAAGCAGGCTCCCTGCTGAGCGGAGAACCCAATATGAGGCTTAATCCCAGGACCCTGAGATCATGACCTGATCCAAAGGCAGAGGCTTTGACCCACTGAGCCACCCAGGTGCCCCAAGTTCTGCTTTTCTTCTCAAAATAGCCTCATTTCTGAAGATTGACTCATATCTCCTAGTTTTTCTTTTTTTCCTTGTTTCTGTGGTTTTCATAAATTTCACATTACATACAGAACTGGTATGGTATAAGTACTAAGATAAACATCTTTCTTATAGCTCAAGGTGAAATAACCATCCTAAGGATTATATGTTAATCTTGGATTCTTGTGTTCTTAGTTCTTGTTTAAACAGTGGCAATCTTTTGAAAGCGTTGTAGTTTGCTAATTATATGCAATTATGGTTTGACAACCCAGTGGTGCATGTTAACTTTTTAAAAAGACTGTAGGCAATATCAGTGAGGAGGGTTGATTTACAGATTTGAAAGTTAAACAAAAATATCCACATTTTTTTATAACGTCTACTTACAGTGCCATTTCATTCTGTCAGTGGATAGGGACATAGGTTTGGAAGGTGCTCTGCAGTAGCCTTTTTCAGTTACCCTTTTGGCAGGAAATGCGGAGAAAAGTTGAGACCACAGGATTTAAGGAGGCTTAAGGCAGGGGTTCTAAGAAAGTAGTACCTCTGTGGCAATCACAGTGGTAGAGAAGATAGTGATTGCTGCCGCTGATTCCAGAAATAACTTTTTTATCCCCCCTGTGCTGGGAGTAGGGAAAAATTGAATGACAGAAAATACTGATAATAAGCATTGCTACAATGATCTGTAAGCAGGGAAAAGGAATTGGGCATTGTGAGAAATGTCACTTGGAAAATAATTTGCTAATTGGCTGGAGAAAAAGCTGTGAGAATGACACAGGATAATTAAAAAATTAGGAAAGCTAGACAATAATTTAGGATTGAGAGAAACAAGATGAAAATCAAAATAAAATAAGTTTTCCTTCTGCCCGGTGATTTAAGAGAGGGCTTCTGGATTAGAAACCTGGGTTAGAAAGTAATCAATAAAGATAATACTACTGTGAGAATCTAGTCTAGAAAATTCTTAGAAGGGAAGAAAAGGTGTTACAGCATTAGCTAATGGGAGAAGGAGTCAACCATAGAGCAGTGGAGAAATGGCTACGTAGCTGTTCAGATCTGAGAGGTCTTCCTCTCATATTTTGTGAGGGCTGTTTTCAATCCCTGGGAAAAAATAGATGATTTACTGGGTAATACTGATCCAGCCAGTGTCCAAGTCTTGGAAGCGAAGTAAGCACGTGGAGATGAATCCAGAGAGAGCTGCTAAGCTTAGCAGAAAACCAAGCACACCCTAGGTCTCACTTGACCTGGCAAAAGTGCCCAGGACTTTCCAGAATCTATACCTAAACTGCACACTCAGTGTTTGATAGAGGTCACATGGTAGTTTTCTGTGGCTTAAACTATTTAATACAACTTTGTCATAGGAGTGTTTATGTCTAGTGCTTCTGAAACACCCTCCCCACCCCCACCCCAAGTGCAGGAAAATAGGAATATGCCTCTAGAGCTATTGTTGACGTTAGATACCAACTCAGGCGCTGTGCTAGTGATCTAGGTATCACCCTATGATCCCTTGTAGGCAGCTGCAAGAGTAGGTTTGGGAAAATAAAAAAGGCTTGCTTTCCATCTGCTCCCGAATTAGTTTCACCCTGAAGCTCTTCTCATACCTCCGCTGTGGTCCAGAGATCACTTTAGCACAGATAACTTCCTACAACATCGGAAGCTATTTCTTGTGATTCAGTGATACCACCCCCTCTCGTCAGGCGGTTGGGGAAACATAAATTAGCATCATTCCACACATATCATTATTACCTGCAGTGCCAATCCTGCATTTCTCTAAAGGGCACATCTTGTTCTTTTGAAGATTTGAAGTCAAGGGAATTTATATCACAGCAACTCAAACAACTTTGAGATGATGCAAAATCAGTCTGGTAGATCAAATCCCTGCTCCACTCTATCCTGCTGTATGATCATGAGCAATTTCTTAAACTTATGATGACACAGTTTCCTCATTTATAAAATGTAGGTAATAATAGTCTGATCTTCATAGAAATGCCCACAAAGTACTTAGGACATAGCATGTAAGAAACAATATTATCTGTTGTTTATTATTGTTACTGCTATTTTTGTTAGTAAAAGGTCTTTAATCATCTCCCAGTGGCAATTCCTTATTGACCACCCTCCTTCATAGGCTGCTTTCTTGGAATTTGGCCCAGCCCATGTCCAAGTTCATGTTGCTATTTGTTTTTTTTCTGGTTGTCTTCCAGGGATAACATTAGTTCCACTTTCCATGTTTAAGTATTTTCCTAAACAAAGTTCTTTCTCTGAGAATTTTGACATCAGCCAAAATAATACTTATTTTTTATACTAAATCCACAATCGTATCTACAAAGTAAACTTCTATTGCACTTTACAAATATATTTAATTATCTTAGGTACTCATACTGAGTATACTCAACTCATACTGAGGAAAAATTCAACCTCCTTAGTGAAAGTTATAACTCCTTTATTTTGACACAATACAGCAGAAAACAGATAAGCAGAAGTCCATTCTCATTTTTTTTAAGATTTTATTTATTTGTCAGAGACAGAGAGTGAGCTCACAAGCAGGGGAGCAGCAGGCAGAGGGAGAAGCAGGTCCCTGCTGAGCAGGGCGCCCAATGGGGGACTCACTCCCAGGACCTTGGGATCATGACCTGAGCCAAAGGCAGACACTTAACTGACTGAGCCACCCAGGCACCCCAGAAGTCCCTTCTTAAATTGTACTGTCTTGCGAAGTAAGTTAGGAGAATTTCATGGAAGTCTTTGGAGCACAGTGGATGGTTAGAAGTTAGTTCTGATACAATAAGAAATCACCAATAGGTTTTGGGTAGGATAATTACAAGACCATATGTGCCTTCTGAGAAGGTCACTCTCTGAAGGATAGATTAGAGACAGGGCGAGACTGAAAACAGGAAGGGCAGAGATGTGTGAAGTCACAGCTGTGGCTTTCACAGTAGGCACTTATATCCATCAGATGTGCAGTCAGTGAGGTAAGTGTCAGTGGAGCATTAGTGGAGAAGTGCACACAAAGACAAATGCTAAAACAAGGGGCATAACATACAAAACTAATTTTGTATCTACTTCCCAATTTTGATTAAAATTCTCAGGCTTTGGGACTACAATGTGGGTATCAATTCTTCTTGCCAAGAATCTGTTAGTATCTGTGGTAAGTCTGAGATTTTACTGAGCTACCAGGCCTACAAGTTAGTCTGTCATAATTTCATGGACACTTACAGAGAGCTCCGAATCAAAGATAGAAGATAGTTTATTACAGCACAGCAAGCAGCATAAGCATTGTGTTTGCATGAGTTCTTCAAGGCCGTCTACCCACAGGGTGTTGAAAAGAGGGCAATTTGACACCTGAACATGTAGTAGTCACCTTACAGAAGAATTCTGAACTTAGGGATCCTCAATCTTTTTTTTTTTTTTCCCTAAGATTTATTTACTTATTTGAGAGGGTGGGGACAGAGGGAGAGGGAGAGAGAGTCTTAAGCAGATTCCATGCCGAGTGTGGAGCTGACACGAGGCTGGATCTCACGACCCTGAGATCTTGACCTGAGCCGAAACCAAGAGTCAGACCCTTAACTGACTATGCCCCCTAGGTGCTCCAGGTTCCTAAAGCTTTTATACTGGATAGTAACCGTTCTCAAGGGAGATAATATATTCATTTTTTCTCCAAGTCTGTAAATAAACCTGACCTTTTCTATGGAGGAGACACTATTGATATCTTCCGAGGCTGTGTGCTATATACATATCCTTGGGAAGGTTGTTTTGAGAAAAGGCATTCTCACGGGATGTGCAGAAATGTGAGAGAGCATCTCATGTAGAGTGAAGTGTCGTCTTTGACTCAGATTTGTCAGGGCTTAGTACATTACTTCAATATATTAAATACCTGCTTCCTACAGTAGGTAGATATAGGAGTGGAGTTCTCAGAGGAATACAGGATAATATCTGCTTTCAAAGAGCTTAAAGTCTACTTGAGGGATAAAGAGAATAATATATCCCAGTTGTAGAAATCGACTATCATCATTGTAGTAATACAGACAGACAAAAGTGCCATCAGGAGAAAGAGAATTCTCATTAAAGGAAATTAAATCACATGGGTGTGACAGTAGTGCTTTTCAACACTTGAATTTAGCTTTATCGCAAAAATAAACTCTGATAAGTCAAAACAAACCTGAGGAAAAATCCAGAGCAGCCTGGAAGGGGTAGGAATACTAATAATTGGAAATAGGATTTTGACATAGAGTATTCTCTTTAGCCTATGATATTATTAGCCCAAAGTGAAACTAACTGCTTTATTTTTCATTGTCCTCGATACTTATTTAGTTTCTAAATGTATACTAGCCATATAAGTGTCACACCTTTACTTGGAGTTATTTCAGGCCTTGAAAAACTAGCCATGCTTTATGATATTCTGATGAGGCATTGCTAATCACTGGGTGGTAATTAAAAACAAGAAAGTGGAGCATTAGAACTAAATAGACACTCTTGGATGCTCTCTAAATCCTAAACTCCTTAGCCATGGTTGGAATGTCACAGCAATGCAATGAAATTTAGAAATCCTTAGAATGAAAAATTACGTGTAACATTTGAAAAGACTGGGATGTTACTCATTATGTAGTGTTTGTATTGTGGAGCAGGAGACCAATTATGATATATAAGCAATGAAAAACCCCCTAAGGTAACATGTTCCGGCCATACTAACTCATTGCAGCCCACTCAAATCAGGAAACTTCTCACAGTTGTGCTTTCTTTTTAATAGTTCATAGGTTTAACTGATCTGGGTCTCTTCCCAAATTTTTATGGTAAACTAAAATAGATTTTTGAACCTCAAGCATCTATAAATGTGATATTAAATGAAAAATAAAGATGTTAAAATATCATTGACTAAATGTAAAATTTATTTCTGTCAAATTACTTAGACTGTCACTGTATCTGTTACATATTAGAATTACATTTTCAGAAAGAAATACCTATTTCTCCATTAGTTTTTACAAATGACACTGACTCCGAGATACTTAGTTTGAGCTCTTAACAGGAGCATTGGTCTCTTAGAGCCCTAGCAAACTAATAAACGAAAACTATGTTTTTATTTTGTGTGTGTGTGTGTGTGTGTGTGTGTGTGTGTTTGCCATATTGACACCAAAATCTCTTTAAGGCATGTAGTGATTAGCACATAAACTTGGCTTTATTTTTATTTGTTAAAATAAACGATACTAATAAGAAGCTTTCACAAGTTATATAGAAAATTCTGAACATGTGCAAATAACAGATAACATACTTGTCCTAATAATGCTTTTATACAAAATCGACAAGTATAATGTTAGCATGAAAGAGATTACTTTTAGGCAGCAAATATAAGTTTCTTCTGTATTTCAATGGATTAAAAATGATCCATTTAGAAAGTATTTGCTAGGCACATAGGTTGTGAGAATCTCAAGGTCTCTAAGTGAGGGAAAGATAGTAGAATGATATTACTGCTTTGATACTTGCTTATTTTGCTTCTCCCACATCAGATTTAAGAATTTCAACATTCTGAATAGCTCAAAATGTCCCCCCAAATTTCATCAGTGGCTACAGAGAAATCACATAGCTAAAATGAATTGCCTGTTTTGTGTATCATTAATGAATTTAGGTGAAGGGGATTAAGAGCTACAAACTTCCAGTTATAAAATAAATCACAGGGATGAAAAGTACAGCATAGGGAATATAGTCAATAATATAGGAATTGTGTTGTATGGTGACAGATGGTAACTGCACATTCTGTAATGTGTATGATTGTCAAACAACTGTGTTGTACACCTGAAACTAATATAATATCTTATGTCAAGTATACTTCAACTAAAATTAAAAAAAATAAAAGTAAAATTTTTATTTTAAAGAAAAAATGAATATGCTAGTGGGGCTTGGATAGTAAAGAAAAAAATAAAGCATAACACAATAAAAGTAGCCTTGGAACAAGGAATTTTCACTTCGTAGTCACCAAATGGTATGTTTAATGACAATAGTGGGCAGGAAGTGATAAACCACCAAGTTGTAATAGACCAGTCTGCTATGCCACACACCTGAGAACCGTGACTTACTCAGTTGTCTCTTTTATTCAATACTCTGTAATGTCTAAATCAAAGTTTCTAATGCATTTTTAAAAATGCAAGTTATAAAAATCTGCAATGAGGTTCTGGATCAGTAAACCCTGTCAGGATAGATTATAGTTCTGCACAATCTCAGCTATAACAATATCATGATAAATGGGGAATGACACCAGCAGCCCATTTATCTCCTAAGATTACTGCTTTGATGATATTGATTCTTCCTGTGGATCTTAGACTCAAGATTATAGCTCAGGTACAGAGATATAATCAGTTTTGTAAAGTGTGTTCTTAAAATGTTCCAATTTTTACCTTCTTGGCTAAGATGTGCTGGTCAATAGCTATCAAGAAATTAAATTGTTGCTTATAATACTTAGGGATTTTCATAATTAAAAATATACTTTGTATCAATTGAATAATAAACTCAAATTCCTAAATTGTATTTCACACATTAATTCAGTGGACATTATTAAGCATTATGTTTATAGTTCAGGAGATGTCAGGGCAAAGAGATTTTTAAAATCCATAAATTGGGCTTCCTCTTTTCAAAAAGCTTGGAGACTATTAGGAGATAGGAGATGGGAATGTTTGATGAAATGATATAATTTGAATAAAGTGTGATATAAACAAGACTTATGGAAATATCTGGGTAATAACTGATAACATGGTTTTAAAGGACAGGGATAGCTTCATAGAAGGGTGTAAAAATCAGAACAAGTTTTAAAGGAGTTTTCCAGGCAGAGAAAGGGACAAACAGAATTCCAGGTATAAGACAGAGAGGGAGACTTATATATGGGATATTTGGAAGTGGCCTGGATTCTATTAGGATATGTGGAGGTAAGCTGATTTGAGAAAGTTGAGGAGTGGGGAGGGAATAAGAGAGGAGGAGGAAGAAGAGGAAAGAATTAGATAGAGATAGTAGACAGATTATGAAGGGCTTTGTATATCATTTAAAAATGTTTTTGGTTTGTTTGTTTTATTTTTAATCTGGCAGCTGAGGAGTCAATGAGATACATATTTTAAAGTAAGAATAGGAAACAATGTTTAGGATGGGTTATATGAGAAAAAAAAACAGGGTAAGGAGGAGGTAAGGAGGGTGTTGCAATAATTCAAGTTATTGCTTACATTGCTGTTGAAGGTTGAATCAAAGTGAAATCCATGGAAATTGAAGCAAAAGAATTAATATAGATGATATTTTAGAGGTAACATCATGAAGATTTGCTTTTTAGCAGTTGGCAAAGAAGTAAGGCGCTGAGTTCTTCTGGATTATAGCTTCCTGACTCTGAGGAAAAGATAATTTTAGGTCAGATTATGTATTTTTTTTCTATATTTTCCATGAAATCACTTAACAACCATTTCCTGGGTGTCTATTTTTAAACAAAGCCTAATGCTATGGACTATAATGTAATTACAACCCCTGTTTAATGTGCAATTTTCTTTCTGGCATTATAAACATAAAAATCTATCAAAACAAATCCTCTAAAAGGTATGGATTTCTCAACAGTGTTTGTAGAAAAATCTGGTCTTCTGCATTTAGGCAGTTGATTCATTTGGGACTTGTTATTAAAACAGAGAGCTTAATCTCGTAAAAAAAGGACTGTGTTGTTCCACTAAGCTAGTGTTCATGCAGTTCTAACTGAAATGACAAGAGTGAAGGCCATCAAAAAGTAATGCTTGAAATCGATCAGAGATAATGAAATTGCATTGACCCAAGTATTAATCAATTTTAATAATTGTGTGTTACAATGGTCTTCCAATAAAAAGGCTGTTATTTTCAATTCAGTTAACTTAAGCTATGTCTACATGATTGTAACACAACTAGTTGAAAAGTGTAGCCATTTCAACACCTGTGCTATAATCTGTTTATTAGCCTTTTTGTTTTCTTTGCAAATTCCAAACAAAACCTGAGTTAGCTAATTGGTTTATGATAAAACTGTCCAAATCAACTCTTGTTGTCATAAAACTATAATCTTAAAAAGTTAGTTTTCAAATAGAGTGAGACTAATTTGGGCTAATAAAAAATTAATCATCCAACAAATGATGTCCTGATTTATAGGTTTTTCATAAAGCTATTAATTCACTGAAAGAATTATTGATGGAATCATAGACAGCCTGTCTTGTTTCTCTGATAATTTCGTTTTTACCTCAACTATTTATGTGATATCCAACATTCTCATAAGTGATAATTAAGATTTAATTCCTTCCAGTTTAGGTTGATATCGTCTCTGATCCCGGCTGAAGATAAGTGATGGATTGCACCTGTTCACATATCACATGGGGAAACATTCGCTAAATCTGATCTTGACAATGTGGCTAAATCTCATAGGAATCCGAAATGTGTTAGTGACACCTAGGTAATTGACACGGTTACATATTTGGCACCTAACTCATCTTAGTTTCTTTAACCTTAGACTTGACCAAAGAATGAACACTTATGAATTTTCTGATTAAAAATTCAAACTTACGTTATGGCAGTCCCTATATACCTCTTGGCCTACAAAGTGCACATAGGAAGGTTCATAACCAGAGCTTGGGGTGAGCTGATGGATAAGAACTTATCTTGGCTACCTCTTCTGGATAGGAAGGAGACAACACTTTCATTAGTGGAATCCAGTGGTTGCAGCTGTACCTACCGAATGTCCCTCCTGATTCAGAAAACTGAAGCACACCCTCTTTAATGATACTAAGTGAAAATGGTGGTTGTTTTATGAACAGGAACCAGATGGTTCCAACATCCAGTTAAAACTCAAACTGACATTTCCATTAACATCGCAATTTGTTTATAGTTCTGAGTTAACAGGCTTTTACTATTTTAGTTAGTCCCCTGGACACCTTTCCTATGCAGGACCTCATACCATAGTTCCTTGAGCCAGGACAAGCCTGGACTCGAGGTGGGCTTTTCAGAGCTTTCCCTATAGCAACAGATTGGTTTGACTCTTCCACTTAACTGGAATGTACTCTTTTCCTTACCCAACTTCAGAATAGAGACCAGTGTTTGGGAGAGACTCTTAAAAATAGACAAGACAAGCCCCTGCTACTTTTCACTGGTTTCATTCTCTTGTCTGTGATCCTGCATTTCTTTCTTTCTTTCCTTTTTTTTTTCCCCTTCCTAATTTAACATCACAGTGGTGACATGTTGCAATAGTGAAAGGAAATAAGAGTAAAAAATGATTATACAGTCCAGAATTGGTAGTTGATTAAATTCAGCTTTATATTGTTAGGGGAATTAGTAAAGAGGTGGGACACATCTTGTGAATGCACTTTTTACAGGCAATTTTTTTTTTTTTGGTCGTATATAAGTCCCTGACTATACTGGTATAAACTTGCATTCACGATTGCTCAGGACAGAACTGTATGCCCACAGTGCACCCTAGTTGATTGCCACTTGGCCACTGCAATATGTTTTATGATAAAACTGTCCAAATCAACTCTTGTTTTCAGTGATAAGGGTGATAAGGATATGTAATGGGCTGATTGTTGCAGTGGAAAAAATGATCACATGGATACCAATGAGGTTCCTGTATTTTGCTTGACTGTGAACCAAGCATTGATTCTTCCCATTCCCCCCACCCCCAGGCCTTATTTTTCTTTTAAATGCTACTGAAAGGTGTGCTGAGACATCACAATATTAAGTATACCCTTCTAAAGGCTTATGAATTGGTGTGATGAGCAATCAAATATTAAATACCAACAAAAGTCGGCTAGAGGGTTTCAAGAAGAAAACTGGTTGGCATATCATTAGAAAAAAGAAAGAGAGAGCCTTGAGCACCACTGCCCGAGAACTGTTAGAAATTGTAATCTATTAATAACTTAAGTTATAAATTTGGAGACTCCTATTTAATTTGGCTTGCTTCCCTCTGGGGTCTGGGGTTTGGGCCAGAACAGCTTTCTCCTTATTATCAACTCCTGCTCACCCATCCTCACATATAACGCACCCACTTTTTGGACCCAGTAAGAAATTTATATGGACATCATTAAAAATTTCTTTTTACACATTTGAAATAGGAAGGACAAAAATCATTTGGAAAAGCCCTTAAACTAAGAGAAAAATCTAGAATATGGAGCTATTTGTTGATTGTAAGATGCTCAGACTTTTGAACTCTGCCAATGACTAATGCAGTTCAGGACCTGTGTTAAAGCTTATGGATGGTCGTGCTAATAGATATTAGGGCAATGGTCCCAAGTCATGATTTCTATCATGAAAGCTTTTTAGGTTCCCAGAGCTTGGCACAGTCCCTATCCACACTAGTGCTTAGGTGATGATCTGTCCTAATATAAGAGTTCTTGACAATGTTCTTGATAACATCATGTTCCTTGGTGCTTACAAAAAAATGTCTAAATCCCTGATCATGATTTCAGAGCATGACCTGGCTCCTTTTCTATTTCTGACTTTCTCCTTCTGTGGTTTTCAGCTGGGCTACCTGCAGTTGTCCAGACGTACCCTGTGGTTTGCTGTCCCTGTGTCCTTGGCACAAGCTGCTGCCTCTGCCTCAAATGCCCTTGTCTGTATGTCTGATGAATACTTATTCACCTTCCAAGAGTCATCAGCTCAAGCATTCCTTCCTCTGTGAATCCTGTCCAGTCCTTACCAAGCTTTTAGCAAACAGCCAAGAACACAGTGAATTTTGTGTTCTGACAGTATACTAGTACTGAGCACTTAAGCATTCTCAAGTATTGGTTTTGTTTTCTTCAACCAGATTGCATGTTTCTTAAGAGTAAAGGCCATGTATTTTGATCTATTTTTTTGTTTGCTTTTTGTCTAACAGTATAACATTTTTTTTTCTAATGAAAGGATATTTTTCCTCTTGAAGTAAAAACATGAAGACTAACCATCTAAGTAACTCTCTACATCAGGTTGCAGGTTGCCTGTATTTTCTCCCCATCTCTCACCTTTAGTGTGTTTGTGTCTATGTGTTAAGTGGACTGTTCAACTCAGTTGCCCTCCTTTTAAATATTTGACTTTGTTCTCCGGACAGGGGTCTCTGCCATGTTCAATAGAAGTCCAGAAACAGGTCATAATTAAATCCTGCAATCTATAAATTATTTTTAGCTTTAAGTAACAGAAAATTCACTTAACAGTAGCTTAAACAAACAAAACAAAATGTTCGGGGCCCAGATGATTGCTGTTTGTTGGTTCAGCTGTTCAGTGATGACATCAGGGGCCCAAACACATTGTAATACTGTGTTTGCCTACCTCAATATCTTGGTTTTCTTCATCCTCATGCTTTTGCCTCCCAGTCACAGAAAAGCTACTACATATCTAGGCATCTCTGCAGAGTTAAGGGAGCAAAAGCAGCACACACACCTCAATTAGTTACCATACTTTGTCATTAAATGGTATCATACATGGTAGAATATGTGTCATGTGACACCAAACAAAGCAGTATGAAAGTTCTGAGAATGAAGAGATTTTCAGTGAGTATAACTATGTTCAGAAGAAATGTTACGAAATAGTGTTGTACAATATAGAACTTCAAAGTGAATAAAATTTCAACAGGCAATCTATTGAAGTAGAGGGAAAAACAGTAAAGCTGCATATGTAGAAATCAATTAGTTTAGACATCAGTCTTGCAGATTTATGTGTGTCAGTATTAGTGTGTCAATATCAGTGTGTCAGTGAGATTATGGAGGGTAATAGATTATACAGAGAAACAGTGTCCAGTAGAAGTCTCTGTGGTGATGAGTATAGGTGATGAGTAAGTCACCAGAATAAAAGTCACAGCATAAAGAATATAGTTAATTTTGTTGTAATAGCATTGCGTGGTGACAGATGATAGTTACAATTGTAGTGAGCACAGCATAATGTATAGAAAATTTGAATTACTCTGTTGTACACCTGAAACTAAAGTAAAAAGTTATGTGTCAACTATATTCAGGTAAAAAAATCAACAGAATTCTCTGATGGATTAGATATGGGACATAAGGGAAAAGAAATAATAGAGAATAATTCTCTGTTTTTTGGCCTAAGTACCTAGAAGCATGGAAATTTTATTCACTGAGGTGAGGAAGACCAAAGGCCAATTTTGCAGAAGAGAAGAAAATTGAATCTGGAACCTGGCAAGTTTGGGATGCCTACTAGACATCCAAGAACATATGTTGAATGTATAATTCCGAATGTCTTCATGTTAGTGGTATTTAAAGTTGTGAGACTCTTTGAGAGTACTAAAGGAGTGAGTGTAGTTTGAAGAGAGATTATACGTGAGGACAGTCTTGCAGCAGTCCACCAACATTCGATGAGGAAGAACCAGCTAAAGGAGATTGGAAGAACTACTAGTAAGGTTGGAGGAAACCCAGGATAGTGAGAGTTTTAGAAGGCAAGGAGGGTAACATACTTAACTATGCCAAAATATCCTTGTTATGCATTAAAAAAAGGAAGTCTGGTGACTATCGGATTTAGCAATGTGAGTGTGTATGTGTGGGGGTGGGAGTTATCAATGATTGCAACAAGCCTGGTTTCTGGAGAGTAGGGGCAGCAAAAACCTTAGTGGAGCGGAGTCAGGAGAGACTGAAAGAGAGGAATTGATGGTGAGGACAGGGAAAAGAGGTAATCGATTTAGTAAAAAAGTTATGTTTTAATAAATTCTGATTGTGCAGGATATAGGCTTACTTTGATAGAGGTGAAGGGAGAAAAGTACATTTTAAAGGAGACATGATTCTTTTTATTGGTTCTTGGATCGGCTCTGCTGTCTCACTCACTGGACACGAAATTGGCAATTTCACTGATTTAGAGCTGTCTTGTTAAGTTTATCAGCCTATCAAACTCACTTTTCAAAAGTAATTGAATAATGCCATTTAAAAAAATTCGGTCTTAATTCAAAGACATGTTAAAGGAAAATATTTTCATTTCAAATTAAGAATTATAGCTTATTTTCTAAGACAAAGTAAATATATGTCATAATGGAGAGCTTTACTGCAATTAAGCAGAAGTTATTTTTCTCAGCTGTTAAGCAGAGCATTTCATCAAGAAAAATATATTTAATGCGTAAATTCATGAAGTTTCTTAAATTTTACAGATAAAAATATTAAATATTTGCAACCTAAGTCTCATACATAGTCTGGATTTACTAAACATGGAGAGTAAATAATTTGCCCAAGGTCATTCAACTTGTTTAAGGAAATTTGTTGTTGTTTTTATTTTTATTTTTATTTTTTTCCTTTCTGAGCCTTCTGAAAATTGAATGTGAGTTGTTGGTCCTGTTAAAATATCATGGCTAATATTGTGCACATATAAGGTAGAAAATTCTTCAGTTAATGTGAGTCTATTTTGTGAAATATTAGATGAAAATGCTGAAAGCAGCCTAAGGAATCCCAGGGTCATTGCTTTGAGCTTGGCGTCTTCAGTGTATTTCTAGAAATGTAGGTCTGTTGGACATTGCTCAGGGACACTGTTACATGCACTTTGTCTTCATAGGTGTGCCCACCTTTTAAACACATTCCTGAACAGTTTGGCTTATTATTCAGGAAAGGTAACTATGATAAACCATTTTTCTTTCACTTTATTATGCTACCCCCAGTCCGCTTCTAGAAAAGTACTTTGGCTGAAGTCATAGCTTGCATTCCCTACCGTGGTGTCTTGAATGAGTTAGAACTTCACTGGGAGCTTGCCTTTCTCTTCTAAAGTACTACTCTGGTAATTTCCAAATATTTCTGAAGTTTACCTAGGAAACCCATGAGTAGTAAAAAGATTTACTTTCAGGACTGGCATGGGATACCTATGGACATTATAAACTATGTGTACTTGATCCATAAGGGGATAAGCCTGTTCCTATTAAGTTGTTGACCATAGAATTAATAGAACCTGAAGAGGAAGAAAGGTTACTTAAACTTCTTTCAGGTGGACTATTCTTTATTTTTAAAGATTTATTTACTTATTTTAGAGAACACAAGAGCAAGTAGGGGTAGGGGGAAGAGCAGAGGGAGAGGAATAGCATCTCAAGCAGACTCCCTGTTGAGCATGGAGCCTGACCCACTCGGTGCTTGATCTCACCACCCTGAGATCATGACCTGATCCAAACCAAGAGTCGGACATTCAGAGGAGTCACCCAGGTGCCACATCAGGTGGACAATTTTTTTTTCCCAAAATATGTTTATTTTATTTTTTCAGTGTTACAAGATTGTTCATGCACCACACCCAGTGCTCCATGCAATACGTGCCCTCCTCAATACCCACCACCAGGCTCGCCCAACCCCCCACCCCCTCCCCTCCAGACCACTCAGTTTGTTGCTCACAGTCCATCAGGTGGACAATTCTTAACTGGACTTTTTAGTTACTCTTATCTAGAAATATTATTAAGTATTGTTTATATTTATACTGATTATACCCACTTCAGTAATTTGAGTTAACATTATGTAAAACTTATCATACTATGTTTACAATATAAATTATAAAAATATACAACATAAAAGATGGAAATAAAACTCTTAATAAAAGTGATATGATATTATAGGCCATCAATTTAATTCTTTATCCTCTTATATGTTTTCTCTTTTTATGCAGTTTGCATTTATAATCACAAAACATGAACAAAAATAGATTTTGTGTGGGGTGGATGCACCTATGACTAATTGTCCCTCTGCTAGGTAATATAGAAGGTTATCAGGATTACTTTCCTGGATGGTGACCTTACATTATTATTAGAGAACAAAACATAAACATAGGAATATCTTGGGAAATAGTTTAAAAAATTAATATATTAACTATATTTAAAAGATTTTAACTGAAATGAAGTGCTTATTAGTAATATTAAGTTTGGTGTTTCTTTAGAAGGAAAAATAGAGGATTAACTTAAAGGTTTCCAAATTCTTATGCATATTAAGAGCACAGCTATCTAATTTTTCAACTTTTGGGATAAATGAAATAATGGTCAATAGTTAAAGACTGGCTACTTCAAAAAATCATAGGATCATTTGATTAGTCTTATTTCCCTAATTTCTCCCTTTTTCCGCTGTCTTGTATTTTTAGTAGGCAATTCTAAAGTCTGCCAAGATTTCATCTCTTAGACTTTATTCTGTATTCTCATCCATGTACAGAAATTGGAAAATGTCCTATTGTTTCAGTTCATTAGGAAATTGAACAGCAGGTATAGAGAAATACAAGGAGAAATGCAGTTTCAATATCAAGATTGAGATATAAATGAATTTCACAAAAAGAAGTGTTAGAGGACTACATTCTTTTTTTTGCGTATTACTCTGACCTATTAATTTCTTTTTTAATACTCCTGAGGAATCTTTCTTTCATTTGTACAATTAGTGTTGTGAAACTCCATTAAATATCATTCTAAGTGTGTCTTTTTATTTTTGGTAGATATCTAGCTATAAAGCTCCAGGGCATTCTATCTACTTTGGATTCTTTATAATTTCTACAAATTCATAGGATCATAGAATGTTAGAACTAGAAGAGACCTTAAATATCATCAGATCCAATGTTTTACTTTTAGATGACAGAATCAAAGGTTGGAAAGATTAAACAATTTGTTCCAGGTCAAACAACAAGTTGACATCATCTTTAGGCACATAATGCAAGCTGTTAATTCCTCAGATAATGACCTATGTGGCATCTGACTGGTGATTTTCTGGGTGTTTCTATAGAGTCATACATAGTGAAGTTTGGATGCGTGAATATATACATATTTGCAGTGACTAGGTCTTGTGAGTATGCCTGGTTTGTCCACAGAGTTTACTTCTGTTTTAAATTAGTTGCTCTCCCCTCATCTATAAAATGAGCTCAAGTGCTATGTGACACGTCAATAAAGAAATTGGGCTCCTTTGGAGAATTATCTTAGATAGCTTCAGGGTTACTTGTAGCCAAAGTTTTACCTATACTTGCCACATGTTTGTTTGTTTCCCAGCTGTGGAGCTATTTGTATGTGCATTTCTATTGTTATCTCCTGGAAGTGATGATGCTAGTTCACATAAGCCCTGCAGTTAATTCACTATCAGTGCCATTAACTTCCCAGCTTCTTTTTTGTTCCCTTTCTTGACTGTTTTATATCTCAAAAATGTACAACTGTCATGCATGCATTGATTCTATGTATCTGGTATTTTGATACATTATGTTTAATTCTCAAATAACAACAATGGCTAGATATTATTTTCCCCAATTTATAGCATTAGAAGAGCTGTTGAGGAAAAACAAAACAAAACAAAAAACAGTGGAGCACAAATGCAGCATCCACTTCAGTAATTAATAAAACTGTTCTGAAGATGTGGAGTCAGAGTAGAGTGTTAAGTAAAGGAGTTAAAGTTCGATATTGAAAAACTAAGTAAGGAATAAATTCAGTTTGATAGAATACCTCACCGCTTTTTAACACTTTAACACCTCCATCCCGAGAACATGACAAATATCTGTCTACCCTCTTGGTCTTAGCCTGTTGCCACACTTCTGGATTTTTTGAATGCTGGTTAATTTTAAGTTCAACATCAACATCAGTCTTAAGTAAGTGCCAATTCCCAGAGGTGGCTCACCCCCAAGAAATTCCAGTTAGGAATTAGCCTTCAAAAGAGGCAAAAACTGAACTCATTAAATCTTTAAATATACTTTTTGTCATTGACCCAAACCTCTTTTCTAATTTAGTATGCTTGTTCTTTTTCCCTGCTAGGCTGATTCCAAGGTAATAAACAACAATAAAAGAGAAACAAAACAAAATAAAAAAGTCTATAAATGTTATCAGAAAAATAAGGTAGAAATAAATTTAACAAAAATAATATATAGGTTTGACCATATTATAGTTCAAATCCTAAGATGCAAAATATAACCATAGAGAGTAAAAATATGATAGTCCACATTAACTAAAGATTGTTTTGCCCTTTTATTTTTGTTTTCATGTCATATCATTGAGATATAAAGTAATTCTTTCCTTATGTTATCTGTAGCTCTTTATTTAACAAATAGATTCCTCCTGTCCAACTACTAATGGCCAATGATTGGTTTTGTTCAACAAATAGTGTCTCTCAACAGTTTAAACTTCTACAATTACAATCCCCATAAATATTCTGGAGAGCAGATTTTCCCATTGGGAGGAATGAGTTAATTCTCAGTTAACAAGAAGAATTTTAACAGAGCATCATCATTACCTGTGAGAGATTTGTTTCAAAATCATTTAACATACTTGCCAAGAAAATTGATAATTCATTGCGTTGGGAAGATGAATGAAGGTATATATTTCTACAGCAATGGAAAGATCCTTGAATTTCCTACAGTAATGGAAAGATCCTTGAATTTCCTTTGCTAATATCCCTAGGCTCCTCTCAAAGAATGATATGCACACTAAAACATACAAACACAGATTTGTATAGTAAGCATGAATAAGTAACCAGTACTATAAACCTTGTAGGATTTTTCCCAGCATATGATCACTTTAATAAAACAGCCACCATTTTAGCTAAATAAAGTGATTAAATATTGCTGGTGAAAAATCAGTAAAAAAGTAAGATGTAAATCTTAAAACCCAATTTCATCTGGCAACCAGAGGCCCATAGCAATAATGTCCATACTCTGGAGATAATATTTCTCAGAACAGAGCTAATAATTTTTGGAAGATCCTATGAACAGTCACTAGAGAATACAGCAAATGTCGGTAGATGTCTAAAGAAATTTAGGTCAAGAAAATAAGTGGACATTTAGGTAATACCAGAAAAAAAAATGGCAACTGGTCTGAGAGCACAATTTTATGAATCAGATAGAAATTCAATCCTGCAGGAAAATGTTAAGAATAAGCCCTGAGAAGCTTATTGTAACAGCGTATTAAATATTAGAACCAGAACACTAACATAGGAGAAGCTACTGAAAACTATTTGCAGACCAAAAGTTCGGTTGTTATAGGGAAAGGAATGGAAGTACTGGGCAAAAGCTGGGCAGCTAAAAAGCCCATATTTTAGATTGTAACCAGGGTGAACCAACTCCTTAGGGTGAGAAGAGGGAAGGCGAGGTGAGATGAGAAGTGAGAATTTCCCAGGGCCAGAGCTCCTGGGTTCTGAGAGACAAAGTCAGACCATTTGAGTTCAGAAGGAAAGGAAGCCTAAGAGAACACAAACACCAAGTTCAGGCAGGATATAAGGCAGAGTGTGGAGTTGACCTGAGGGGAGACAGGCAGCTCTGAGGCAGTTATTATAATCTTGTGTGTATTCAGTGAGTGAGCACATCTGCCTTAAATGGCCATGGGACATCCTTCCAACAACATGGATGAAGCCCAACTACCCCAGTGCTTTAAACTGCCCCATGGAAGACTGGGTAAGGCAGCGCTGAGGCTGTAGGTGGCAGGTAAGTGGTCCCAGGTATAGACTGGAGGTCTGATTAGGGAACCTAGAACCAGGCAGGTTGATGAGGATGGGTAAGAGAACTTTCCCTTTATAAAGGTAAAGTTGTTTCTTTTTAAGCCATCCATTATTGCATACATTGTGATGCACATTTTTATAAGCATGTGTGAAGAGACAAATAAAAATGCAGCCTTTTTTTGTTGTTCTGGAGATGGCTAAATGGGATTTTCACAGTAATGAGGCTGTTCTTAAAAAATGACCTCATACTTTAAAATCTGCTACCAATTAAAGGCTTGATTGATGTAGGGCAACATTATTTAGCAGATTTACTTTCTGGAGAGTCTGGGTGTGACTACCAGCTTTGGAACTTTTTTTTTTTTTTTTCCAGCTTTGGAACTTAAAAGTCACAGTGACCTTGTATTTGCCTAAGTTAGTAAAAACTATGATGTTTATTTGAAATGATTCATCAAATAAGGCTTTGGTTTTAAAAATAATTCCTGGAGATGTGTGTGTGTGTGTGTGTGTGTGTGTGTGTGTGTGCACGTGTATACATATGTGGATGTATGTATTTTTACATATATATGTGTATTTTTTAAAGGTAAATATATCTTTGGGGGGCAAGGAGAAATATTCATGCAAGGGAATTCCCTTCAGAAACCCTCAGTCAAGCTTTTGTTCTGAGAATATAACTATACAACTTATAGTTATATAAGTTTATAGATGATTAATAGTACTAAAGATGATTAATAGTACTAAAGATCAGATTATAAAATCTGATTCCCAGATAAAATCTGATCCCCTTATAAGATGATTAATAGTACTAAAGATCAGATTATAAAATCTAGTAGTCTTAAGCATGTCTCATTCTTTTCTATTAAAGAAAAACATTTCTCATTATATAGTAATATTCTTCCATTATGGAAAAATTGAAAATGCATATACAGAAAATAAAACATATTGGGTCACCTGGGTAGCTCAGTCTGCCTTTGGCTCAGGTCATGAACCTGGGGTGCCGGAATCAAGCCTTATCTTGGGCTCCCTGCTCAGTGGGAGTCTGCTTCTCCCTCTGACCCCCTCTCATGCTCTGTCTCACTCTCTCTCTCTCTCTAATAAATAAAAAAATAAAATAAAGTAAAATAAAAGATATCATCATTAGTCCCACCACAATAATCATGTTGCTGTTTTCTTTGCATAACTATGCATACTTCAAGGAAAAAAGTTGCATCCATATTAAAAGTTATTTTACCCAGTTTATTTAACCTAATTTTATATCATTAAATTTTTTAACATATTCTTCCTAGCTGTATTTTTACTTATTCTTGTTAATTATTATTTATAATGGTTGTATGCTGTACTATAAAGTGACATACTGTAATTTATTTAACCCTTTCTTATTACTGTATATGCAAATTATCTCCATTTTTTACCTTATAAATATTACTTCTCTAAAGAACCTTGTGCATAAAATATATTTTATATTTATTTATTTTTTAAAGGCTTTTTTGAAGATTTTATTTATTTATTTGACAGAGAGAGTACAAGTAGGGGGAGCAGCAGGTAAAGGGAGAAGCAGATACCTGCTGAGCAGAGAGCCTCACAAGGAGCTCGATGACAACCCTGGGATCATGACCTGAGCAAAAGGCAGATGCTTAACCAACTGAGCCACCCAGGTGCCCCATATTTTATATTTAAAATTGTTTCTTCAGGCCAGATTCCTGCAAGTGGGAGTACATGATAAAATGTTGACCCAATTCTTAAATATCTTGATAAAATTATAAAATATCATCTTTACAAAAGAGCATTTTATCTTTTTATTAATTTCACTCAATTATATATATTTATTGATTTCACATATGTAGGTGTATACATGCGCGCGCACACACACACACACACACACACACATATAATTTTTTTCTACAAATTTCTGGGATTAAGGGACCATGCTAGAAGATTAAGTTGCCTGGGGATAGCTAAGGGTATCTCAAGGCAGAGGATGGAGTGAGAAGCAAATGCCAGAAGGGAAAATAAATGTGAAAGAAGACTGGGGCAGTGAGGCTCAATAAGTCAAAAAGAGAATCTAGCAAATTGTCCCAGTGCCTATTTTAGAAGACTGGATGCAGAGACATGGAGACCAAAAGAAACTACCAAATAGTGAATAGATGTGAAAAGAGCATACCTGGGTCAGGGGCAATCATCCCAAAGTACAAACCCATAATTCCTTATCCAAAACCCCTGGCGCCAGGTATGTTTTAGATCTAGATGTTGTAGGATTTTTAGATTTTTTTATATTTATGTATTGTAGTAATATAGTATAAAATACCCCCACAGGTCTTTGGGTAATACAGGTAATAAAAAATATTAATATTTTTGCAGCCAAACATTTAATTCTTTGTAGGACATCTTCAAATTCCAAGTAGCCTAATGTCAGTTACAATGAGGTTTTGCCACCAAATGATGTCACTGAAAAGTTACACGAAATGACTTTGGTTTCCAGAACATTTTGGTTATAGGTAATATGGATAAAAGATTTTGAATATGTGTTGCTATTGGCAGTTTGGTAAGTGTTTTAAGCTGGTTTTTTTTTTTTAAGAAATAATAGAGGTTTTATTTGTTTATCCCTCTTTTTCTTTTTTTACAAATAGTTTTGAAAGGTCATACAAATTAAATATTTTAAGTGTGTTTGGTTAAAAGACTTGAAATATTTTTCTCTCTCTCTCTGAATTTTTCTATCCAATGAGATTAAAAACAAATATAAATCTTCTCTTTGATAATCAGGGATATTTTATTTGAAAGTCTCCTGGTGGAAATTAGATTTTCAAGCTAATATTTTGATTAAATATTTAGATAATTGATATAAACTATCACATTTAGAAGATAGGTAGATTTACCCTCAGATTTATACATTTTGTTGACAATTACTGCTTTCTCCTGTTCAAAATATATTCATGTTCAGATAATCATGAAACATTGGATCTTTGTGTAATACCTGAAAAAGTGACTCAATGAGAAAATGAAGTTTGAATTCCTCTCTACTTTGTAATTTATATTGTGGAAATGTTCTTCCTCACCTTTATACATACAATTTGATCTTTCTTAGAAATAGAAAAGTCATCATTAGCAGGTCAGAAGGAATACACAATCATAAACCTAGAAGAGGTGATTTATTTCTTATGTCTCTGTTATTCAAATAGATAGTTCTCTACCTACATTATTTCAAATGCTACACAGATGGTGGTTCATATAACTTCCCTTGGCATCATTTTCTTATATTTCATTATTCATATTCAGAGAATTTTATTCAACTTGTAACCTAACTCATTCTTTCTGTAATTTAAATTCATTACCTCTAACCCTATCTTCATTTGAAACAGAGTAAAGCTTATCACCAAATTATATCTGTTCCTATGTCTAAAGATTACATTAGTCTTCAAATTTCATTTCTCCATAGTAAAAAACATTTCCTTAAAATATTATACATTGCAAGTTATTTTTCTACCCTTTGTAGTTGGGTCAAAAGAAAGATACAAAAATCTAAAAAAGAAGTAACAATAACAAAAATGGTGGAAATTTATAATTCAATAGTGTTTATCTAGTAGTACTAGTATTTATCTCGGGCTATCAGGTGGTAAGGCACAGTGTGGTGATGAATAAACAAATGAATAAATTTAGTGACATGAATGGATAGGACATGAGTCTATTCCCTTGTGGCTTACAGTCTAGCAGAGGAGATTATATGGGTAAATAAAGGGATTGAAATTCAGACATATCTGGATTTGAATCTTTGTTCTGTTTCTTATCTGGATGAGAACTTTTCACACATGACTAAAGCCCTCAGTGCCTAGTTTCTGAGTAATAATTGTGAAAATCTAGCAGGATCCTCGTGAAGATAAAATGAGATAATGCATTCCAAGTGCCTAACTTAGTTCTGGCCCTTAGTATCAGGTATAAGTTATAAAAATAACTCTTCATTGAAAAAAAGTATTTAGTATCTATTAGGTGTCAGGTATTCATGTGAGTCTGGAGGATGAGCTCTGCATAAGATCATGCCCTGTCCTCAGAGAGCTTATGGTCTATTGGGAACATTAAGTACGCAATAGGTGACTACTCCATGTCATAGCAAGTACAAGACAGAGTGCCGTAGATGCAGATTAAAGGGATGATAAAGCCATATTGAAAGGTCAGGATTAGCTGTCTGACAAATTGACTGAGATCCAAAAGCAACTGGGAATTAATGAAGCAAAGAAGTCTCATGAAGAATCCTCAGGACAGAAAGAAAAATATATGCCTAAGGGAAATGTGTCATAGCACAATAATCTGGGGATAGAAGTATAATCCTTAGGGGATCATGAACATAAAGGAAGTGATGTAAGAGAGAATGGGGAGTTAGACAGGAGCCTGATCGTGAAGGCAGGCTGTCAGCCATGGGAAGAAATTTGGCTTTTATATGAAAGTCAGAGGTTAGTTACTGAAGTGTGTTCATGGAAGAAAAGAGAGAGAAGTGGGAGCAGATAAGTATATAGGTGTGGTGGCAAAAGTTCAGGAAGTTCCTGTCTGGTATCTTGCATTTTCTCTTTGGAGTAAATCATTCCCTGAGGATGGGATGGAAAGGAGGCAAAGAATAATGGGGTAGATAGGTTTCAGAAGGGTGGAGAATGTTCCTAAATAATTGCAGTGGAGTTGGAATTGACTATGGGATCATCAAAGGATTTCAGTTTATCATGGAGGATAAAGTTGAAATTAGAGCCCACAAATATGTGGTATGGTAGCTATTGAGGTATGCACATCCAGATTGCCATTACAGGACTGGTTACTGCCCATCCATGGAGAGTGTGTCCGGCATGTGACCTCTAGCTGTCAGCTCAGTCAGCTTCGGCTACAGACAGCTACCTCCCTAATAGCCACCTTGATTCTCCCTGAGTCTGGAGAATCTGCTGAAAAATATGGTGATCTCAACCTGAGAATTTGTGTGACCCTTTTTTTTTTTCAGCACTTCTCAACTGGCCACGTTCAGATACAGATTAGGTGGACCACTGCTGCAATCTCAGGTCAGGTATCTTTCAAGCCAGTAAGGCAGAGAAATTACCTGAGGACATAGGCAAGTGATAGAAGTGTAGTCTACTTGGTCATAGAGAAGAGTGTGATGACAGGAGATGCCTAAAGGAGAGTAGAGGTCCAGATGATTCTATGAACTGGAAATAACAGTGGGAGAGACAAAGCCTGACTGACATTCCAATTTGAATTATTTGAAAGTACATATTTATTGCAATTTCATAAGAAAGTATAGACAAAGCTACTATAGTATTTAGAGAAGTTTGGGTAACAGACGTGCTTATAAAAACTGATCTGATACTATGATGTTGGGACTATTCATCCTGTTTTCCTTCCCCTCAGAATTCACAGAGCCTCACCAAGCAATTACATGAACTAACTTCAAGCTAAGCATTTAATGGTTTAATGTGTTCTGCTTCCAGAGAGTGTTTATTGTGTAACAGGGGACTTCACCTTTTTAGTCAAAAGATTAAGGTATGTTAGGCATTGATAGAAGCATATGAAGATGTGATTTAGGGGGTCAGGAGAACCTTCAACATCCCTCAGAGAACATTTTCTATGTTGTTATTTTCTCTCGAAAATATGGCGTCAATGAAAAACGCCATAGGTATTTGCATTCTTGTCCAATATTATTTGATAATCTTCTGAAGTCTTGTTTAGTTTTAGACCCCCTGGTGCCTAGCATAATGCGTGCTTCATATGTTCTCAATGTAGATTCAAAAAATCAATGTTTCGTAGCTATAGCAATGTATTTAGTCTAGTACTATTCCTGTCTTCCCTAAAAAATTTAATCCTTTCTCATAATTTCTCATGGGTTCATTGAACTGTAACCTATGTCAAGTAACATTTGTGGTCCTAGCTCATCCAGTATTTTATGGAGACAACTTGGTTCTCTGAATAGGTTTTCATTTCATTCAGTGAGGATGATAAATCTTCTGTTAATATTTGATTCACACGTGATCTTGGCTATTTGAAAGGTATTTTAACTTGTCAAATTCTGTTTTAAGAGAGATATGAATACCTGTCATTAGTATATCTTTTCATCTATGCTATAGAATCCTTTTGTACTCCATGTCACATTTTAGCTTTTGAAAAGGCATGATCATGTGTATATTGAAAATTCTTTGTTTTAAAATAAGTCTCTAAATTGGAAAATTTTACTCTTTTGGAGCTTGGAAGATTTACCTTAAAAAATCTGACAGTGAACACAACCATAATATATTATGTGACTTTGGGCAAGATACTTGTCTCAATTTCTTCCTACAAAAGTGTAATAGTTTAGAAGATCATAGCAAGAATTGAATAATTATCCACACGTACATACTCATGCACACACACACACACACACAGCACCTAATATGTGTCTACCCTGTGGTAGGTGGGTTAATAAATATTCTCCACGTTTTAATGCACTCAAATATATTCAGCTATGTTAATTCATGCTAAGATAAGTTGCAATGATATATATTAGACAATAGTATTGGTTATTCTCTTTGTAAAAATCAATTCTTTCCACTGAAAAAATTTTTTTTAAGTTTTTTGTTTTTTAAGATTTTATTTATTTATTTGAGAGAGAGAGAGAGAGAGAATGAGAGGGAGAGGTCAGATGGAGAAGCAGACTCCCCGCTGAGGGGAGAGCCCGATGTGGGACTCGATCCAGGGACTCCAGGATCATGACCTGAGCCAAAGGCGGTTGCTTAACAACTGAGCCACCCAGGTGCCCCACTGAAAATGTTTTAATCAGGCTGTGCTTTTTGCTATTTCTGAAAATAGGCTAGCTGCAGAACTGCTAACTCTACCCTGGGCCAGGAATAAACAGTTGACAAAAACAGCATGACTTTGGCATATCAGTAGACATTAAATATTAAGAGTTCCAGTAACTTAATTGTTGACGTTAGGAAAAAGAGAAAACAATAATCTAGCATTCACATTTAAAAGTCACTTTTGTAGAGAAGCTAGTACTGAATAAGGTAGGTATGTTTAAAATTTGCAAAACCACTTTATAGGAAAGAATTCATCAAATCCCAAAGTATGTATAAATAGGAGAGTGTCTGGCAACGTGGAAGGCACTCCACAGGATTTGGGGAAATAAATGTTTTAGCAATTAGGTTTATTTCTTCTTTAATGATGTAGAAGCTCCTCTCAGTGATTATCTCCTTGCCTAATGACATACAGTTAGTAAATAGTAGAGCCGAGATTCACCTTCAGCTTGTTGAACATCAGGGCTGGTGTTGCCCCCACTGTACCATGTTAGTTAGCTTGCTTTATATATTATTGTAGAAATGATGTTGATTTTTTTTGTCTTCATGAAAAATTAAAGGAAGCCTTCCTAAATTTTCATTAAGAGTAAGTAAGCAAAAATGTAGAGGAAAACATTTATTAGAGCTTGAAAGAATTAATATAATAACAAAAATATTAGATCTTGGGGCTAATTTTTTTTTCAGCTTATTCCTAAACTCGAATCTCCTCCTAAGTTGTTACAGAAGACTTAGAAAACACTCTCCTTCTTGAATGGTGAAAACTAAGAATCAGCCAGGATAGCATACTATTACAAGCTGGGATTGATTCTAACTTCCATCTTCATAGAATTTTGAACTAGGCAGTATTGAAAGGGAGAAATAGAACCTAGGTTAATTAAGCTTCATTCTTGTCATTTAAAGGTAGCAGGTTTACAAAGCATCCAGCCTAAGAATGATCAGACAGCAAGGATTTGTTATTTTAGACAGCCATTCCATCAATTGATACATCTATCTATCTATCTATCTATCTATCTATCTATCTATCTATCTATCTCTGTGTCAAGATAAGCCTGTGTGTGTTCACTTTTTCTGATTATAAAAGTAATAGATACTGACCGTAAAAAGTCTTTAGATTGAGAATACAAGGCATAAGAGTGAAACCCTTTCATGATGGCAGTCTGGAGATAGCCACTGTTAACACCTATGCCTATTTCCCCTGATTATTCTTAATGAATGTAAGCCCCACATGCAGAATCATGCTACACACAGAATTGAGTGCTGCTTGTTCTACTCATTTTGTTGTTGTTGTGTTTGTTTTTGGAGAGCTCTTGAGATCAATTCTCTAAATTCCTGATTTGATTTTTTCTAGCACTAATTCTGGTATTTAATGCTTCTAATGTTGTTTTTAACTTTGCCATTGTGGTTTTAAATTTCTTGTCATTTTTACTAATTTTGATAAGTATTTTGTTCATCTCAGGCTAGTGCCTGATTTCCTATAGAATTTCAATATTTAAAAGAGACCTTATGGGATGCCTGGGTAGCTCAGTGGGTTAAAGCCTCTGCCTTTGGCTCAGGTCACGATCTCAGGGTCCTAGATCAAGCCCCACATTGGGCTTTCTGCTCACTGGGGAGCCTGCTTCCCTCCCCCACCCCCACCTGCCTCTCTGCCTACTTGTGATCTCTCTCTCTCTCTGTCAAAAAATAATAAATAAATAAATAAACAAATAAATAAATCTTTAAAAAAATAAAAGAGACCTTATAATTTTGTATGGTTTTGATGTAATAGTTTTGAAGTTCTTCATTAACTAGTATTATACTTCTCTCCCCCCTCAAATATTCCCTTTTTTTATTCATTACCCCCATGTTCTCCTTCCCTTACTTACAGCATTATTTTTTCATTTTTTCATACATATAACATTTTAAATCTTTTAATTCATCCTTGAATAGGAAAGGATTTTCGAGGATCTAGTATTTGCCAATAAAGATAAATTCCCTTGTACCCCTTACTCTTTATTTAGGTGGTGTCAGAATTTCTGTAGCCAATGTGTACCATGTTTTGCTGTTCATTCACCCCCTCTACAGCAATAATTGCTGTCCCTGTTGACATATTAACTCTCCCTTTAGCTCTCTGGATTTTTAGTTCTATAAGTTGCTCTTATGTCTCTAATTTAGAAAGAAAAAATTTCTGTTTCCCAGGTTACCTACTTAGTGGTGGCATTCAATAGATATAAACCCACTAAAAGATCTAGATATTAAGGACTTTGTGAACAAGTTATCTTCAGAAATAACAGAGTTAGTCTTATAATTTCTGAGTTTGGAGAACATTGGATAACAATTACATCGTACTAGAAAAAAATGATTTATTCTTCTTTCGGTTGACCTTTCTTGAGTCTGAATTCATAAATCTAGGCTCAAAGATGAAGCTATTTAGACTGAAAAAGGAACTTACTTGTTCTTGGCTAATTTATTGATAACATACACATTATATGTTGTCTTACTATCTTAAAACTCCTCTGTAGTTTTTCACCTGAATTATTACTATTGCAAAAATGCGTACTTCCTACTAATTTTGCACAAAATTGTTTTGGCAATGATGATTTACTGTTCCTTATAATAATTATCGTATTTTAAGGTTTTTTTTAAAGAAAGATATTCTAGAACAATTCTTTCTACCATTTCAAAGAATTTTGAGGTGGTTTGAAGGGCATTCTCCTTTTGATAAATGTAATAAAATTGCTATTAAACCTCCTTTGTATCATTTCAGAAATAGAACTAGAATCAAGTACTGACTGACTCCTGTGGATGTGGAAATTGTTTTATATGTTTTTGTAGCATACAGATTAGATTAATATAATTCTCTGTTTTCACCTGTGCCAGAATTCTCATTATAAAAAATGTGACACATACTGTATTTGGTAATAAGTATGATTCATGGTTCCCACAGGACAGTTAAAAATCTCACCCTCTGAAATCTCTCTATTGGCTTCTCAGTGTGAACTGTCTTGAATTTTAGATTTGCTGCTTGTGTGTCTGTTGACTCATAAATAATCTTCATACAAAATAAATTCTGTTCCATTAAAAATTATTTCATAAATTATCTTATTCATGAGATATCCAACCTACCCAGAGACAAGAGAAGGACTGTGCCAAACAATAGTGAATGGTCTGAAATAGCATCAAAATGCCTGTGTCTATACTAACCTTAATGGGAAAATGAATAAATATCAGTATTGTGCTTATTTGAGTTTTTAGTTTGAGCTTTCCTCTGTCTGCCCTCTGGTGGGACTACTAATAAGTAACTGACAAGCTTTTTTTTTTTTTTAAGATTTTATTTATTTATTTATTTGAGAGACAGAGAAAGGGAGAGAGAGCATGAGAGGAGAGAAGGCCAGAGGAAGAAGCAGACTCCCCGCAGAGCTGGGAGCCTGATGTGGGACTCGATCACGGAACTCAAGGTTCATGACCTGAGCTGAAGGCAGTTGCTCAACCAACTGAGCCACCCAGGCGCCCCAGTAACTGACAAGCTTTTAAAATCATCGCTAGTAAGAAAATGGATAAGAAAATTATAGGTAAACCGGAAAAATGAGATTCAGAGAGTTTTGTTTACCTTACTTTACAAAGTAGGGCATGCTGTATGTAAATACTCCTAATGGGATGATGGATCAAGTTGATTTTTGAAGAATGACTGGCTTCAATTACATAAACTGACTAGTAAAAATAATGAGAAAGACTCAAAGTTAGTGTTTCCCTTCATTGTGTGGTTGTGTTTTCCCTATAATTACTTAATGACAGAAGAGTAGAAAAACCAATCACTTACCAATTCTGCCTTCTGTGTGCAAACATGCTGATTTGATGTTTCTTGTTTGAAAAAGAAAGTTATTTTTTAACTGAATTTAATTAAATGTAATTAATTTATGATTTACTGGTATCATGTAGATACATCATCTTCTTCCGTGATCTGAAATGGATCATTTATCACCAAAAATGCACAGAATGTAAGTGGCTTCATTTTTATAAAATTCCTAAATTATTTGCATTTGAGTAGATCTTCCTAGGTAGAAGCACTGATTTTGACTGTGGCATTTTTAGGAAAAGGTCAACTAATATCTTCTAAAGTAAATTTAGACTATTAGAGTTAAGAGCAAATTTGTCTTCAAATCTCAGTGAAACATGGATATTTTACATTTAATTTCTTTAAAAATTTTATGGTTATTAATTTTCAACTTAGTAAATATAAGAATATATATGTAAATATAAGAAAAATAATACTATGATATACTATCAGTATTTCATAAATCGAAGCCTGTTTGAACATCAAAAAGGAAGGACAATCTCAAATTTTAATAATTACATTTAATTTTATGAAAGTCTATTAAAACTCACTACATCTTCTAATCAACATTTTAATGTCTTCCTAACACTGGCTGGATTGTGTAACCAACATTGCAGTCTACCTAAAACATTTTTGCTGTTTTTTTTTCAGAAAATTTTTTTATTTCCATTCTTACAAAATCACTTGGTCAGTTGCCATGACAGCAGGATGTCATTTATTTGAGAGAAAATAGTGACATATTTTTGGCTTGTAATTATTTTTGGTTTTTTATTAGTGATATTAAATGTTTGAGTTTTTATTCCTTCCCTATAAAACATAGCTGTAAAAGTGTCTATCAGTAGCCCCATAGTAGTGGCTTGAACCTGAACAGATTCAATCCATCATTAGAGAAAACCATTTCTTCCCTATTGAACAGGATTTGTGTGGTAAGGTACTTAAAATCTTGGACTCCAGAAAGCCACCTGCTTCTGCTGAGGTATTCAGACAAAGACTCTTGGAAACCGGCCAGGTTTGAGTGCTCAAACCCATTGCTTACGTGTTTGACAGTAACATCTGGTAGCACAGATGCTGAATTCTAGAGAGCCATAATTATCTTTGAGATAAAGGAGAAGTTGTCTTACAGTTATTATCATGCTCCTACCGCAGGTATTAGAAAGAGGCAATCATTCTGTATTTCCCTGCCAGCATGTTTTCTCAGTTTTGGAGATGAAATTTCTAGATCGTGTACAACATTGAGATTAAGAATCATTATGTGGTTTTAAGTGGTACAAAGGTTTCAAAAGAGCATAAAGGATGTGATGAAAATGTTTTGTTGTTTCCAAGTGTCTATTCAAAACCCATTGAGCTAGGTGCCAAAAACTCATAGGCTAGCCTATTCAAGGAAAGGTGATGACAATAGCCTCTCTTGGTTTCACACTCTATCCTTGAGCCACTCATAAATAAGACTGTCAGATTTTGTACCAATCAAAGAGTCTGTCTTAGCTTTATCTCGGCTGTTAAGAATTCCCTTTTCCCATTTTTCTCTTTCTCAGACAGATTATTATTAAAAAGTATATGACAGGTGGCAATGCATCTATATGTTGTTTGTCTTTTAGAAGGAGTATTGTATATGCTGAGAGCACATTCAAAATGATGGTCTGGGATTTCTTGATAACCTTTACCTCCAGGACTCAGAAACTGCAGTTTGTGAATTGGTAGCATAGTGACTTATTTAGAGAGCCTACTTTAATGTGTACCAGGTTGCCAGAGCTAATGGGAACAAGTAATGGCCATTTTTAAGGACTATAAAGATGATTGGGGTGGGCATGCATAAATTTTACTTCTCTGTTTCTCACTCTGAATACAAGACTGTTACTCATTGATGTATATATTCTTTGCTTCATTAAATATTAATGATAGCCTACAATGTGTAACGCATTCTGGTAGGTGCCAGACACACATTAGTGAATGAAACTGACATAATCCCTGCCTTTCTGTGGTTTACAGGTTATTTACAGGAATTACAAATTCAAATGCCTTTAGGGCCAAGCAGATAAAGAAAATGAGTGAAGCTGTGAATATAAGCCCATAATTAGTGGTGGAGACTGTCAGTAAAGAAGAATGAATATTCTACTGGACAGAATTCAAATTCAAACTGTGTTTAAATAATGAGTCATACCTTTGGGGGAAAAAAAAGATAGAAAGAAAGAAAGATGCACCCAGGATCTGAGCATGTTCTGTGGCTCTCTGCTCATGAGTTTGAGCTTTGGTAATGAATCAGCATTGGGATGTCCTAGCAACGTTCATAACTGTGTCTGCATTTGTGAGCCGAATCTTCCATCTGTCACGTATCATGTCATCAACAGTGTGCAGTCATGGCCCGGGAGCAATCAGCTACAGGGACCAGGATGAGTTCTCAAGTTCCTGTTTACAGAGCAACTACATTATAGTGGCTGACTCGGCAGCTACCTTGGGCACTGCCTGGTAAAAGCCTTTCGGTGCCCATGCCAGTCAGGCTGGGCTGCTGTCTGCCTTGGTCAGACGCAGCAGTGCTGGCTGACGTTCCTCTGGTTTGCTTTATTGGCAACGTCTTTTCTGCCATCAGCATCCTGCTTATTAGTCTATAAACTGGGAATTGTCTTTCTGTTCATGGCAAATAGTTCATCCTTTAGAAAACAAACTATCCTGAATTTCCTGTAAGGTGAATGTAGGTCAGACTTTCGCCAAGTTAGAAACCACTGTACTTTCTCGATTGAGCATCATAGCAAAATAAAAGAAAGAAAAAGGTAACAACCCAAATAATAATGGTCTGACTATAAACCCTATATATCCACATACCACTCTACCATATATTATGTGAATTACACGATCTGTGCAAAACCCAGAAATTTTTAAAAGGATGAAATGTCTTAATATTTCATTTGCACACTTAAAAAACCCCATCCATATGCCATACATCAAAGGCTAAAAATTAGATCATCATCATAATAAATATTAACAACAATAAGATAACAAATAGTAGCATTTATTGAGTGTTTAGTACCTTCTAGAAACAGTTAACATTAGACAAATTGAGCAAGGTAGTTACCAAATATATTTTCTAACTTATTTTGGAATAAAATGAAATTGTTAATGACTACTGTATTACCAACATTCTTTTTCATCATTTAGCAGATTAAAAGTAATGTCCTTCTTATAGTTTGTATTTGTTCTTAATAGCTGGTGTCACTTGGGTAATTCCTCATTACTCTTCTAGTATGAGCTGGATTTTTTTTTATTAAGAATTTATAAGCATGACTATATTGTAGAAAGTTATCAGCAGTAATTTCCAAAACTCTGAACAGAAAAAAAATTGGCATAAGAAACATGATAAGGAGATCTGAGTTTCTATAATACATACAAGAACTTTCAGCTATTTTTCTAAGATCATGAAGCTAGTTTATTTGCTCTTGTCTCTTAGAGACCGTCCCATGATAAACTATCCCTAATACAAATTTGTTCCATGATTTAAATTATCAAAATATTCTGAACAAAATGTTACAAAGGTTTTGATGGTTTTCTTCTGCAATGATAAATGATAAATTAGGACTGTGATACTCATAGTATATGGATACATAATTCCTAGGGAAGATGAAAGAAAACTTATATATCAAAAATATGTATAGAAGTAAAACAAGGATTTGCTGGTGATGAGAAAAATAATATGGATATTCAAGAATTGCTACATTATGTAAAATTTAATATATCTAAATAGGTTCCCAAGTATCTCATTGAAAATAAATTTTAAAGATACCCAAAGGAGCCATGAGATTTTATTACAAAATGGAAATTACATGTTCACAAGTATAAACTTCCTTCCAAGATTGAAATGCAAATGCATGAATATCTCTTATTTTTCTAGTTTCTTGTTTGAGAACCTGGATGTCTTTTTATTAAGATTTATTTATCAGTAGACTCAGTCCAGTGGACAAGATTCCAAGGCTTAGCTAACCCTCTACTATGTCTTTTTTTACTCACCAGTGATGAGATCAGAAGTTTGCCTTGCTCAGCAAGACTGTGCATGATGAGCATAACTTTCCTATTTCACTTTTTTATTTGATCTTATTTTTTTCAATATTTTATTTTAAGTAATCTCTACATTGAATGTGGGGCTTGACCTCACAACCCTGACATCAAGGGCCCCATGCTCCACTGACTGACCCACCAGGTGCCCCATCATTTTTTTTAAGTATTTATTTATTTGAGAGAGAGAGAAAGAGAGAGGAGGAGGAGCAGAGGGAGAGGGTGGGAGAGAATCTCAAGCAGACTCCCTGCTGAGAGCAGAGCCCACGCAGGACTCGATCTCAAAACCCTGAGATCATGACCTAAGCCAAAATCAAGAGTCAGATACCCAGCCAACTGAGCCACCAGGCACTGCATCACTTTTTTGATTTTAGATATTGAGTGATGATCTCGTCTCTCAATAGAGAATACAATTAAATAGTTTTGTTTTAAATGTTTAAAATTTAATGCTACTTAAATCCTAGAATGCAACCAGTGACAGTAGCTTCAGGTGTATTATATTGAACAAACCAGATCCAGGGATGACATATTGTTCCTTATGGCAGAGTGGCACCCATGGGCAAAGCACATGTGAACCAAAAATGCTACACAGAATTATGGGTGTACCCTGAGAATACAGCAAAAGTAGTTCAGGAAGCTTCTAGTAATAAAGGAAGAGGAGAGAAAGATTAGTGACAGTCTTTATATTGGAAATTAGTTCATGGTACTTTAAATGTATGGTAGTTTAAAAAAATTATTTTTATTATCCTTTTCTTTCTTCTTCTTTTTCTTCTTCTTCTTCCTCCTCTTCTTCTTCTTCTTCTACTTCTTCTTTCTTCTTCTTTCTTCTTCTTTTTTTTTCTTCTTCTTCTTCTCCTCCTTCTCCATCTTCCTGGATCTTGAATATAGCTATGTCATGTGTGATTATTATTTATACTTGTTTTAATAAGTTTGTATTGCTCTAGATATTTGTAAGTATTGCATCCAGAAGACATAAGCAGTGCTTTTCAATGACTGTGCATTAGAATCATCCAAGGAGCTTTTAAGAGATCCAAACCCTTGAAACTCATCCAAAACCAGTTGAATCAGAATCTTTGGGTGTGGGACACAGACACTGATTTTTTTGAAGTTCCCCAAATAATGATGTGCACCCAAATTTAAGAACAATTTAAAGTCCCCTACTATTATTGTATTATTGTTGATGTGTTTCTTTGACTTTGTTATTAATTGGTTTATATAATTGGCTGCTCCCACGTTAGGGGCATAGATGTTTACAATTGTTAGATCTTCTTGTTGGACGGTCCCTTTAAGTATGATATAGTGTCCTTCTTCATCTCTTATTATATT
>CM052799.1:114465038-114585364 GCA_028533885.1 Nasua narica
GAAGGTGGTCGATTTTCTGCTCCTAGAATTGCTCTTCTTCCTCTCTTCTCCCTCCTGTTCAGTATGCTGGCTTTTAAAATGATTTATTAACTATCTAGATGAACTTCTGGGTTCCGACTCTATCTCAACCTCCTATTTCTCCGCCATCTTGCTCCTCCTCCACCTAAGAACAATTTATTTAAGAAATGTAAAGTAAAAAGAAAGAGAAAGAAAGAAAGAAGGAAAGAAGGAAAGAAAGAAAAAAAGAGAGATGCTAAGGGAAAAAGAAGACAATGCAGTTTAAAATTTGGCATACTTTTTAGAATATATTTTTACGGAAAAATTCTGGCCTGTCTTTGGAGGTGATTGATAAAATAGTGAGTTAAATTTAGACCTGTTCAAGGAAGTGGAATAAATGGCCCTCTCAGGTTGCTGTTAGAGTAAGGGTTCTTGTTTCTAGATTAAATTGTCAGGAATGAGTATTTATTCTTCAGCATTTTGATGCTATCCTAACACCCGAGTAAAATACTAAAGTGAACCATAGATTTAAAATGAGACCATGATCCTTTGGATGCATGTTAGACTCCATGTTCTTTATTCTCAAATAAATCTTTAGATAAATAGTTCTACTACCTCAGTGAAGTTAGTATTAATAATTTCCTGCATGAATGAAGTTCATTATTTGAAGATGAAATGTGTGATTAGTATATATTGAATTACATATAATGTGATCAATGATTGATTATGCTTATTATTTCCTACATTGCTTTTTTATTTGAGCACTATGTTTAAAATCACACCCCTCACTGGTTTTTGAAAGGTGTAAAAAAAAAAGACCCTAGAATTTGCTGTAATAAATTGCTTGATATAACCTATTTTTTAAAATTTTAAAATGTCATTCAATGATGAGATATTGATTATATTGCTTATTATTAAGTTTTTTTTAAGTTACTAATTAAGTTTTTTATTGTTACTAATTTTATACTAGAAAAAGTAGATTGTTTACTCTTAAAAACTGGCTAGAGGACTTCTGTAACAAGCTATCATCTAACTTTAAGAATTTAGAACTTCTCATATGATCATAGATATCATATATCTAGCTGGGTACAGCTGACCTGCAGAAAAGCTGGGGAGATATATATATATATATATATATACACACACACACATACATACATACCTCTAGGACCACTATATATATCTATATAGATATATAGATATATACCTCTAGGACCCCTATGTCTAAATTTAAAAAAAATAGATGCTTTAAATAAATTGACCTGTTATATCTCGCTGTATTAGTCAGGGTCCTGCAGAGAAGCAGAACCAGTAAGAGATCTAAATATGTATGCATATATAACTACATAAACATATATACATATATATATATAATTTCTATGTAAACATGTTTATACATATATAACTAATTTAAGCATATATAATCATGTATATATAAGCATACATACACATATATGTATATATTTCTTATAAGGAATTGAGGCATATGATTATGGAGGCTAACTCCCACATCTGCTGTCTCTAAACTGGAGACCCAGAAAGTTGGAAGTTTGATTCTGGTTCAAGCCTGAAGGCCTGAGAACCATGGAAGCTGGTATTATAAGCCTCAGTCCAAGCAAAAGATGAGCAATGTCCCAGCTCAGTTAGTCAGACTGAATTCTTTTTTCTTCTGCCCTCAATGGATTAGATGATGCCCACCTACACTGGTGAGGGCTATCTTTATTCGGTCTGTGGATGCAGATGCTAATATCATCCAGAAACACCTTTGAAGACACACCCAGAAATATGGTTAGCCAAAAATTCTGGTCAACCAAAAAATAAAAAAATTAAAAAAATAAATAAAAAAAATTCTGGTCAACCTGTGGCCTGTCAAGTGACACATAAAATTAAGGATCATACCCACCTCCCTGGGCTCATCAACAGAATAAATTAAGCCATGTCAAAGTTATTTTTCTTTCTAGGTCATTTTTTTAACACCATAATGAAGTTTCTTTACCTAAACAAAACCACTGTCATTTAGCCTCTTTCCCATTGTTTGTACTTTTTGTCATAAAAAGAAAGGAGAAATTGCTGTCAAGGTACCTGTCTTCTGTCAGCATTCTAGAAAATTTGGAAAATGTTTCAGATCTGCTGAGCTTGAAAAGTCATCCAAATGATTCTTTAAACCAAAATCATCAAAAATAAACTGATTTACATTAGCCTTGGGACTGCCTACCTCTAGTTGCTACACTTAAATTGATAAAGTCATGTCAGTTCTGTTACCAGAATGAAAGAAGAGCCTCTGCATCTAGGTAAGATACAGAATGAAATGTAGAAGGCAATACTATGTAGTGGGAAAAGCTGGAGTTTTGAGCTAAATCATGGTTCAGATCTTGGATTCAGTGTTTATAAGTGATTCAGACAATGCCCAACTTATGATGGTTCAACAAGATTTTTCAGCTTTATGATGGTGCATAAACAATGCACTATTAGGGAGAAGAATTCCTGTTTTTTAAAAGGTCCTTCTAGCTGGACTAAGGATCAAATTGATATGAGACAGATTAATAGGAGAATGTCACATTTAATTGGCATATATACAGGGCATATAAACAGGACCCCCAGTTTAGATTTTTCTGTGTGGTTAAGGGAAGGACAAAAGTGTCTCTTGAGCCCACAGAGTCTCAAGTACCTTCAGTTTGAAATAATCCACATGCCAAAGTGGCACATTCTGGGAGTAGGAGTGGGGGCTGTCCAGAACCCCTTCAGCACATTCACTAGAAACCATACTTCAAATTTTGAATTTTACCTGTTTCCCTGGCTAGTGATATGTGGTTATTCTTCATGATGCCGGGCAGTGGTGGTGATCTACAGCTCCCAGCCACACAATGAGGAAAGAAACAACTGATTCACTTACAACCCTCCTATATCCATAAAACTATTCGGGTTTTCACTTTTACTATGGTATTCAATATATTATATGAGATATTCAATGTTTTATTATAATATGGAATTTGTGTTAGATGATTTTGCTCAACTGTAGGCTAATGTAACTGTTCTGAAAATGTTTAAGTTAGGCTAGGCTAAGCTATGATGTTTGGTAGGGTAGGTGTAAAAATGGATTTTTGACTTAATGATATTTTTGACTGATGATGGATTTATTGAAATGTAACCTTATCATAAGTTGAGGAAGATATGTATGTCCTTCAGTTATCTAAGACTCAGTTTTATCATTTGTAAAATGGAAAGAAAACTACTTACTAGTTACAGTGGATATGACTGAATCATATAATACTTGTAAATAAGCTGACGCCACACAGAAAGCACTGAATAATAAATGAGTTCTATTAATATTTTAAGTTTGTGTGTCCATGGAAAACTAACAAACAATTCTCAGTTAGTCTTTTTATTAGAAGTGGCTAGAATACGCCAAGCCTGATCTGAACATTTATTATCCCAACCTTACCCATATACTATGTCATCGGATCAGCTTGCTGTCACTTGGCATGCATCTATCCATGATAAGCTAGCTAAAAATGCAGAGGAATAGGGAGTGCCTTAACTAGGATTCTCAAATTGATTGTAACCTCCCATGTTAACTGGAAAGTTATCATGTTATCTCAGTTTCTATTCTTTGGTATGGATGTAATTTGATGCAATTGCAGGTGAGGATTAACAGTTTTCTAAATAATTCACAGGACTTCAGTTGACTGACATAGAGAACCCATTCTTTCTCAAGTTGTAAATGCATTGTTCATTTAATTTTTCAAAATCCAGTTTCCCTGAAAAATAAAAATTGACATTTCAGCTTAATACCCTATTCATAACAGCCAAAAAGTTATAGAAGAAGCTTATATTTCCCCTTTGCGGATTTTTGTTTGTTTGCTTAAAGTAGTTTGTGGAAGAAAATAGTTTTCCTTTACCTAAGTTGCTTAATTTTGGGGTGTTCTTTAGATATAAAACCACAATGCACGTGGCATCATTTATTACTTCAGTAATCAGATATTTGTTGTATGACTATTATATGCAAGGCACATTCAACTTTGAGCTGAATCATCATCTTTAATATTTCATAACCCAGTGCATTAAGCACATGTCAGTAGGGTTACTGATTTTGTGGCCTCATCTGATGAAAAGGGAAGTCAATCCTGAGTCTGAGTCAAAGAAGCAAGAATACAAACTTTAAAGACCATTTATGTGGTTTATTATATTCTACACAGGATAAAAATTACCCTATTCTGAATTGGTAGGTCAGGAGGTGGGGCAATTACTAGGAGCTCAGAGTTTGATGACACAGTGTATTTGTGAGGTAATATGTGTTGGACTCAAAATTAAAAAAAAAAACTATCATATGAAACTATCATATGCTAATTCAAAACAGATTTTTAAAAATATATTAGAATTGGGGCACCTGGGTGGCTCAGTTGGTTAAGCATCTGCCTTTAGCTCAGGTCATGATCTCAGGGTCCTGCATCAGACTCCTTGCTCAGCAGCGAGTCTACTTTTCTCTCTCCCTCTGTGATCTCTTTCACTTTTGCTCTCTCAAATAAATAAATAAATAAAGTCTTTAAAAAAGAAGTATTGGAACTTTACTATTAGCAATATTTACTATTAGTTTTGAAATATATGTTAATCACGAACATGTGAGTTACCTCGTATGTAAACATTTTAAAACAATATTTCATGTTTCAGAAATCAAATTGAGAGCTAAAAATATATTAATTTAAGGATTCTACTTGGATGACTATACAAGCATATTAAACTAAATTTGTCATCTTGATAAAGATTGATAACTATAAAATTTTAATGAATTCTCAATTTTATTTTCAAATATATAATTCGCTATAAGTGCAACAAAAAAATCAACTATTTGTATCAGTAGGATTCTCACAAAAAATGTAAAAAGAAATCTTAGTTAAAAGATGTTTTGAGTTTTTGATAGTGAGAGTACAGCAAGGACCAACTTAACCTGGGTTATGGAAGCCCATCTGCAGCACAAAGTAGCTGATTTACTACTGATTGTGTCTAGGTCTATAAAGATGCCACAACAGGAGATGGAATTGTTTTAGAATTGTAGCCAAGTAGGAGCCCCTGGGTGGCGCAGTTGGTTGAGCGACTGCCTTCAGCTCAGGTCATGATCCCGGAGTCCTGGGATCGAGTCCCACATCGGGCTCCCAGCTCCATGGGGAGTCTGCTTCTCACTCTGACCTCTCTCTCACTCTCTCTCTTTCCTCATAAATAAATAAATAAAATCTTTAAAAAAAAAAAAAAGAATTGTAGCCAAGTATAGGAAGGAAAGCTTCAAGAGTTTTGTTTAACACACACACACACACCCATACACACTCATACACAAAGATTACAATACACATTTTTGATTCTAAACTTCATAAGATTTTTGACAGGAAGTGAAAATATTTGAAATCTCTCTAATATCTCTATCCTTTTTAGGACTCAATTCATGCCATGTATCTGGGACAATCTTTATAGGTAGTTCAAAACAATGACATAAAGGAAATTCTTTGGTCTTGACTACATGGGACTACATATGAAGTCATGAATTAGGAGCAGCACCTAACTGGTTTCTGGAGATTTCGGAAATAAGGGAGAATATGGGATTTTTTTTAACCATATGATTATTTGTTGTCACGAATGTCTACTGAAGTGGTAGATTTGATTATTTTGTGTTGGGTAGCTAGCAGTTTTAAATTTATCTTTTGTTTAAATTTGTTTTACAAGAGGCTAAATATTATAGCAATTCTTTAAAAAAGGCTTACTAGTTATGCATATATGTATATATGCATGTTCTCTTTGCTTGTAAAAGTATAAGCAACATTTAATTGCTTATTATCTGAAAGAACTAATAGTTAATTTAAAAATATTTATAATCAAGAGAAAGAATTTGGATTATGAATAATCTCTAAAGGTTTCAGGGTTGAAAAACTTTTACTTTTCCAAGAAAAGAAAAAGTTCAGAGAAGAATTCATGACAATTTGGAAATTATTTTTCCCTATAATTTATTAGAAGGTACCCATAAACAATATTTATTTCTAAGGACTAATTCCCTATCAGTAAATTCATATTTGCATTTTTGGGAAAATGATAACAGTAAAACGAAACACATTTAGAATTGCTATTTTGGTGGGCTACTTGTATTAAAGAAAAACTGATCCATGACACTTGCAAAGAATGGTAGGTCAGGCTCTATTTAGTGGGACTATCACAATAGGTGTAGGGACCACTGCAGTGGAGTTTTGTAGTAGGGAGAGAGATTGGGTTCAACTCCAAATACAAGAAGAAGAAGTAGTAATTTATAGTCAAGGATGGGGAGCAAGGTTGGTCAGTTGGAATATTGTCAAGGACACAACAGTGGTTATGGGAGATTCTGTTTAAACTGACCTAACAGGATTTTTTCTGAAGGTAGGCCAAGGTGATCAGGTATTACCTGGGAGATGATAGGATAGATGAGCAACCTGATTGGTTATTGAGGATGATGAGATATTGAGTGTGAGGGATTCTAATTAAATTGACCTCACAGGATTCTTGCTAAAATTGGACAATGCAGAGAAGAATGTGGAAGCTCAAAAGTAAAGTCCTAGTTGAAAAAGTGTTTAGAGGTGCCTCGGTGGAGTTTGATCAAGTAGAGAATCTTTGTCACTTTTTAAATTAAGAGTCAAATAAGTACAAGAATTTTACCAAAAAAAAAAAAAAATGTACATGGAAGCACAGACCTTCAATTATACCAGCCACAAAAAGGCTAATGTTATCTATGATTATTTAATTTTAATATTAATTGTGAGGTCCCAATGTTCAAACAGATTTGGTATCAAGTATAAACTGAGCTTTGGGGAAAGGGCTATTCAATTTCTTTTTTTTTTCTCTGCATCTCAGTCAGGGATTAGCACCATGTTGCCTGTCCCCCTAAATTAAATGCCCTGGCCTTTTTCCTATAAGAGAACACATCTTGTTTATCCAAAATGTTTTGTGCCCCCTCCTCTCACCCAGTATATTGAAAATTTACACTGCACTGAGTCATAGTGTCTGCACAGGTATCCAAAAGAATGCAAACTGCAGATTGAAATCACATCTTGATATTTAATGGGCAGTGTGGGGGAAGGAGGCGTATTTTGCCATGTTTATGAAGGAATACCAGAGGTTTCTCTTTTCTTCAGCTTTGATTGATTGCATCTCTTTCACATACATAACTAATTCAAATTATTTGTGTCTCTTGAGTATATAACATGAGCCAAAAGTTGCACTACATCCTTATACTGTTTGCAAACTCTCTAAGTGATTCTTGCCAGGAACCAGCACTCAAGGGGAAAGTTAATATCCAGGATACTCCAATAGCTTGATTTGATTTTATTTTCAAAGGAAGCTTTGTCAAATCAAGGGTATAAGAGAGATGTGACTTGAAAAAATTTTATTCATATTAATTTGTATGTTAATTCTTTGTTGTCTTCTCTTTAGACAAGCTGAGAGATCTTTATAATATTTAAATACTTTAAATTAAAAATGTTTCTTTTTTTAGAACATTTCTGATCATAAATATATAAGACTTTACTCTTCAAGCATGCAAATGATGTTTGCATATGAAGAACGCCTAGATGAAACTATATTTTCTTTTCTCAGGGCTTGAGAAAGGGAATCTGTTACAAATAATCTCTGTAATTTGATCATGATGACATATATCATTTCTGAAAAATAACTAAAGTGAACTAGTCTGTACTTAGTTCAAGGAGGCAGACAAATCTTTGTGTTCCGCTTAAGCCTAAGCTATATATGAAATGAAACTGATGTTACAACTAGAGGATATAGCAAAGTAGATTTGAATGACTGAAAAGATTTGGCAACTTTTCTATTTTGAAAGTTTTTCCATGATGCAGAGGAAAAGTTCAAAATGACTGTGTATGCTCTTTCTATCTGTATATTATATAAATTTACTGGAAAACATCTACACTGTTCAAATGATGAATGGCAACTAATTCTGAGGCACTAAGGTGAAAAGTTACAAAGTAGTTGTTTGCAAAGGTAGTTGCTGATTCCCACCCCCCCAGGCTTCTTTTTGTGTAATATTCTCTCTCTCTCTCTCTTTTTTTTTTTCTGTAATATTCTCTTTTAAATGGGAAGAAGGTAGAAATATTAAGATTTGGAGGTAGTTTACAGGCAGAGCCAAAATACAGAAATTTAACATCAACTGAAATTGGTATAGCAAAACAAAAATAAGTGTGAGGATAGAGAAGAACCAGGAATAAAGCTGAGTGAACGTCATAATATGCTAGACATGTAAGGAGAGTAGGGCAGTGGCGTAACCTTGCATTTCTTGATTTGCTTATTACCATAAAAACTATTCATACTTGAATAGTATTAAGAGACTCATGAGTCCATAACACTGGTATTTTTTCACTTCTTAGTGCCTTGTAAATTTATTTATTTATTAATCCATCTATGTGGGCTCATGTGGTAGAGTTACATAGTTCTTTTTCCGTGCTTCACTGCACCTTTTGGTTTGTACAAGCCTTGGGTGAACCAGAGGGGCAGCTGCTCCCACACTGGGGAAGGAAATTCAATGATTCATGATCATACACAGGAAAGAGCAAAGACTGTGTTTGTTCTCAAGGAGAGTGCACAAGATTCCACACTCAATGATGCAGAAATCTGAATGTGAAACAGAAATCTTCTTGGCATTTTGCCAGAAATCTCTAGTTTTATTGTAGTCCATGAAGCAAATGCCATACAGTTTCGCATGCTTTATAAGGGAAGTTAAAAAAGTGATTGCATATCTTACCATGTGCAGTGGGATGTTCTTTTTAAATCCAAACAACTTTGAGAACTAATACTTAGCCTAGTTCTAAGACCTTATTTTTAAAATAGCCTTTTACTGTTTTTTAATTAACAAAATAAATGTGTATGCATTAAAGAAAACTTAGATAATATAGCTACACAAGAAGAAAAAGAACTAGTTGTGTCCAGTTTTTCATTGCACATTAAAAACGTAGACATATGATTATATATATTGCATGGAACATATAATATATATGTATAATTTTAATAAACGTGATTTATGATATATAAACTTTGTAGGCAGTCATACACGGTGGATATCTTTATATCAAATATGGTTCTTGTTTCAACAGTCTCTTCTTCTTCTCAAATATTGATAATAAAGAAGTAGAGAAACTGGGAAACTGGATTGCAGTAATTAATTTTTCTAAAGAGAAAATGTTGGTTTTACTATTTATAGAATTTTGAAAGTGTTCTGAGGGGTAAAAAAAGGTTCATAAGAAATAAACAAGTATGCAATGAAAACTAGTTTGTATAAAATAAACAATAAGATTCAATAATATTTATTACCATTAGTAGGAAATTACTAACCAGCAGAAGCTGTAGAAATGATGAGGAAGTGAGACTATACTGTAAAATAATAAAATGTGTTGATGGAATTAAAAAAAGTCACCCCAAGGTGTTTTTCTATGATATCCATAGAGCTCACAGTTTGGGGACATCCCTCAGAAAGAACTTTAAAACCACAGTGAGCACTGTCTAATATGTATCCCAAGTCTGTGCATCTGTTCCTATATAAATAACTCCCTGAAGTCTAATCAAGAATAACAAATGAGAGGTGCCTGGCTGGCCCAGTTGGAGAAACATGCAACTCCTGATCTCAGGGTTGTGAGTTCGAGCCCTATGTTAGGTGCAGAGATTACTTTAAAAAAATAAAGTCTTAAAAAAAAGAGAGAGAGAGAGAAACCATTAGAAATAGATAATTATAGACAAAGGTAAATGGATGTTACATCTTTGAATATACTATACATCCAATTAAATTATTTTCTGCCATACCCCCTTGCCACATCTATATTCGGCAAGTATTTATTGCATACCACTCAGGGCTAGGCAGCCCTATACATATGGGGGATGAAATGAAAGTAGAAATGAGAGTTTTTGTTCATAGAGTCTAAATTTGAATCTTAATCTTTTGTTACTCAATTCCCATCTTTATTCCTCTATGAGGTATTTCCCAAGAAGATAATCTCTGTCCTTGCTTCCAACATACAACAAAAAATGATCAGTTGTCACCCTTAAAATCATTCTTGTTCACTAGACTGTGAGATCTTTAATAGCAAGTTTGTCAGAGGTGCCTGGGTGGCTCAGTGGGTTAAAACCTCTACCTTCGGCTTGGGTCATGATGTCAGGGTCCTGGGATCGAATGCCACATCGGGAAGTAGGGAGAGTCAAAGATCATTGCTTGAAAATACTTTCTGACACAAAGATTTATGCAAATGAAAAGGGATGTGATAACAGTGTGTGGTATAACCCTTCTTACATGTTGAAGTGCTCATCATGTATCATATAAGGTTCTACACATCCCCTGGTGTGGGATACACTCCCCTTGCTGACTTACATTTCCTGCATCACTCTCTCTGGGAGATGCTTATCCCACAGAGACAGGCATCTCAGATTTAAGAGTTGTGCTCAGTGTCTTCTTCGCCTCCTAATCCCCTTCACTTTGATTAAGCCACTCTCTTTCTCATTGCTATTTGCCAATATCTTTCCATTTGTTCTTCAGGCAACAATGCGTGGACTTTGGTACTAGTCTCACATTTCCTACTACTGTTGTCTGGCTCTCTTAATATCACCATCTTCAACATCTAATGGACTGCTTTTCCTTTTGTTACTCTTTTGAAGTTTTTGTGTGTTTTTTTGTAACTTAGCTATTTTAGATTCACGCTCAAATTGTCGAATACTGAGATTTTTAACCACTACTGCCTTCAGGAAAGTTGTGGTTTAGAACATCACACGATTCTAACATAACTTGGTTACTGTTGATCCCCTTCCATTCTTCATTCAGTTGCACATAAACCTGTCCTGCAAACACAAAAACACACAGAGAACTTAGTTTAATTCTCCCTTTGTTTTCATTTCTTGCCTCACTTTCCTGCTTCCCACATTTTTCCAAGAATTCGTCTTCCCATTCTGCCTCCATTCCTTCCCATTGTTCTTCACCCTTTTCACACTGTGTTCTGCCTCTATTCTAATGGTAGAATAATCATAAAAGTCACAAAGTGTCTTCCTATTAGAAAATCCAGTGAATATCTTTCTGTCTTTATCCTACCCATTCTCAGCATTTAAAACTCTCAACAGTTCTTTCCTTATTAAGAAACTCTGTTCTTATTAACTTCTAAGACATCATACTTTCTTACATTTTCCATTACTGTTGGCCTTCTCTTCTCCCTCTAGATGATATCCATTTTTGTGGTTGCATCTCTCTGATGATGACAATGATATTTACATCTGTCCTTGTTTTCTTAGGACTGAGAGTTCTATTGTCATGAATACAATTCTCTCTGACCTCTCACAGTATCTCAAGCTTGCATGTATGAAATAGAATTCTTAATTTTCTCTTCCCAATCCCATAATATTTACCCAGTCTTACCTATTTGAGTGGCATCATCTACTGCCCAGCTGTTCAACACCAGCTCACATCCAGTCTGACCACTTAATCCTTTCATTAAATCAACTGAATATGTCTTCAGTCTGCTGCCTTTTATCAAATGTTTTCCCACTTCTTGACTAGAGACACCTAAGCTCTTTTAGTGCTAAAGCTTCCCATCAGATTTTCTTGCTTCTATTTTGTACTCTTCTAATCTAGAGGTCAGTAAACTTTTCCTCTAAAAGAACAAATCATAAATATTTTGGGTTAAATATTTAGCTATATGGTCTCTGTTGCAACTATGCTATCATGACATGAAAGTAGTCGCAGAGGATGCATAAAAGAATGTGTACATTTGTGTTTTAATAAAACTTTATTTACATTATAGATGGTAAACCCTTTTCATCCTGCAGTTAGAATGAATGCTTTAAATGCAAATATTATCATGTCAATCACCTGCTGAACACCATCTTGAACAACTCCTTGCTATATTTAAAACAAAATCCAAACTTTTTTGTGGCTTTCAAAGCACTACATGACTTGGCCCTTTCTTTTTTACTTTATCTGATTCACATCCTCTTCAATCATCATTCTCATTTAAATTTCTTAAGAATGGGCAACGTTCAGGTCCAGTTATATAATTTGCAAGGCCCAGCAAAAAATTAAAAGGCCCTTATTCAAAAATTATGAAGAATTGAAAAATGCAACAGCAGTAAACCAAGAGTGGACTCTTAGCATGGGGCCATGTACAGTTATACAAGTTGCACACCCATGAATCCTGCATTTCCACTTTAGAGTATTTATTTTTTTTTAAGATTTTATTTATTTATTTGACAGAGAGAGAGATCACAAGTAGGCAGAGAGGCAGGCAGAGAGAGAGGGGGTGAAGCAGACTCCCTGCTTAGCAGAGAGCTCAATGTGGGGCTCGATTCCAGGACCCTGAGATCATGACCTGAGCCAAAGGCAGAGGCTTTAACCCACTGAGCCACCCAGGCGCTCCTCCACTTTAGAGTCTTTGACTATGTTTTTTTGAGCCTTGAACTCTACCCTCCATCACTTCACCCCATTCTCCACTACTCCTCTTTAAAGTTTTGATTTAAAAACAGCAGCTCCTCAGTCTGGACTTTTTTTTTTTTTAAGATTTTATTTATTTGAGAGAGGGAGAGAATGAGCATGAGTAGCGTGAAGGGCAGACAGAGAGAGGGAGAAGCCTTTTCATTTTATTTGAATGACTAAACTTACTATAAAATAAAAAAAATAGAGATTTAGAAAATGTATTCAGGTCCATTATTTTTCTCTCCAGCATGAGGTTATACATATTTTTGACTTATTAAATAATTAGTAATATGTGCTATGGACACCAGACCCATGAAAAGTCCTTGGTGTTTTGCTATAAACATTTATGAGTTGGGATTTTAGGGTGTTTGTTTGTTTGTTTAAGATTTTATTTATTCATTTGAGAGAGAGAGCACAGCAGGGGGAGTGGCAGGCAGAGGGAAAAGCAAGTTCCCCACTGAGCAGGGAGCCTGGTGAGGGGATCCATCCTAGGACCCTGGGATCATGACCTGAGCCAAATGCAGATGCTTAACCGACTGAACCATTGAGGCACCTCTGTTTGTTTGTTTTTAAAGATTTTACTTATTTTAGAGAGAGAGAGAAAAGAAATCACACATGTGTGTGAGCAGGGGAAGGGCAGAGGGAGAGGGTGAGAAAAATCTCAAGCAGACTCCTGGCTGAGCTTGGAGCCTGATGGGGCTTATCTCAGGACCCCAAGATCATGACCTGAGCCAAAACCAAGAGTTGGCTGCTCAACTGACCAAGCCACCCAGACGCCCCCTATTATTGTTCTAACATAAAATTTAGCATTTTGGTATTTCATGAAAAACTGAAATTAGTAGAGAAAGAGCACAATCAGGTTTTTTGTAGCTTTATGGATTTTTAAAAAGTATAGATCATCCAGATTAATTCTACTTAAATTTATTATCACAAAAACCAGCTCTGTCAAACCTCACTGAAGAGTCGAGTTGCCATTTTGGCTGTTTTTCACTATTAAATTAGATCAGCTACTGGGCGCCTGGGTGGCTCAGTTGGTTGGGCGACTGCCTTCGGCTCGGGTCGTGATCCCGGAGTCCTGGGATCGAGTCCCATATTGGACTCCCGGCTCTGCGGGAAGTCTGCTTCTCCCTCTGACCTTCTCTCCTCTCATTCTCAGTCTCTCTCTCTAATGAATAAATAAATTAAAAAAAAAAATAAATAAATAAATTAGATCAGCTACTAACTACTATTTTTAGAATGTTACAATCCTAAATACAGAAATTTGTTTTTAGTAACCGAGAGGGATATGCTTTCTCCAAATGCTTTATTCAAACATAAGCTCATAAGTGATTTTGCTACTGATTTACATATTGCTTTTGAAATATTTATACCTACATTTGCCTTTGTTTTAGAAATCGATATATGAGAGAGAGAATTATTTCTGGAGTTTGAGAATAGCTGGGTTTGAATTCTGGTTCTGCTACTTACTAGCTGTCACCATGGCCGGATAATCTAGCATCGGTATGTTTTAGGGTCTTGCATTTTTTTTTTTTTTTGGTTTGTTTGTTCTTATGTGGAATAGTCCAAGTGCATGGCTGTACAGCTGAGATAAAGATTCTAGGAACCAAATAAATAATATACATATAATCTCTTGACATATATAAGCAATATTACTATTGATGATAGTATCATGCCTAATGATTTTGTAAGACTCTAGAAACATGGCTGAAAAGTTTTACTGCTTTTGGTTCAGTGTGATATTTTCAACCTGTAAGTTTTTTTTTTTTAATTCTGAGTTTTTATTCCTTTTTATTTTTTTTTCTTTATTGCTTTTTGCATTCAGTCCATGATATATCCCTTGTCATTTTCTGTACTGGCAGTTTGGAAATATCCCAGAGTATATCATTACATAGGTTCAACCAGACTTTGATGATAGCTATTTTGTTGGATGAGGTCTATTCCATTGATTTGTTACATGTTTCATAGGAATAGATACCTGGAGACACATATTTGTTAACTTACTGATATAGCTTGCAGTTGCAGGTGGTGGTTTACGCAATTTAACATCATTTTCAACTCTCTGGTTGAGAATATTTCAAAGCATTTCCTTGATATGAGTGAGTTCTACACATTTTATTCCCTTATGTTTAACATTTTACAACCTGATTGGGTTTCACTTAATAGAAGTGTTCAGATAAGCCTACTTCGTTGACAACTTTTAACTCCATTTAGATTTCATGCAGTATTGCTCTGTTTTTATTAAGTATCTGGTAGGGAATATCTGTTATATAATGAACTTGAAATGAATTCCTAATTCCAAACTATGTGTCTTTTATTCTGTTGAACAAACAAAAATCATGGAATAAAAACTGCAGTATCATACTTTTTTTCCTGTTAATTTTCTGTGTTTCCACATTAGCACCTGAAGATATATTAGTGAGAGGATTTTCTATTGAACTCTTTAAAGGTAAATTGTGTTATTTATATAAATACAACATTTGCCTAGAAAAGAAATGAAAGGTGTTCTTATCTTCTCATTTGTCACTTCAATAGTAAATAATCTGTACTCTTTGACTATGTAACTACTATCCTATATATTTATTCAAGAAGGTTAGCAAAGATTCACATGGAGATTCATGCACAAGGATGTTTACTGAAATATTATTTAATAATACAGACAAATGGGAGATAAATTAGATAAATAAGATAAATTACAACAGGAAAATTATCATTAGTTGAAGTATAATATATAGTCAGAATATTTTTTTCTCATATATTACGATGCTTTTAATTTCAAGAACTTAAAATTCTTACATCTCAGAGTTATAATTAGGTTAGGTGCTTTTATTCTGCATTTTTGTTATATCCCTTATTATGTCATAAACATATATAACAGAGAAGCAGGGTGCACTGAAACTGAAAGACTAGGCAATTTGATAGAAGTAACTAAGAGAAGTAACTATAGAGAAGTATGTGGTATAGAAAAATAACTAAGCAAGTCACCATGATATTTCTTATAGAGTCCAAAATGCTTGGGATGCCTCATGACATAGAATGAGTAGCAGATTTAAGCCTCTTATTACTCAAATTGGAATGGTTTTACCATTGCTTTCTAAATGCAGTTGTAGATATAGTACAACGATTGTACTTAAGCCATCTTAGACAAAATGTACACTTAGAATAACTATAGTACTGACAGGTGCCATTGGGGGTATGGAAAATTGCATGTTTGTTTATTCCTTCATTCTTCTAAGAAATGTGCACTGATAATCCTCTGCTCTGTGTAGATGGCCAGAAGAGCAGAGTCCTTATTTCTTTAGACTATACTGGACCTTGTCATTATTTTACTAATCTACCAAAATAGTCCTCCTTTCTGTTTTATTTTCTTTCTCGTCCATCTGTAATTTTGTTGAGTATTGTTATAATTTCATTTTTAAAGCAAGTAAGATAAATCGGATAGCCACATTTACTTCATTTATAAATTTTTTTATAGTTAATCTTTTTTTAAAAAAGACATTTTAAGCAGGGGCCCCATGTGACCAAGAAAACAGGATCTTTATAGACAGCCAGCTATTTTTATTCCATTTTCATTTATTTATTAAATTGTATTTATCGAGAACCTGTTATATGTCTCACACTATTATTGAGTGATATGTGAAATAGCGTTATATGTCTCACAGTATACTGAGTGGTTTGTGAAATAGTGGCCATTTCTGTTCTTATGCGTTTTTATTTTCTAGTGGGGGAATGGAAGTTTGTGTGTTAATGAATTTTTTCTGTGCTATATTTGTTTTAATTTGGATAATAATGTTTAAAGGTTTTGCATTCATGTTAAAGAAACATCGTTACTTTCTGGGCCAAAATAAAAAAAATAATGATGATTCTACAGGTGTCTAGAAAATAATTCTTATGACCCAGGTTTGTCTGATGGAACACCACAAAACATTAAATGCTAGCTGAAATATGAAAGTTTAATAATTGAGTGCTGAGTAAGTAGAGACATGAAAAGTATCATTTAAACACTAGACAAAATATTATAAGGAAGCCATAATCCCCACTATAGTGAATATTCTTGGTTAAGGATTGCATATATGTTGTACCTAACGATGTCAGAAAGTACCATTAAACATTGCCTGATAAAAAGCCTTTGTATTTGGTTGGGGAAGGACATATCCAGTTACTTTCTCAACAGAAAAGCCAACTATATTATTCTGATAACTACTCTGAGGGAATCAAGAGATTTAAATGACCTTAGAATAGTTGAATGCTATTTTTCTGGCTTTGTAAAATTTCTCTGTGCATAGCTGAGAGATTGATCGATTGTATGTCACTTATATATCAATGAAGCTGGAGAAAAAAGAGATTAATAAAGCCTCTCAAGGGTATCTCTTCTGAAAAAAACAAAAAATACTCACATAGACTCAGTTTATTGTATTTTTATATTTAAATCCTTTATGCTTAATCTAAATCCAGCAAGAAGAAAAAATGTATACATGTACTTGTGCCAAGTATATCAAAGAATCCAGTATTTTGAATTCCAGAAGTAATAAACAAACATGAATATTTTCTTGTTTCTTTCTCTTTAAAGAACTCATAGTCACTAATTGCTTAAGAAATAGGAAGATAAGATATACTGAAAATGCTGTAATGTTGCACAGTCCGATTTCTGATGGAAAATTATATATAGGTTTTATTGTTTGGATGCCTGACTTGACTGTTCAAACCATTAGTAAGTTTAGTCCAGAGCCAACAACTGCTTTGATGATTGAATTATCTTTGCAGTCAGTGATCCTAAAAATCAGTTTCATTCATAGACAAAAGGTACATACATCCCTGGTTAATTAATCATTTCACAAACAGTAATTATCCAAGTGGTAGCCCTTGTAGTTCTTTAACACTTAATGTCCTATATGTGTGTCAGAAAGCAATGTAAGTATCTGAATTTAATAAAATAATAGTTATTCTTCCCAGCATAAATAACTACTAAAATTTGAGGAATTGAAAATAGTCCTAATCCTTGAGGAACATTCAACCTTGCAGGAAAAGTAAGAAAAGCTTACATGAAAAAGACACAAAGTTGTGTATGACCTAGAAATACCATATGATAATATCCTCAAGTATAGATATAAAAAATAGAGAATTCAGACTAGTAAGAGAATTTTGTTGAAGAACTGAGGCAGTGAGTTCCAAATGGCATTTAGGACATGGGTTTTTAAAAAGGAGGCACGAAACTGTCTCTTGACCTCTTAGTGACTTGATACTGACTTTCTGTTTTCACATTAAGGACCTTGTTGCCTGAGATTCAGACTTATTTTTTGATGTTGCCTGTGGTGATAATTAGAAATTTTCAAGCAAAGAGCCGCAGTTTAGTTTTTCACTATTCTATCCAATATAGCCATTTGATACTGGCATCTTTTAAAATTATTTCAATGAGATTTTTCTAATAGTTTGAGAAATATCAGAGTGATTTTACCTTAAATCTTAATCTTAATTTTGTTCAGCATGTTATGTTTTGTACACATGTGTTCTGAATTTCTGGGCCATTTACTGATCTACATTAGCTAAAAATACAATTGGTAACATTGCTTCATTTTTATGTTGCCTATTGTTCTGTTTAGCTTTCCTCTTGAGTGCATTCAAGCCTCCTAGCTGCAAGCACCTTCATCACCACGAACTGTATCCATCTCTCTGCCTCCCATGTTCTTAGCACGTTCGTAGCACAGTGTGTTGTACGTAGCAGCCATTCAGCAGATGTATTGGACTTCTGCAACTCAGTCTGTGGATTTAAAAAGTTTTCTTTCTTTTCAACCTAAGAATAGCTGTCAGTACCTTAATAAAAGACTTGTCAAATATAATTTTGAAGATAATTCCTTGTTTTAATTTTGTGCGTCTCTGGCCCTCCAGTTTCGTATGCCTATGAGTTACCCAGGGAAACAATTATGTCATTGTACTTTCATTCATTTTTAAAACACTAGCTAGAAAATAATAAATTTTATTTTGTTTTTGAGTATTTTATTTATTTATTTGACAGAGAGCAAGAGAGAGCATAAGCAGGGAGAGTGGCAGGCAAAGAGAGAAGCAGGCTACCCGCAGAGCAGGGAGCCTGATACAGGACTCGATCCCAGGACCTAGGGATCATGACCTGAGCTGAAGGCATATGCTTAACTGACTGAGGCACCCAGGGGTCTCAAGAAAATAATAAATTTTAAAATGATTGATGAATTGTTGTGACATACCCCCTAATCCCACATGCTTGCATTATATGCAAAATGTATTATAAAATGTGAATAAATTTGCATGCACTAATTTATTTTGTACTTCAAATTATTGACCAATCCATATAATGAATTTTTTGAAAATCATTTTTATTACAAGTTAACCAGTATTTAATAGGCATCCTCCATTCAACCAGCACTTGTACTTACTACTATATCTTGCCACCTAAATGTTTTTTGTATGTCAAAATTGTTGTTTCCTTTTTTCTTTTTCTTATTTTAAAGATTTTATTTATTTATTTCACAGAGAGAGATCACAAGTAGGCAGAGAAGCAGGCAGAGAGAGGAGGAAGCAGGCTCCTTGCTGAGCAGAAAGCCCGATTTGGGGCTCAATCCCAGGACCCTGAGATCATGACCTGAGCTGAAGGCAGAGGCTTTAACCCACTGAGCCACCCAGGTGCCCCAAATTTGTTGTTTCAAACAAACATTTTTAGGTACTCCATGTTTGTATTTTTGAGAGATGACAGTGAAGTTTTTGCAGCATTTTTCTCTTAGTTGAAAAACAACATAGTTATTTGAATATATAATTGCAATATTCATATTGCCCTCAATATATATTTTTATAAGAATATGAAAATGGAAGAATTATATTACAGACATAAGTAATAAAAACTAATTTCCTTGTACTTACTAAAATAGAACAAAGATGAAAGCAATTAAGCCTGCCAAGGATGACATATTTTTAGGCTCAATTGGATACTTACTGAACTTACACAAATTACAGGTATTTTTAACTTCAAAGAAAAATGAGAAAATATTAAAGGCCATACATAAAATTCTAATAACATATCCATAGAGATTATGTTAAAAAATTGATATATAAACTGGAAGACAGAGAGTTTCAAGAAATTGGGAAACAGAATCCCAAACAGAGAACTAAACCTAATATTCAACTTTTGCACATTAACCTTCTTGCACAATATTAGGAAGATATTGTGGCATGAAGCAAATGAATATTCCAGGAAGTTAATTTTAAAAGCAGAAATAAATTGTATTTTTAAAGTGTACAATTTCTTTCCTTTTTTTCATTTTACTCTTGCAAATTTCATGACCAGATATTATAGAAATCTGTTTTATGAAATGTATACAAATTCTTTTTTATTTTAAAGATTATTTATTTATTTATTTATTTATCTAAGAGAGAGCACAAGCAGGGGAGTGGCAGGCAGAGAGAGAGGAAGAAGCAGGCTTCCTGTGGAGCAGGACCTTGGAATCATGATTCAAACTAAAGGCAGATGCTTAACCAACTGAGCCACCAAGGTACCCTGAAATGTATACAAATTCTAAGAAAAAATTCATCTTTTGATTGATTAATAAATAGGATACACTGTCATGTAAATGTGCAGAGCTAACAGAACTGAACACTTTTTCTCCCAGAAATAAGGGTGTTTAGTAATTACTTTGATAGGATTTAGTGCCTGGAAGAGAAAACTCTCTCTCATTTTGCTTTTTATTTTGAGTCATGTTTTTTCAAGTTGGGGGGGGGTTATGTGTGTGTGTGTCTGTGTGTTTTGTTTGGTGATTTTTGTTTTTTTTAGCGCTTCAACTTAACCTTCAAACATTGACAATTTAATACAATTTTTAATATGTAAGCAGCTTTATCATTGTCCCATCCAGTCTAGTAAATAATTGTATTCTAATCTTCCAAGCTCTGAAGATAACTTTTTTCTAAATGATTTAATTCTTTGTATTTGCTTATATTTCTTAACAGTGTCCTTTGTTACTTGAATTTCTTTGCTCTTAAAATTAGTTTTCACAGCATCTTAATGATCTAAATTTTTTAATCCTGTTGCCTTTGTTAATTTCATGGACTTTTATGTTTGTCACATCACAGCCATGGAGGTGTAGTATGATGTGGGTCTTTTAAATTTGTTTTAGGTTTCATTCAAAGTACTCACTGCCCTTCTTTCTGTTTAAATAATTAATCAAGTGACAGAATAATTGAGCTGGCCTTTGTCTGTCTGCTTCAGTTTCGAATGTATTCTCTTTTCCGATTTTTAGCCAATGATCTATTTTTTTTACATATGCTCTCTCGATCTGTACTACTGGATCTAACATTAGGTGCCAAACCTACAAGAATTATCATAATATTCAGATGTCATACTGGGAAGAGATGTATATAGGCACAAAATTAGATGTAGCAGTGAATCATAAAATATCTGCTTTATTTGTAACACATATCTTCAAATTTTATCTGTGCTTGCCATCTTTTTGTATTCAGGCAGTTATTTATGTGCTAGCAAATATATATTATGATATGCTATTCATCTGGAAAGTGTTTTGAAAAGACAACATTCCTTTTTGATGACATAAAAAACAATTTTTATAAAGCCCATTTTCATCAAAAACTGGTTTATTTGAATCTGTGCATTTCATACTGAATGATTTTTATGTTTGTATGGGTAAAATAATTGTAAATATATCTTCTGTGGCCACACAGCTGTAACTCTTTCATCCCTGATGCCTTGGAAAATGACTTAAAAAACAACTTAGATTTTTCTGCTTTTAATGAATCATTTCTTGTCAGACAAATACATAGTAATCATTTATTATGTTATAATTGCAGCTTATGAGTTTACTAAGTAGAAAAGAAATACTTTGCATAAGCTTCACTAATAGTTCTATCAATCTTAGATCAGTCTTAGAAGATGACATATTTCAACACTTTGATCGGTTTGCACTTAAATTAGGTATTGTCAGTGAGGATATTAGAACAAAATTCTAGTAAACAGAATGCTGTCTCCCCAAGCATGGCCATATTCTAATCCCTGTAGTCTTCGAATATGTTACTTTACATGGCAAGTAAGGGATTTACAGATGTGATTATACATGTGATTAAGTTAAGGATTTTGAGAAAAGATTATTCTAGATTAGTTGGGTGGGCCCAATATAATTACTGTGTTCTTATATGGGTAAGAGAAACACAGAGTCAGAGAATGAAATGTGACTAAGGAAGAGATCAGAAAGAGAAAATGAATTTAAAATACTGTGTTGTGATTTTGAAAATAGAGTAAGAGGCTCTGTGCCCAGGGAGATAGGCAGGTTCTAGAAGCTACAACATTCAAGGAAGTGGATTTTCCTATAAAGCTTCCATAAATAAGAATCACAGCTCAGTGGACACCTTGATTTCAGCTTCAGCTCCATAAAACCCATTTTCAACTCTCATCCATGGAGCTGTAAGATTATAAATTTGTGCTGTTTTAAACTACTAAGTTTGTGGTGACTTGTTTCAACAGCATTAGAAAACTAATAGCAATAATCATTCATGTATGGGAGGATGAATTGTAGGGGAAAAAAAGGCCAGCCAACGTTTAATAATGAAGTAGGTAAAGTTCATTCTTTCATTTCTAATGAAAGATGAGTCATTTTTCTGAACTTTTTCTTTCTGCCCAGCATAAGCATCCTGTTCAAATCACCTCTTTCCTTCTGTTTCAGATTGCTTTGTCTGTTTTTCTTTAAGACCTTACTCTCCCCTCACCATCTCCATTATACCTCTCCCCCAGCAACATAAACTTTGTGTTTGATATCTGTGCTTACAAGTTATTAAGAAGCTTTCTGATCTGTTTCTCCCATGAGATCTCTGTTATTATCTCTTTATACCTATTCTGTAAACTAAGAAAGATAATTCAGACCTTACCGGTAGAGAAGATTGTAATTCAAATCTATATAGAGAAAGTACTTTAATCCAAACCTACTTATAGAAAGGAAGTTTAGAGTAAGCAGGCCTTTCTATTGTTACGGAACCTGGACTGGAACCTGGAACCTGGAGTGGAAGAACCAGGAGGCACTCAGAGACCTTGGAGGATGGGAGGTTTATTCAGTGCCATCGGGCTCAGAGGAGAGTAATCTCTCAAGGTTCGAGCCCTTAGCACAAACAAAGGTGATAGTTTATACACTTTTACTTCATATCTGTGCGGCTCTTGTGGCTGTGGCTGGCAGGGCGGGGGCGGGAGTACCTGGCATGGCCCTGGGGCTGGAACTGGGATTTCCCTGCTGGATTGGTTGGACATCTTAGAAAACAGATTTCCCTTATCACTATCACTCAACAATAGTATAAAAAAATTAGAACTAATTGAAGAATAGACTGGGAAGAGTAATAGTAGTTGGCTCTTTGAAGAAATTGATTAAAATTGTTAAAGGAAAAATTTCAGATTGTTTTTATTTCAGATAACAACAAAAACAATAATAAGACCCAGTATATCCCAAACACTGTTCTAAATAATTTATAAGCACTTATTTCATGCTTGAAGCTACTCTATCCCCATTTACTATAAGAGGAAACTGAAACAAAAAGAGGCCAAGTAATTTTTCCAAGGTCATGCAATTGGCAAGTGGCAGTATGCATTTAAATTAAAAAAAAAAAAGTACTTATACACATACTTCTGAAAAATAATTCCTGGAGCACTTGGGTGACTCAGTCAGTTAAGCATCTGCCTTTGGCTCAGGTCATGATCCCAGAGTCCTGGAATCAAGCCCCGCATCAGCCTCCCTCCTCAGTGGAGAGCCTGCTTCTCCCTTTCCTCCTCACTTGTGCTCTCTCTCTCTCAAATAAATAAATAAAATCTTTAAAAAAAAATCATTAATTTGTCCCAAATGTACATTTTAGTCCCCATTATCTTCAATCAATGTCAAATACAATAATCTTAGATAAACTAATTTGGTCACGAATGTGGAGCAAAATTGAGATTGGTTCACCATAGAATTTATGCCCTTGAAATGATCAAGCCAGGCTATTGTGGAGTTGAGCTTTCCTTCTCTCTGAAGATAGCCAGGAGACTCATACAAGACATGAAGTTATTAATACTAGAATAAAACTTTGGGTGGCTCTGTTGGTTAGGTCATGATCCCAGGGTTCTGAGATTGAGCCCCGCATCAGGCTCCCTGCTCGGGAGAAAGCCTGCCTCTCCCTCTCCCTCTGACTCCCACTCATGCTTGCTCTCTCTGCGGCTCTCTCAAATAAATAAATAAATAAATAAATAAATAAATATCTTAAAATAAATATCTTAAATAAATAAATAAATGGAATAAACCGTGATTTAAATAAACCATGATTAAATCAGTGATTCTCAAACTTTAAATACATCAGAATTATCTAGGGGGCTTGTAAAAAGCAGAGTTTGGTCCACATCCCCATGAAATCTGATTCAGTAGGTATAGGGAGGGGCCAGATAATCTGCATTTCTAAAAGTTTCTGCTAATCCTGATACAAGCCAGGGGCTATAATTTGAGAACCACTGCTTTAAATCTATAAGCCATATCAAAACCAGTTCTGTGAAAGACGTAGAATTAAAAAAAATTTTTTTCTTGGCTTCCATTTTAAAATGGTCCTGAATTAGGCTAACTAATGCTATATTAAGTTAGAAAATTGGGACACATTAATACCCGTCAGAATACCAAGATTATAGATTCAACCGTGGATTTCCTATTGTGAGAGAAAAACGGCTGTTTTAAATGTCACTTGGTTAAGTGATTGAAAATAAAGAGTCATGAATTTTTATAGACATTCTTCACCAATATTCATGATATTATTCCTTTGTCTCCCTCCCTGATTTGCTGGCCAAACTCTTACAAAGGACTTTTAATATTACTTTTTTCTGGGGGTGACTTCTCAAGTACACAAGAAGTTGATTTCCTTTTCTGCCCTCTTATCACGTAATATATATTTTCATTTATGTTCTGACTGAGCTATAGTTTAATTTAATTTGCACATCTATTTTCTTTTATGAAAAGTGACCTCTTATTTTTCTTTATAATTCCAGAAACTAGCTCAGGGCCAGAAACATGACGGGCACTAAATAATGTTAGGTGATTGAATATTTGGGTTAATCAGTGATACACAGTGAGCTATGTTAAACTCTGACCTCTATAAATGAATATACAGTTGGGGGCAGGGATAGTATGTTAGTTAATGAGTGCTCTTTATCAAGAGCAAGTCCACCATTTGATATTATTTAGTCAAGAAACTTTATCTCTTTATTAATGAAGTTCTTCTGATAGAACCAATAGCAGGAGGAAGTTCACTGGTTCTTCTCAGAAATTCAACGTACTTGCTGATTTCCTTCTTTTGTAACATGAATATCTATCTTAATGCTCCTGGTTGCTTGGAAACCTTTAGAGAGTTAAAAAACTTTATAGCTATTTGTAGGTTCCTTAGACGTGGGTTACTTCCAGAGAAAACTAAGGCTTAGCTACTGTTACATGGCTTTTGAGAGAATTGCTGGCATTTTAAAGTAGAGTAATTAACATTTTTATTTTTATATTTATCATGGTTTATTTTGTTGCATTTAGTCTACTTTATCAGCTACTTTAGCTTGATTTATGCTGGTTCAGAATTCCAAGCATCACATTTTAGATTAGGCTGAGCCTTGAGAAACTGTTTCTGACAATCAGGACACTGACACAGTGTTGGGATGCTTAGATTTTTGCTTGCCTTTAAGCACATTCACTGACAGAAGTAACTCAGATTTTAAGCACATTTCAGTTACTACAAATGTGTTAATTGTTCAGATCAGCTTTTTGAGGTTCAGTTAGCAGGCCATAAGGTATTTGTTTATGGCTGTTGTTGAGGAACTTGGACAAGGTAGTTGTAACCAGCACAATGAAAATATTTAGCCTGTAGTTAATATGCACTGAATATATTAGAATATTTTGACTTAGATAACTGAATTTGCTGAATTATAATTATGCTTTGAGTGTCATTGTCAGCTTGGGCTGCTATCACAAAACACCACAGATTAGGCGACTTAAACAACTGGCATTTATTCTCATAATTCTAGAGGCTGGGAAGTGTAGGATCAAAGTGCTATCGAGATTCTGTTCTTGATGAGGGTCCTCTCTAGCTGGTAGACAGCTGCCTTCTCAAATGACAGAAGAAATTCTGTTGTCTTTGCCTTTTCTTATAAGAGCATTATTACCATCATGGGAACTTCGCACTCATGCCCTCATCTTAACCTAATTATCTCCATAAGGCCCTACCTCTTAATACCATCACATTGAGGATTAGGGGTTTGTTGTATGAATTTTGGAGAGGCAACCCAAATATTCATACCATGACAGTATGTATTGAGGATGGATGATTCAGATTTATTGAAATTTAAAAAAAAGAGTGGAAAGAACAACAAATATTCTTTCTCTTGATGTATGAAAATGTCTAATACAATTACACATTGACTATTTCAATATATTAAGATATATTGGATACTATTTCTTACAAGATAGTTATTCTGTACCTCCAATACCCTTTCTCATTATTCTGTGTTATTTGAAAATCTGTTGCCATTAGAGAAGTCCAGTAAAAGTGGCCACAAAAGTAATGAGAATTTTCATGATTGCTTAATAATCATGATAGTGAGATAGGTGAGATAGTGAAATCAAGCCCACCAGTGACCTCTCTGGTTTCCGTCTTAGTTCACCTTTCATGCTCTTATGCAGGATTATCTATTGGTAAATGCTTGGTAGTAAGTAGGAAGGAGACAGATATTTTAAATGTACATAATTAATTTGTGGAATGAGAAAAAGAATTTAGGTTATTTTTCCCAGCCACCATTTAGTTATCATCGTCATCATGATTCATTTATGATTTTAATATAAATATTATTATTCCAAAATACTTATTATGGAACAGGCACTTCTATAAAAGACTTAATCTTAATAGGGAATCCATCAGGTAGATGCTTTTATTATCATCATTTTATAGAGGAGGAATGGAAAGAGGTTAAATAATTTGCCTAACGTCACATGGATAGTAAGAGATTGAGCTGGGTATGGTCCCAGGTCACAGAACTCTGGAGCTCTTTGAATCAGCATGCTGTACCACTCTCTGGGACTGAAGTGGCTGACCATTTCAGTGAACATTTCTGCTATCCTTCACCTCTCATGACATTTGGGAGCACCCATGTATCTTCAAGACCTATCTCTATTAGCATTTTGGTGGGAAGGGTAAGTATGTCACTAGACCAAACTTTACCAAAATATATATATGTAAGCTAGATCTTAATTTTTCTACATGGTATAGTACAAAAGCAAACCGACCAACATAACACATATTTGAAAATAACTAATTTGACATCCCTTCAATTTTCTATTTTCCAGGCCAGGAGAAATTTTACTTTGATAGAGTTCTGAGTCCTATTGTTTCTTAGTCAAACAATTACATTTTATGCATTGTATTGAAAGACACTAACTTTGAGAATACTTCCTTGGTCACCATATGGCCATCTTTCTCCCATCCTCAAAATGAGAATGTGTGTTTTCCATCCTTTCTGAAGCTCTTCACATTTCTGCCTCTGCATTGTGTTGCTCTCATCTCTCTGTCCTGTTTTCTACCATTGTCACTCAAGAAGGCAACATGTCCTGTACACCATGCTTGGGGCTCTATCTACATCTTATTGGCAATTTCTTTAACCGTCTTTGCCTATAGTTGTCTGTGTGCCCTATTTCTTAAAATTGTTATTGTGGGAAAGAGGCCATTTTGTGTGAGAATGACTTTAATTCTGTTTGATTCATTCTCCTTCAGAGCTTCAGAAGTCTTTTTCCCTTTAACATTAAGTGAGGCTTAAGATGCTGATTGGACAGGCAAATCATCTAAGTAAATGTGAGAGGTAGATTTTATAAATAAGTTAAACCCACTGATGGTGACCCGAATTCATTTTAACTAATCATTAACTCTCTGCTGCAGCTTTTAGTAGTGTTGTGACTATTTAGTAAATGAACTAAGTTTTTTTTTTTTTTTTAATTTATTTATTTATTAGGAAAGAGAGAGAGTGAGAGAGAGCATGAGAAGGGAGAAGGTCAGAGTGAGAAGCGGACTCCCCATGGAGCTGGGAGCCCGATATGGGACTCGATCCCGGGACTCCGGGATCATGACCTGAGCTGAAGGCAGTCGCTCAACCAACTGTGCCACCCAGGGGCCCTGAACTAAGTTTTATTTTAAATACAGTTGACCCTTGAACAATGAAGGGGTTAGGGGCACCATCACCTGCATAGTCAGAAATCCATGCAAAACTTCCCCAAAACTTTCCCACTCCCAAAAATTTACTAATAACCACCTGTTGATCAAAAGCCTTACTAATAAGAGCCAATTAACACACAGTTTGTATGTTTAGTGTGTTATAAATATTAAGATCATAAGAAAGAGAAAATCCACTTATGATACTATACTGTAAAAAAAAAAGAAAATCTCCATATAAATGGACCTGCGCAGTTTCAACCTGTGTTGTTTAAAGGTGAGCTCTAAGTTAATTTATTTCATGATCCCTTCTACTACTCATCTGGAAGTCCTGAGGAGTACTAAAATTTTACCACTAAAATAAAGCACCACTAGGCAGTTAGAAGATCCCATATGTGTGTACAATAGTCCCTAAATAAGTGAAGATAATTAAAGCTACTTTCTCTTCACAGTGCATTATAGATTGTTGTCTAACTTGCTGTCTACTGCTAGGGGATAGCAGAGAGAACCCTGGCTTTGGAGCTTGACTAATTTAGTTTGCACGCTGACTGTCATTTACTAGCCATGTTGTCTTGAGTGAGTAACTGAACTTATGTTTCAACTTCTGAATTTTTTCTTGTACAAAACAAGAATAATAACACCTGTATTGCCTGCCTTATTCTAAGGACTTGATAAGAGAATGTACATTAAGTACATACAACTGTGCTTAGCAGATAATTGCCTCACAGATAATTTCAGTTATGTATTCTAGCTGATATATTTTGATTGTTGTTTAGGACTCTTCTTCCTTTTGCCTTTGAGCATTTCAAGGATGTGATATAGGAAAATTATTTGATGCTTCTTGACTCTGGGAAGTGACGTTCAGTTGCTGAAATGTAGAATTATTACTTGCCACATGTGATGCTGGGAAGAGGCTCTAATGCAAAGAATGAGAACCTATAAAACAACTGAAATACATTTAAGACCTACTACCTGGAGTACTGGGGAAACCACAGAAACTCTTACCCATTCTACTGAATTGGGACAACCACTTGATGTTATGTATAGAGCTGAAGGTGCAGAAAACATCTAAACCAGCAATTTCACCTCTAGTTGAGCACTCTAAGAGAGATTTAGCCACATATGTACAGTGAGGAATACATAAGAATATTCTTAACTGTGTAGTTTGTATAGAAGAAAAAAAATAGAAACTTGTAGATGTCCCTCTCTAGCTACTTAAGTGAATCATAGTATATTCATACAATGACAGTGAAAATGTATGACGTGAATTTTCTGGAATTAGCATGAATGAATCTCACTAACAAGATTGAATGGAAAAGAATATATGCAGAAGGGTGCATGCAGTATGATATATTTACATAACGTTTTATATCAAAGCAGTATTTCATAGATTTGTATTATGTGTTACATATGTGTAAAAGGATATATTCATATATGCAAATAATCATTATCAAATTCAGGATAGATGTCTCTAGTGGGGAGGCAGGAGTGAGATCATAGAACTGGTAATATCTTACTTCCTTAGCTAGTGTTTCTAATATAATTCTTATAAGCCATTTGTATATCTAAAATATTTAATATAATAATATTGTGAAATAGGTCAATGATAAATATGCAACAAAAAATAAAACCTTGTTACTTGGCAATTATTACTGTATTTTATTATGTCATCATTCTCCTAAGAATTATACCTTCAAGATATATTATTTTTAATTTGAAAATTTTTAAAAATCTGTTTTATACTATTTGGGTAAGATTTCAGTATCAAATTTTAGGGGTCATGTAATTTTTGCTCCCAGTAACCTATCTCTGAATGTCTTCGATCTAATTATTAAGCAGCTGGAGATGTTCGCCTACGGTATTAAATGACATAACTTAGTAAGGCATGAGTTTAAATATTTGGCCATTTGAGTGATGTCTCACATATGGTAAATGTTGAGACGAACTTAGAAAACTAAAATAATAAAAATTACTTTAATTTTAGCGTCAGTATTTATTATACATTAATCTTGCACATGACTGTTTTCTGAGAAAATTCTCTTCCTGGGTTTGCATTCCAGCTCCCAGCACCAATCAGGAATTAACTCTAGTATCTTCATCAGATATTCCTATCTTTTCCTTGTAATTGTCTCCTTTTTCTTTGACTTTAGTATTTGACTAATTTAAAAATAAAAGCATCCAAATCCCCCCTTTGTTGAAATATCTTAGAAAACAAGATTTTGGGGTGCCTGGGTGGCTCAGTCATTAAATGTCTGCCTTTGGCTCAGGTCATGATCCCGGTCCTGGGATGGAGAGCCCCACATTGGATTCCCCACTCAGCAGGAAGCCTGCTTCTCCCTTTCCCACTCCCCCTGCATGTGTTCTCTTTGTCAAATAAATAAATAATATCTCTGATGCCTGGGTGGCTCAGTTGGTTAAAGCCTCTGCCTTCTGCTCAGGTCATGATCTCAGGGTCCTGGGATTGAGCCCTGCATTGGGCTCTCTGCTCATCAGGGAGCCTGCTTCCCACCCCCTGCCTGCCTCTGCCTACTTGTAATGTCTCTCCTCTCTGTCAGATAAATAAATAAAATCTTAAAAAAAAGAAAACAACAAGATTTTAAAACATTATTTTGAAATGTTGCCTTACAGAAAGAGAGAAATTAACACCTAAAATGTTAAGCTGTTTCTTTATTAAATATAACTCAGGGGCACCTGGCTGGAGCTGTTGTTTAAGCATCAGACTCTTGGTTTGGGCTCAGGTCATGATCTCAGGGTTGTGGGATCCAGCCCCAGGGTAGGCTTTGTGCTCAGTGTGGGGTGTGCTTCAGACTTTCTCACCCTCCACCCCCATACACACTTGCTCTCTCTCTCTGTCTCCCTCTCTCTCTCTCAGATAAATACATGAATCTTCAAAACAAAACAAAACAAAACTTGCCTTTGACTTTTAACATCAAGCACAGAAAACTTTTTTGGCAAAATAGACTGACCCTTTGGTTACTACAGGTTTCCTTGAACTGTTTGTCTCTGGAGAGCTGATTATCTTCTCCATCATTTCACCACTACAAGTAGGTTTTGTATGTCATAGACTCTGTTCAAAGTAAGAGAACATCTATTATGACTTTGCCTTAGTTTCTAGTAGTCAGACCCTACTAGTTATTACTTCGTCCAAGAGAAGAACTGTAAGTTTCCCCAAGTGGGAAAAGCAAAAATAATACGGTAATTAAGGGACGCCTGGGTGGCTCAGTGGGTTAAAGCCTCTGCCTTCGGCTCAGGTCATGATCTCGGGGTCAGGGGTCCTGGGATCGAGCCCCACATCAGGCTCTCTGCTCAGCAGGGAGCCTGCTTCCCCCTCTCTGCCTGCCTCTCTGCCTACTTGTGATCTCTCTCCTCTTCTGTCAAATAAATAAATAAAATCTTTAAAACAAATTTAAAAAAATACAGTGATTAAAAAGGTCATCTTAATAGTCCTTTAGTCCATTATTTTCATTACTGATGTTTCCTTTTATAATAAACAATATTTAAATTTGCACTGCTTAGTGATCTAAGAGCTCCTGTTTTTGTTATGTCAGCCTGGCTGCTGCAGTTTTTAGGACTTTGAGTCCTTGATTACTCATCCTCAAGGAGATATCTTTCCACATTTTACTGACAGCTGTTCATACATTCATGCATGCATCTGGTCATTCATTTCATAAAAATTTTTGAACATGTATGTGCCCTGTACTTATTGCAGGAATGGGAATAAACATGGATACAAACAATTTCATGATAGGAAATGCTGTAAAGGAAGCATTGATACAATGGTATGCGAAGACTCAAGGTTGATTGTTGCCTATCTTTGTGAGTCCTCGCATTTACATGTTTTATATATTGCTTTCAATTTTATGTGTTCTAACTTTTATGTGTTCTAACTTTCCAAAATATTATAAGTCTTAAGTTTGAATCTCCATTTTCTTCTTCTTCTTTTTTTTCCCCTCTTACAAGTCCTCGATTAGAATCAGGACTATAGATTATAGAATGAAATTCTACAAAATGATTATTTTTTATGTATGTTTATATCACTACAAGTATATAAAGACTTAACCTTTTTATTAATTGAATTTTTAAAAATTCTTTTTCAGTATTTTAATTAATTAATCCTGACATGGCTACCTCGTGAGGCCATATGAGAATGATCTGATCCGTAGACTATGCACCCACTCAGTAAACATTGATTTCCTTCCATATTACATGCCAAGCACCTTTCTGGGCCCAAAGTGGAGTTGAGGAGCCTAAAGAGATAAGTGAAGATAGTCCTTGCCATCAAGAACAAGATAGTTACATAAATACATCGTTAATATGCAGTGCAAGTGCTTTAATTGCCTACAATCACTTGTAGTGTTAACTTATTGCTTCTCCATTTGTCTTTTAAATATTCCTTTGTTAATATTTATTTTTTCCTCTGATCTGAGTATATTTATCTGTTCTTACCCAACATGGGTTAATGCATCAAACTGAATTGCTGATTCTATGTCAGCAAAGATTAATCCTCCACACATCAAAAGCTCTCTTTATTCTGCAATATGTGTTGTTGACTCTGTGAAGAGTTCTCTTTCTGTCATTAATTTTGTACTCTGATAGGCAATTTTGACCCGTAATACCTGACTGCAATAATGCAAATGATGATGCTGGACCTACCACAAAGAAACAAAGGAGAAATATTAGGCATGATCTTAAAATGCAAATTTTATAGCAGTTCCAAGTGTGTTCATATAATTGAGTAAACAAAGAGTAATATAATCAAGTAATTGGGGAATGGTAGAAGTCCTTTGCCTTTATGGAGAGCATCATAAATTCATTGCAGCTTAGTTTCATCAGTAGTTGTATGAGTGGTAACCTAAGACATGCTGGTCTTGAGAATGCTCTGATTTGGAAAGTTTTGAAAATAAAGGAGGGGTGGTTTTCAAAGAAAATGTCAGGAATTTATCTCCATGGGACCTCTACAGTAATAACCCCAGGAGGCATAACCTCAATCAAAAGACGTGTGTGTGTGTGTGTGTGTATGTGTATACACACACTTATATATACACACATGTATATACAAGAGTGAAGTGTTTTGTGGGTGAAGAAAAAAGAGACATCTAACTCTAGTGGGGGAATAAGAAAAAGCTTCGCTGAGCAGTTGTTTTGGGTGAATTCCAAAAGGTTGCTATAGTCTGTGCATTTTTATTTCATTTTACAGTAAGCATTATTTTGAGGAGATACTGTGTGAGGTTAAACCTTTATGTAACAAGTATTCTCATTGATTTGTTGAACTGGATGGAAAAAACAAGGCTATTTTGATCCCCACTTATTAGAATCTGCTTGAAGTGAGCAAGACTCTTCTTATCCACTTCTAAAGAAAAGATGAGTCAGAACATTCTGATGGAAAGCTTCTTCTCCAACAGTGTAATTGAGCTGTTGTATAATTGGTGGTCTCCTAAATAAACACATTTATTTCCATCAAAATGAGTTTTAAAGTCCATTTAAAAAATAAACTGACAGTGGAAGTAAGTTAGATAATTGATTAGTTTATTTGGTAATAAATCTTATTAAGCTTTTTCATATTTTAATTTCCCTTAGAGTATCCCTAAAATGGATAAAACAAATATTGCTTATGCATCAGGCTTTGCCATAGTGTTCCTGGAAATTATTGCAAGGGGTGAACTTCATTCCTCAAGGAATAAAAAATCTCAGAACTAATATATAATAATAATATATTTGTATTTATAAATAAGTAGAAAACTAGTTCCAAAATAGTGGTTCATTTAACAAGACAACAGCTTTACTATCAGAGAGTTAAACTGAGTTTCTTAGGTTTTCAAGATTCAGAGGGATAAATTTTTAAAATAATTGAAATCATAATTCGTATGCTCTCCTTGGGAGTATATGCTCTATCATTTCATTCACAAATTCATTTTCTTATATCAGTTGAACAGAAGGTTGGTTTTTACCTTGTCACATTTGAATAACTTACTACAGGTCTGTTTAATGTATTTTGTCATGACTTCCTAGGAGATTAGCAGCTAAAATTTGGTTCATAATAAGTGTAGAATGTTCACTGATTTGCCTTCTGAGTTTCAAATGAATTAGCCATTAAAGGTGGAAGAGAAAGAATTATTCCAAGTTAAAAAAAATCACTGCATGCATTTTAGTTATAGTAAATTCCTACTTTTGTATTTTTTATCTAATTATGGCTAACATTGATAATAGCTGTTCCTGGCACCATTATTATTGGTTCCTAACCAATGCTTAATTCTCAAATCCGTATTTTTTTGTTTACTGAAGTGATGCTCTTATCAACATAGCAATAATATTTAACACCATCCATGGCAGTTTATACTTGTTCTTAATAATATCAACCAGTTTAAGATTTTGGTTAGAACCAATATAGAATAAAAAATTTATACATATTAGAACTGAAAGAGACTTGGGAGATTATCTGATTCAGAGATATATGTGGCTCAAAAAGACCAAAAGACTTTTTGAAGTCAAGCGTATATTACTAGATTGGAAATAAGAGTAATACTCTATTTAGGTTTTTGATGCTTTGAAAGTCACCTGACTTTTGTCAACTTTATATTTTCCATCTACAAAATGTCAGGGATGCATGTTTAATCATACTTAGTAGACTAACAATTGGATTAAATGTCAGAAGCCTAGGTAGATTCCCCCTCTACCACTCATTAGTTATTTGTCCTTTGTCAAATTCTTTATCTTCTCTGAGCCTTGGTTTCCTTATTGTGAAATGGGACATAAGCTCACTAAACTATTACCATTAAGTATATGCAGATGCGAGCTATATACTATTAAGCATATAGCATATGCAAACTAAATACTATTAAGTAATGCAGATATAATGATAAATGTTAGAGTATTAACTTTACTTTTTTTTTTTTCTCAGTGAGATCACAGGCTCTTAAGCTTTTCTAATAGTTAGAAGAGGGGGAAAATAGCCACTCTAGCCTTAGCTCTACTTTAAGGCTAAGAAAGATGATAGTCTTCCATTGACCACTGCTTGCTTTGGGAAGACTTTTTAATTCTGTTAATTTAAAAAACATTAAATAAAAACATTAATTACTATTTCATGTGAACTGAATGTGGTAAACATGACACCATTAGGATTATTTATTTATTTATTTATTATTTTTTAAATTTAGGGCAGGATGGATTTTTTTTTAATTAATTTATTTATTTGACAGAGAAAGAGAGAGAGAGAGCAAGAGAGGGAACACAAGCTGGGGGAGTGGGAGAGGAAGAAGCAGGCTTCTTGCTGAGCGGGGAGCCTGATGCGGGGCTCCTGATGCAGGGCTCCTGATGCGGGGCTGGATCCCAGGACCCTGGGATCACAACCAGAGCCAAAGGCAGCCGCTTAACAACTGAGCCACTCAGTTGTCCCACCATTAGGACTTTTTAAAGACAAGAATGCTTAATTTGTATATAAACTATTAGTCCTTACTTCAAAGCATATATATATATCTATATTTATATATATGTACATATATATACTCTCATGTGACTGCAAAATAGATCTTATGAGGTATATGTGTATTGATGTATATAAGCTGAAATGCAGAAAATGTCACTGTGAAGAACTTCAAAATATTGAGCATAAAATGTATTACCTCATATTTTAGAAACAGATGTTATTTTTAAAAAATGATATTTTAAAACTAAGACTTTTAATTAAATGATTTTTACACTGGAACCAAAGTTAACAGGTTGAATGAAATTTTGCTTATGGCATCTGTTGCCATTTTTAGTAGGTGATTAGTCATTTTCTTTTTTCTGCACGTATCTGACAGAAACTCAAACAGAAACGAATCATAGTTTCAAGCTGTTGCTCACCTCATCCCCACCAAAAAGGAGAGCCCTGGAAATCATCCCAACAAATCCAAGAACTAAATTCTGAAAATGCCTTAAGGGGCTTGACAGAAGCATTTAGCAATTTGAAAATTACAGCAATCTGTCACATCAACTCTTAATGAAAGGTAGCCTACAGCAAGTTAGGAATGATATGGCAGGAAAAAAAAATCCAAGGGAAAATCTCTTTGGATATTTTAAAACATATTTGCCCCTATATATATTGAGTTGGAATTGGGTTAACTTTTACAAAGGCGAAGTCATTACTAATAAGGAATTTATTATACAGATTAGATAAGGTTTTTTTTTAATTTTTAAGTTTTTTTGAGGGAACATTTTCTTTTTTTAAAAGATTTTATTTATTTGATAGAGAGCAAGAGAGAGAGAGCACAAGCAGGGGGAGCAGGAGAGGGAGAAACAGACTCCCCACTGAGCAGGGAGCCCAATGCAGAGCTCAATCCCAGGATCCTGGGATCATGACCTGAGCCTAAGGCAGACACTTGACGACTGAGCCACCCAGGCACCCCAGTGAGGCTTTTTTTAAAACCAGGGAATTAATAATTATGTTTCAGTCAGTGTGTATTCACACTGAAATTATTGTATGTGCTTTCAAAAATGTTTAGTTTGTTTGGATATTTTTCTATTTAGAGGACCAGAGTCTTGTAACTTTGAGGTAATCATAATATTAAGAGCATTAGATTATTTAATAATGAAGTTTTCCCCTCAACCATGCTAGTATGAGCAACAGATTTAGAATTTAAGAAGCTGCCATTGTGTAAGAGTAAAGTTTAGTTGGAATCACCATTTAAACAATACAGTATTATTCCCTCAATGTTTGAATTAGGTGAGACTTTGGCTTCTAATTCTCTTTTTCTGTCTAAAACTCCTTAATTCCCCAACATAAGTGATCATGTGCTATTTTAAAATTGCTTCTTCTTTAATATAAAGTTACAATATGCACATGGGCAGGTTAATGCTGCATGGAAAATTGATTTATGCCAGTAATGGTGGTTACTTTGAATAATAATTGCAGGAGAGAGATCATATCTCTCCTTCACTCACTATTCATTTAAAATACCTTTTGGAGAACTTACTATGTGCCAGGTGCTATTCTAGTTGCTGGTAGGGAGAAGGACAGTAAATAAAATGATTCCCTGCACTTATGAAATAAAACAATTTCACAGCACTTATGTTCTATTAGGAGAAGACAGACTATAAATAAATAAATAAATAAATAAATAAATAAATAAATAAATAAATAAATGTATGTCAGGTGGTACAAAGTTACAAAAAGGTAAGTTATGAAAAAGGTCAAGCAGGTGTTTGGGGAGGATCAGGTGGTAGAGGGGAATGGATAATTTTTCATATAAGATGCTATGTGAAGGGCCATCTGACAGGTGATATTTGGACATAGACAAAATGATAATGGAGGAGTGTTTCAAGCAATTCTCTGGGTTGGGAGCATATTTTGTGTGTTAAAAGAATGGCAGAGTTCTGAATGGTGCCGTGTGACCATGAGGGTGATGATGTCAAAGAGGTGAACAGGACAGAAAGTACAGGCATTTAGAGGGATTGGAACTTAACTTTGAATGAAAGGAGAAACTTAGACATTTTGAGATAGACTGATGTGATAGGTTTTAAGAGAGTTACTCTGGCTACTTATTAAAGAAGAGACCAGCTAGGAAAGGAGAATAGAAACTGAGAAGACAAATGATAAGGCTATCATAAAAATCCAGGTAGAATAAATAAATAAATAAATAGAATCTTTAAAAAAAAAGGAGGAGTGCCTAGGTGGCTCAGTGATTAAAGCCTCTGCCTTTGGCTCAGGTCATGATCTCAGGGTCCTGGGTTCGAGCCCCACATTGGGCTTTCTGCTCAGCGGGGAGCCTGCTTCCCCCTCTCTCTGCCTTCCTCTCTGCCTACTTGTGATCTCTCTCCCTTTGTCAAATAAATAAATAAATAAAATCTTTAAAAAAAAATCCAGGTGGAAGTGAGTGATCCTTCATTTCAGCACATTTGTGTGGAAGGTGGAGGTTAACATATTTAATACATTTTAAAATTAGAACCAACAGGATTTGCTGGTGGCTTGTAAATTGGGAATGAGAGACACCATATGAATCGATGGTGACCCAAAGGTTTTGATTTGAGCATCTGGGAGGTTGGAATGGCCACAGCCCAAATGGGAAATGAGCATGTTTGCCTAAGAGCTGCTTGCTCTGGAGCTCTGGTCATCCTGATTTTCAGGCTTTTATGATGAATCCAATTGGAGATGCTGAGTGTGAAGTTGGGTATTTGCATCTCAAGTTTAGGAGAGAGTTTGGATAAGAGATACAATTTAGGAATGATCAGCATATTCTTGGCTCATGATCCATCCATGAGCCTGGTTAATATCATCTGGGCAGTGGGTATAGAAAAGACCCGAGGGTGGAGTCATGGGACTTCATTCACAGATTGAGGACACAGGAAGAAGCTTGCCATGAAATGGAGACTGTTAAGGTAGTCTTATGTTCTGTTCAATTTTCTTTCTTTTGAGAAGATATTTCTGGGAGAAAGTTTTGTTTTGCTGTACATTTTAAAGAAGGAAGTCTTTGTGATTCAAGGACCTACATGCATGATTGCATGCATGATTTCCTTTGCCAACATTCTTTAATAGGATTTTCATTTTTTTTTAATTTTTTTAAAGATTTTATTTATTTATTTGACAGAAAGAGAGGGATCACAAGTAGGCAGAGAGGCAGGCAGAGAGAGAGAGGGAGGAAGCAGGCTCCCTGCTGAGCAGAGAGCCCGATGTGGGGCTCGAACCCAGGACCCTGAGATCATGACCTGAGACGAAGACAGAGGCTTTAACCCACTGAGCCACCCAGGCGCCCCAAGACTTTGATTTTTGGAGAGGGGTATTAAAACCTGCCTATCATTTTAAATGTTTATTTCATTTTATTTTAGGCATTTCTTACCTATGACATCCTCCAAATCGTAGTAGGTACTAGAGACAAAAAGATAGGTGATATAGATTCCTTCGTCTCAGGATCCCTGAACTCTGTTTGTTTGCAAGGTAAGACAGTAGGATATAAATTGGTTATAAGTCAGTGAAGGGTTGAGACTCTGTTAGCAATAAAGAATTTTATATAAAATTACTCATATGTCATCTGGAAATGGGATAATAATGCCAACTCATTTAGAGAAATATTAAGATTAAAAAATAAAAGGAAGATGAGAGCATCTCATACAGTGATCAACATATACAATGAAGAATGAGTCTAAAGAAACTTTTTTTCCAAACTGTTTTTAAGATCAGTATCTGGGTCAATATTGACCTTTCCAGAAGGTTAAGCCAGTTGAGGTGTGTAAGTCACCTTTATGCTGTCTCTAGGCTCCTTTTTACTACTCCCTGATGTGAGCTTTCTGATATATCATCTGGGGAACTCTTCACTCTCTCCTAAACATATGCCTGACACCTCTCAGATGCTCCCACTTGTGTTTTGTGTAACTCATATGTACCTTCTGCCCTTTACTGAACAAATCCCCCTCAACCCTCAAGATAGACAGTGACTTTTAGGAATCTGGTGCATATGACATCCCTTGTTTAAAAATAGTGAAACTTCTAACCCTGGAGTAAATATTCCTTGGTTCAAATTGTGTGATACTGGCCATAATGTGCCTAAGTTTCCTGATTTACAGAACGAGGATAGAAATTAACTACTATATATGGTTGTTGGTTGTTGTGAGAATTTGATGAGACTAAGGTCTATAGAGCTCTTATTACTGTGTCCAGAGCATAGTTAATGCTCAAATGTTAACTCTTGTCATTATCTTTATGAGTTCTTAGTGTTTAGGATGGTCTACTGAAATAAATTACATCTAGAGGTAGGTTTAAAATTTGGTGTCTTCCCAAAGTATTATAGACCCATATATATACTTACAAATCCTAAGATTTTGCCTGTTAGAGGAAGTCATTAGTCCAGTCCTTAAATGCTTTTCTGGGATAATTTTCTTTTATTCTCCTAAACAAATTCACTATGCAGGGAAACCCTGGTTTACACATACTGGTTTCTCAATGTGTCCTATGCTTTCTCATCACTTAACATCGATTTGTCTTCAAATGGATCCTCCCCTACTCTCTGTCTATTCCAATTCGAAGCATCGTCTAGATTTCCAATTTCTCATCATTGAGTATCACTTCTACCCACCTTATTCCAATGGATTTGTCTCTCTTTTTTTTGGATTTAGAAAATATTGGCTACAATTCTTCAGAAAACCAATTCTTTACCTACAGAGCTGGAAGCCAGAAGACATTTGGGGGTTATCCATTTTGAACATTATATGAGGAATCTGTGGCACAGAGAAGTGGACTGATTTGTCCAAGGTTACCCAACCTTTAATAAAATAAACATTACTTAATTTTTATAGAACAGCTACTATATGTCAAGCATTGTTATAGATGTCAGTGATAAGGGAGACCAAACAAACTGTCTGACATCAGGAATAGAACCTATGACAAAAATATGAATTCAGGTGGTTTATTTGGGAAGTGACCTCAGGAAGCTCCGGTAGAGAAGTGGCAGGTTGAGACTCTTTCTTATTAGATGCAACAAAAATAAAACTATGTTTTGTATTTTAAAATTGCTATTAATGTTTTCAATCACTTGCTCTCAGTTTCTGTATTTACTTAATCATGGATCAATAACGAAACATTCTCAGAACACACTTTGAGTAACACTGGTATAGAACATGCTTCAGAGCTGAGCCACCAAGGCTCTACTCCTAGGAAGCGTATGAGAAACTCTATACTCAGGATAAATTTTAAACTTTAGCTAATAGTTTTCCTAGTTAGAGACCTGGAATTATATATAATTTTAAAAAGTGAAGTATCTTCAAAATGCTTTTTTATACTTTAAAAGTATACTTTTCTACCCTCATATATCAGTTCATGCCTGGTGACTTTTATCTATAAAAGAAGTATTTAGACATGTACAGTAGTTCATATAACAGTCTCCCCAAATCTGCAACTGAAACATAGAATCAGATGTTATATGCATATAACAGGTATGCACATATGTGCACACATATGCACATATATGAAGTATCCCTGCATATTTATAGGATTTATATACTCATATAATTCCATAATACAGTCAGTAACATCTTCATGTACTTGAGCTCCTTCTTCATTTCTCCTCCATGTGACAATGTTGGAGGGAAATTTCATGACATACAAGCATGACGAAGGAGAAAAAAATTAAACAAAAGGACTTCCTAGCTCTCTAAACTGATGGGAAATTTGCTCCTAACCCAGAGTACTTCCTAGTACTGAGAACTTTGGTTGTTTTTTTTTTTGTTTCATTTTTTCGGTTTTTTTAAGAGCCAATATTTTTTTCTCCCAAACTCCAGAGATTTTCATAAGGTCACCATAATTTTTTATGTAAAAAAAATACAGGAGCTTTAGTAATTAGGTAGTATCCAGATGTAAACCCTAGGCAAACTGATTCATGCATCTCAAAAATAGAATCTATTTGCTTTATCATTGGAAGCTCAGAACAGAGATTAATTGTAATTCAGTGCATATTTACATCTGGACATTCTAGATTTACATAAGAAAGACTTTCAACAAATAGTTTTAAGTTAAGCATCATGTTAGATACTATGCAATAGTTTTGCCTTTGAAAAGTGAATGGTGTTGGCCAGTAGAACCTCCTAATAATGTGTTTTTATGTCTGAAGATAAAAGTGGAGGTGCCAGCGGCCAAAAGAGTGTAGAACTTTCTCTGAGGCCTCTTTTGAATGACATTGAAGGTAGAATAGTTTCCATCTCAAGTGTGGCTTTTCTCTCTGGGTTTATGCTTCATCTAGCAGGAGATAGTTGAACTGTAGTTAGAAATGTCTGCAGATAGAAAAAGCAGGTTACATTCTCAACATCTTGTTATCTGTTTTTAAGAGTCACATATATTGCTGATCTCAGTGTTGCATTTATTTTTTTATTTTTTTTATTTATTTTTTATTTTTTTTAAAGATTTTATTTATTTATTAGGAAAGAGAGAGAGTGAGAGAGAGCATGAAAGGGAGAAGGTCAGAGTGAGAAGCGGACTCCCCATGGAGCTGGGAGCCCGATGTGGGACTCGATCTCGGGACTCCGGGATCATGACCTGAGCCGAAGGCAGTTGCTTAACCAACTGAGCCACCCAGGCGCCCACAGTGTTGCATTTAAATATAAATGTGAGTTAAGTATTTTCTAAGTGGGGTTTTGCAGCACAGGAAAATAAATTGTTTCTTTCGCTGAGAATCTCTTAAGCAAAATAATGTATCTTTATTGGCTAATATCTTTAAATTTGAAAGCATTTTAAACAAAGTTTAGCTTTTTGTGTGATAAAACTGTCCAATAACCCTTTCTTTTTTTAAATATTTTAATAGGATATCTATACTGCTATTTCATGGCAACACATGCAAAATGCTGTAAGCTTGTATATTTGTTCTCCGAGTTTTAATTGATTTTTCTCCAGACTTTCCATCGTTAGATATGTATTGCCTGATATTCTAACTTAAAAAGCATTTAAGATCAAATTATTCAATATATAGTCAATTTTTTTTCTTTTTTTTAATCTTAAAGATTTGTTTATTTGAGAGAGAGAGAGAGAGAATGCAAGCAGGGAAAGAGTGTGCTCATTGCCAAAAATTTAGACATGATAAAATGAAAGAAACATAATCACTCATGATCCTTCAGCTCAGATTAGTCATCCCCAAATTAACATGAAATATTTCCATTTAATCTTTCTCTATTAATCATGTGTGTTTATATTCACACATATGTGAGAGAAAGTTAAGTAATTTTCACTTAACATTTCATCGTTTTTCTATGGTGGTACAACTTTTAATAGATGTCTTAATTCGCTATGATATGATTTCATTATTTATTTAATTTCCTCCCTATTATCATGTGTTTTCTTTTTTTTTTTTTTCTTGCCGTGTTATCATAACACCACAGTGAACATCTTGGTCTACTTTCCATCTTTTTGGCCTAGAAATTCAATAGCTGGATAAAATTGTGTACATATTTTTATTACCCTTGATGAATAAAGCCAAACTGCTCTTAAGATAGATTATATTAATTTCTAATGTAATCACTGATATTATATGAGGTTCCCAGTTCTATAAATTCCTCTTAAGTAACTTCTTTTTTTTTTTTTTTAAAGATTTTATGTATTTATTTCACAGAGAGAGAGATCACAGGCAGACAGAGAGGCAGGCAGAGAGAGAGAGGGAAGCAGGCTCCCTGCAGAGCAGAGAGCCCGATGCGTTGCGGGGCTTGATCCCAGGACCCTGAGATCATGACCTGGGCGGAAGGCAGAGGCTTTAACCCACTGAGCCACCAAGGCGCCCCCTCTTAAGTAACTTCTTAAAAGATATCCCCCACTTGCCCACAAAGTCTTGGTGCTTTCAAATGACATGCCGTTTATTCTCACAACATTCTTGCAAAACTGATGCTGTTTTCTCATATTTTATCTTAAATATGTGTTTTTCTTTCGTTTTGTCTTAATAGTATATTTCCAAAACTAATGTGTATTTAACAAAAATGATGTTATATTTTTGAATGACTTTTAGTACTTCCTGATTACCACCTTGTACTTTTTCTGCTCTCTCATTGGAGGAGTTCATTTAGGTACCAGGGAGAAAATTGTAAACAATGATTTTTATTCTGGGCATATCCTTATTTGCATCCTCCTTTTCCTTTTTCTCCTACTTTAAATGCAGCCAATCTTAGAGTGATGTATGGAGTACATCTTGCTAGTACATCTTGACATCACATTTTACTTCTACTTAATTTTTTTGTATTGTGCTGGATTGTGATGTTCTTTTCACATATGACTTGTAAGTAATTTTTGAAAGCTTCCAAGGGTAGAGGTTGTGTGCCTTCTTCACTATTATAACCATCTGCTTGCATAAGCTGCTTGCACAGTATAGGTATCCGGTAGTTATTTAAATGAATGGAAGGATGAATGAATAAATGTTCACTTAGGGCTACTCTATGGATTCACAGATCAGCAGTCACAGATGGTTCTGCCTTTCTCCTAGGGTTTCACTTTATTCTAAGATGATCATTGTCTCATCCAGGTTTTAGCTTTACTCTCCACTGATATAAATACTTTATTTCATAGTTCTTTGGCTGAGGTGACTGATTGACTCGCTGCTTTCATAGTCTCTAGATCTTGTTCTATGTGTAGGCGTAAAAACTTTCATTTTCTTTTAGTCCGTCAGAAGCCAGGTTGCTATTCCCAGTAGACTGCAGGAAAAATAATGTGGGTTAGGCCAAAAATGATTGTGTGAGCATAGAAGTAGATAATCTTTTGCACCCCTGCTTTCCAAAGTCCAGTTGCACGTTGGCTTAGAGGGTGTGTTTCTGTCCTGCTCAATGGCTTTCAGAACTCTTCCCACCCTCCGCAAACTCTATCACATTAATTTGTTTGAAACTAACTGTAATCAGCTGGTTTTAATTTTGCTTAAGCTTAACTTCATCATTTATTATTTTAACTGACTCAGTGGACTTTGAATCTTGGAAAAGGTTATTCCTCTAGTGTGCCACAACTGGGAACTGAGTTTAGCCTGAGGAATGCTGCTAGTTCCCAATTCAATTTCAAAAATGTAATGATTGACATATCGTGAGTCTGATAGGATGAAATCTTCGCTCAAGCAGGTAACCAATTTTTCTTTTTCATTTAAGCAACAACATTCTCACTTCAAGTGAAAGATGAAGACCATAATATAATGTTTATACCAACAATAAACATATAGAATAGAGATTGTTTTCCTATAATTTATAAGAGGAAGAAATGATTTCCATAAATTATATGAGGAAAATAAAGCAAAATCACTGTCTAAAACTGCATATTCCAAACGTATATATCAAACATTTCTTTTTAGCTATTTCAGGATTATTTCCATGATAATCAATTTCTGAAGCCCTGGATTCAGTCTCTTCCTCCTTTTCTACTTCCTCTATTAGTGATGGAAAGAATCACTTTCCCAGTAATGAAAGCCAGGAAGAGCTAGATGTTAAACTTAACCTACATTCAATGAGTTACCATATGTAATGACTTCAATTACCTTAATGAATTTCATTATATTCCCTTCTACCATTATTCTTTGTTATTGCCATAATTCAGGCCCTCGGCATTTCTTATCCAAATTACTAAAGAGAACCTCTTTCCATCAAACTTATCTGCACACAGTTCTTTTTTTTTTTTTTTTTAAATACAATACAGGTCATTATTTTGAAATGTTCCCATTACCTCTAAATAGGCAAATTTAAATTGCAAACTACTTAGCATGACTTCTTCAACTTGATTTCTCACTAGATCTACTCAAATCTACCCAACTTACATCATGATGATAGTATTTTGTTCTTGACTCTTTAATTGGCTCCTACTATCCTTCTCTATGGTCTTTCCCAGGCCAGCTTCTACTAATGCTTTAAAAGATAGCACAGATATCACTTCCTGCATATGGAAAATCATTTGAAACCTCTCATCCTCTCCCAATCAGAATTAGGTGAACTCCTCCTGCACTCTCATAACTCTCTCTTTTTTTTTTTTTAATTTCTAATAAGACAGTGTTTTGATTGCTTTCTGAATGTCCAGGATATGAAATCCCTGAGTGCTAGGACTACATCTTTAATCTGTAAATCGCTAATGGCTATCTTTCCTGCACCCCAGGATGCATGTGCTCCTTACCAACTTTTGTTGAAAACAATGACTACACAAATAGACCACTGACTGAGGAATAAGTCATAGTTGATAACAATTAAATATTACTGTATGTATTGTAGTGTATATGGTATACTGTAGTGAATGTATTTCAAATACGGCACTCAATTTAGCATTGATTTGGATATCCCTTTTACAAACATCCCTTTTACAAACAGATGTAAACTAGAAGAGAACCTTCTATCCAAAGGGAGTGAAAACCTATCCCGAAAAATAAAAGAAATCTGAAACTAAAAGTGAGATATAAGAGATAAACCCAAGTTACCCTGTCACTCCTCTGTGGAAAAATAAAAATTGACAATTTACTGATCTAGTAGAGTTTTATTTAGTGATTCACGAACTGGGAGCATCCCTTCTAGCAGAAAGGAGTTCTAAAGAGTTGTACAAGGCAAAAGATTTGTACAGACCAAATTGAGCAGGAACAAGGAAGTTATAGAGGCATTTGCTGATTGATTAAAGCTGAATTACCTTCCTTTTATGCAACTAAAGGAAGTCTTGGAGCTGGGTCAGGTAACATGCTGAGCAAGCAAGTGCTGATTGGTTCACCTAGGCCTTCTTTTTCTGGGAGAATTGAGCACAGAAAATTGAAGTACTGGTTTGCTGACATGCGTTTCAGCATTAGTGACTTTATCTTGAGCCTAATGTGGTTACTTTAACAGTATGCTTTACACTTTACCTTGTAAGACTCTCTCCATCCCACTATCAATAGCTAAAATGTGTCCCAACCATTTAACGATTCTCCACAAGTTTATTAGGTAATATGGTTTTCCTATGGCAAATAATGTTAAAAGCCCAGATTGTTTCTTTTTTTTCCACCCCAGATTGTTTCTTATTTTAATATTATTATTATCATTCTACATACCATGAGTTCCATAGAATAATTTAACTTTTCTTTTCAGTTTCAGATTCTCCATAGAGAAAACAAAATATTTTAATAAAGTTTCAAAGTAAATCTAAGCTATTTCATACATTCTTTTCATTACAGTATTTTTTTACAAACAGAACTCCACTTCATTTTTTTCTAATTCTTTAAGTAACCATATTCTTTAAATTTGTTCTCTAATTTCCTTTTGTATGCTTCCCACCATCTGTTGTGTATCTCTTTCTTACTTAAGCATCATTGCTTTACATAGCTAGCTAGATATTCAATTGAAGATACTTATTTAAATAAACATTTTTGCAAAACTGTTGCTAAAGGGAACAGCAGAGTGGAAGATTTAAGGACATTGAGTGCTAAACAGACTTGTTAATCCAATTTTCTTCAGAAAGGAGGCACTTGAACTTGTCTGTGTATTTTTTCACTTTATCACTTATATGGCACTTAACATGCTTAAATACCTACAAATATTAAACTATTTGATCTGCACAATAGTCCTAATAAGATTAGTACTGATACTACTATTTCTATTTTTTTGAAAATTGAGGCAGATAAAGTTAAGAGTAGCCTACCCAGTGTTTATAGCTGAGGATTTGAACATGACCAGTAACTCCAAATCAATCCTCCTCATCTTTCTGCTATGGCACTTTCTTTGAAAGTTGAATTCTCCATAAGGAAGTGAGATACGCAGATTACTAGCTTCTCTTCTTAACAGGTGTTACCCCCTCTCAGCCCTGGGCTTCATTTCCATATGATGGTCTCCAGCTAAGGCAACGAGGTGGGCCTTGTTCCAGCTCCTTTCTTCCTCTTCAGGAAGAAGAGTTCTTTCTTACACAAAGCTTGGCAAGTCCCTTGTTCATCCTTTCTGATCCATGCATCTTCTCCCCTTAGTTTGAGTTTGAGGACAGGTCTGGGCTGAGAGTGGGAGGAGGTTGGGGTATGACATGTCAATTTAATGCTGGATAGGGGAGTGAGTTTTGGAATTCCTGATATGTTGCATTAGAAGGATGAAGATGGGACACCTGGTGGCTCGGTCAGTTAAACATCTGTCTTCAGCTCAGGTCATAATCCCAGGGTCGTGGGATGGAGTCCTGCATGGGCTCCTTGCTCAGCAGAGAGCCTGCTTCTCCCTCAACCTGCTGCTCTCCCCACCCCCCTCTCCTCTCTCTCTCTGACAAATAAATAAATAAAATCTTTAGAATGATGAAGAATTGTCCAATCCACTTTGCCAACAGCCTTCCCACTGAATCAAGGAGAAGTTATTTTAGTCTGTCTGGCTAACTGGATTCAGGGGAGTAGAAAGAACCACCATTTGGGAATGATGCCCCATGTTGTTTGCAGCAAAGTAGAGGAGTAGAGCCATTGTCACTTTTCCTAGATTAAGTCTGCAAACTTTTCAACATGTTTAGACAAAGAGCATTGTATCTCAGTCACCTCCTTTTTGATTCCCATTAAACCTACATGGGTCTTTAAATATTCAGTTCATGATTCAAAAGAGAAAAGACAAGAAAATGAGAAGGAAAACTGAGAGGAAAAGTAAGGAAAAACTGGATACACACACTCACTGCTGATACATACACAAACATAATTGTATGCATAAATATTACAATTAAATATAGTATATATAATATACTATATAGATATATAAAGAGATTATATATATAACATATATATATAATATAGAGATAAGTTGATATACAGAGGCATTAAATGATGTTACAGAACATCAGAACTTTATATATATATGTTCTATACATACATATATTTATATACATATGTTATATATGTGTATGCACATATAATGGATGTAAATAACATGTAAATAAAATGTCTATGTTTGTGTGTTATATATTATATACAATATGTATATATAAATACATATGCATTTCAAAGTATATATATATATATATATACACACACACACAGGGAAAAATACACATAAAGTATTAGAAAATAAATGAGTTGCTGTAGCTGAGGTTTAAGAGGTTGCTTCCTGTTTTCTCCTCAAGGATTTTGATGGATCCCTGTCTCACATTCAGGTCTTTTATCCATTTTGAGTTTATTTTTGTGTGTGGTGTAAGGAAATGTTCCAGATTCTTTCTTCTGCATGTGGCTGTCCAATTTTCCCAACACTGTTTGTTGAAAAGACTGTCTTTTTTCCATTGGACCTTCTTTCCTGCTTTGTTGAAAATTAGTTGACCATAGAGTTGAGGGACCTTTTCTGGGCTCTCTATTCTGTTCCATTGATCTATGTGTCTGTTTTTGTGCTAGTACCATACTGTCTTGATGATTACAGCTTTGTAATAGAGCTTGAAATCTGATATAAAGAATAAAAGAATAAGAATGTGAGAGGAGAAAGACAGACTTCTGAGATGATATAAGACATAGAAATCAATGAATAATGTATGGTGAGAAGAGAGGAGTGAGGAGATATAAACAATATAGCAGAAATCACAGAAAAAATAATTTTTAACTAATTCAATGATAAAAAAGAATAAGACAAAAAATAAGGAAAAATTCAAAAGAATAGAGCAACTGTTGGGAGGGGCACTAGTATTAAAAGTACTACATCGGAGACCACAACATAGCGTACAGAACTAAAGTTTTCAATTAATATTTATGAAGTAATAATTGAATAAACTAGTTGACCAACTCCATACTATACCTGATTAAATCCAGGTATATATATACCAGGCTGAACTTTAACATAATGTTAATACTAACACTGTTTTCAGAAACTATTGGAGTCATTGGGAGGTTTAGAATTGAAGGCAAGTAAATCGCACAAGTAGATAATGATATAAAATAGGTAACTTGAATTTTGATCTTACGTGACTATTAAACAAAAAGCAAAACAAAAAACAGATGTGGAGGTTAATGACAAACATCATCAGTTGGCTTTAGTTTTGAAAGATTTAATGCTGGATATTTGGAGTGCCTTAATTTCCCCTTACTATACAACAATAGCTTCCCACATCTGGTCTTCAGGATTAAGCATTCATAAAGCAAAACCACCCATTTGTATATTTTGGTGGGCAATTCAGGTGATTGCACATTAGAACACATTGTTACTAGGGGGCATCTTTCAGCTTAATTGTAATTCCTCAACATCTGCGTCTCCTAGTTGCTTATCTACACATTTCCTCTCTTCCGTTCCCCCTTGTTTGATTATGCCTTCATTTAATGCTTCAATAATGACAATAGAAAGCACATTAAGCTGAATGAGACTTATTAAATCCTTCCTTTATCTAATGTTTAGATTTAAGTGCTTAAACATATCTGAAAAAAAGGGGGGCTCTTTTAAGGGTATCCAGAATTAAATGCAGTGACAAAGGCAGTGATATTTTGTCCTTCATTTGATAGATGAAAGAATGAACTTGAGGAAAAGGAAATTGTGTCACTGAATATATATTTGAAACCACAGACTCAATGGCTTAAGGAGAAGATTTACTTAAGGGAATACAAACTGAACGAGGACACAAAAACTCTTATTGGAAAGAAATATAAAGTGCTCCAGAAACTAAATGAAAGGAAAGGAAGAAATAATAGATGACATATATCTTGAGAAACATAGTGTCCACTGCTTCTTTTGTTTGTTCATAGTCTTCCACCTGACTGTTCCTTAGGAAGTCACAAATATTCAACCAATCCAAAGCCCCAGTAAAAGTAATCTCCTTATCTTACCAATATAGACATACCTGGGAGATATTGGGGGTTTGGTTCCAGACCACCATAATAAAGCAAATATCATTATAAAGCAAGTCAAATGAATTTTTTGGTTTTCTAGTGCATATTAAAGTTATGTTTATACTATACTATAGTCTGTTGAATGTGCAATAACATTATGTCTAAAAATGTACATACCTTAATTTAAAAAAATGCTAACCATTATATAAGCTTTCAAAACGTCATAATCTTTTTGCTGACAGAGGGTTTTGCCTCATTGTTGACGGCTGCTGACTGATCAGGGTGAGGATTGCTAAAGCTTGGGGTGACTGTGGCAATGTCTTAAAATAGGACATCAGTAAAATTTGTCACATTGGTTAACTCTTCCTTTATGAAATTTCTTTTTTTTTTTTAAGATTTAGTTACTTATTATAGAGAAAGAGGAGGGGCAGAGGCAAAGGGATACAATCTCAAGCAAACTCTGTGATGAGCACAGAGCCTGGCATGGGACTAGATTTCACAACCCTGAGATCTTGATAGGAGCTTAAGTCAAGAGTTGGATGCTTAATCCACTGAGCTACCCAGGTGCCCCATGCAATTTCTTGACAGCATTCAATACTGTTTGATATCTTTTGACCCACTGTAAAAATTTTTTTCAAAACTAGAGTCAGTCTTCTCAAAACTTGCCACTGCTTTATCAGCTGAGTTTATGTAATATTCTAAATCCTTTGTTGCCATTTCTACAGTCTTTACAGCACCTTCACCAAGAGTAGTTTCCATCTCAAGAAACCACTTTCTCTGTTCATCCATAGGAAGCAACTCCTCAGCCATTCAAATTTTATTCTGAGATTGGAGCAATTAAGTCACATCTTCAGGCTTCATTTCTAATTCTAGGTCTCTTGGGATTTCTACCACATCTGCAGTCACTCTCTCCACTGAAATCTTGAATCTCTTAAAGTCATTTATGAGGGTTGGAATTCACTTCTGCCTAACTCCTAATATAATATTGATATTTTTACCTCTTCTCATGAATCACAAATGGTTTTAATGACATCTAGAATCGAGAATTTTTTCCGGAAGCTTTTTAAACTTTGCTTAGATCCATCAGAGAAATCACTATCCATGGCAACTATAACCTAATGGAAAAAAATATATATATATTTATTTGTTTGTTTGTTTATTTATTTATTTATTTATTTATTTATTTAAAGATTTTATTTATTTATTTGACAGAGAGAGAGAGAGAGATCACAAGTAGGCAGAGAGGCAGGCAGAGAAGGTGAAGCAGGCTCCCTGCTGAGCAGAGAGCCTAATTCAGGGCTTGATCCCGGGACCCTGAAATCATGACCTGAGCCAAAGGCAGAGGCTTAACCCACTGAGCCACCCAGGCACCCCATGAAATATATTTCTTAAAAAAAAAAAAAGAAATATATTTCTTAAATAAGACTTGAAAGTCAAAATTAATCTTTGATCCATGGGCTTCAGAATGGGTGCTGTTAGCAGGATGAAAACTATATTAATCTCATTGTTTATCTCCATCAGAGCTCTTAGATGACCAGACACATTTTCAGTAAGCAATAATATTTTGAAAGGAATTTTTTTTTTACCCCTGAGCAATAGGTCTCAACAGTGGACTTAAAATTTTTAGTAAAACACATTGTATACATCTGTGTTGTCATTCAGGCTTTGTTGTTATGTTTATAGAGCACAGGAAGAGTGGATTTAGCAAAATTCTTAAGGGCCCTAGGATTTCTGGAATCTGAAGCATTGACTTCAACTGAAAGTTACCTGCTGCATTAGCGCTTAACAGGAGAATCAACCTGTTCTTTGAAGCCAGGCATTGACTTCGCTATAGCTATGGAAGTCCTGCTTGGTGTCTTTTTCCAAAAGAAGACTGTTTTGCCTATATTGAAAATCTGTTGTTTAGTGTAGCTACTTTCATTACTGATCTGAGCTAGATCTCCTGGATAACTTGCTACAGTTTCATGACATCAGCACCTGCTGCTTCACCTTGCACTTTTATGGTATAAAGATGGCTTCTTTCCTTAAACCCCATGAACCAATCTCTACTAGCTTCAAGCTTTCCTCCTGCAGCTCTCTCATCTCTCTCAGTCTTCATACAATTTAAGATATTGAGGGTCTTGCTCTGGATTAAGCTTTGGCTTAAGGAATGTTATGGCTGGTTTGATCTATCTAGACCAGTCAAACTTTCTCTGTATCAGCAGTAAGGCTATTTCACTTATAATTTGTGTGTTCATTAGGGTAGCACTTTTAATTCCCTTCAAGGACTTTTCCTTTTGCACTCACAACCTGACTGTTTGACTCAAGTGGCCCTGCTTTCACCCTATTTCAGCTTTCTAAATGCCTTCCTCAATAAGCTTAGTCATTTCTAGCTTCTCATTTAACCTGAGAGAAAGGTGACTTTTTCTTTCACATGAACATTTAGAAGTCATTGTAGAGTAATTAATTGAATAGTTTCAGTATTGTGTCTCAGGAAATAGGACTGAGGAGAGGGAGAGAGACAGAGGAACAGCTGATTAGTCAGTGAAGCATTTATCAATTAAGTTCACTATCGTATGTAGGTGCAGTTTGTGGCACCCCAAAACAATTAAAATAGTAACATCAAAGATCATAGATCACCATAATAAATATAATCATAATAAACAAGTTTGAAATATTGTGAGATATACCAAAATGTGACACAGAGACATGAAGTGAGCAAATGCTGTTGGGAAAATGGCATTTGAGAGATTTTCTCAAGAAAGGTTTGCCACATTTTTGTAAAAAAAAATCAGTATCTGCAAAGCACAATTGTGTGAAGTACAGTATAACAAGATATGCTTGTACTTCTTTCTGTACCAATCTGTGTATATTCTTGCTATTACCATGTTTGCCTTTTGATCCCTTGTTTCACCAACTTGGCTCTGTTAATTCTTTAAATGTCTAAGTGGAAAATCCTCTGTTCTGTCTAAACCTGTCTCTTTTGCTGGCACCCATGCCATTGGACTTGCTACGTACAGGGCAGGGCAGGAAGTTTTTTGTTTTTTGTTTGTTTGTTTGTTTGTTTGTTTCTTCTGTTTTAGGTTAAGTGGCTAGAGTCCTACAAATTGTGCTAACAAAAGACAGATTAACAAGAGAAAAATAAACAAGTTTATTAACACTTGCATCAGGTGTAGAAGTCGGGAGTACTCAGGGATGAGGGATGGTTAGAACTCGGGCTTATATATCATCTTATTAAAAGAATAGTAATTTTATAGAGATGTGACAAGACAAAGAAAAGGATTTTGAATTTTGGGGGGCAGCAAATTGTGGGAATGCAAATATATGGGGACATTAATGGTAGATAAGGGCTAGTTTTAGCAAGGTTCATTATGTAGATTCCTCTAGTGCTATCTGTGGGCTAAGTTCCTAGACTTGTCTCCAATGATTAACTTCCATCCTTGACAGTAAGAAAAGGGAGGGAGGGCAGTTTTACAAATTTATGCCAGGTTTTAGTCAAGTAGGAGGAGATGCAAGAGGTTTTCTTATATCTGCTTCTCAATTACTTTCAGGTCAAAGTCATCCTTATGCCAAAATGTCATATTTTGGGGTGGCATATTTGGCCAGGTATCTGAAAGTTTAGGTGTGGTAACATGCACAAGCTTTGATATTGACTTCTTTGTGTGTGCTTTTTTTGTATTTTAGTTCAAAACGTGAATAGCCCCTAAGAAAAATTTTTGTTTTTTCTGCTTTTGGCAGCTACCAATACCCCTGTCATTGACATTAGTTGGTCAGTCAGTATGTAGTTAAATGAATCACCTTTGTTATAAAGTAGAATGCCAACAGTCAATCCTAGTGACTTGGCTGAAACAGATGAATATAATGATTTTGTTTCACCTCTTAAAGAGGCAACTTACATTACATTCTCCCAGTAATACATTTTCCCACTAGACACACAATTCTCCATACTGTTGAATTTAGATAGAGAGGAAACTCAATTTTGATAGGAAATAATGGTATGGAAATTGGGGAAGTGTGTTAATGCCAGAACAAGTTTAATAGATAATATTATTTAAAGAAAAACTATGAATCACTTTTGCCTATGGAATAAATTTTTTATTCTTTGAGAATTGTAAGGATCAGGCCTGGCATAGATTGAACTAGCTAGGTTGTATTTTAGAATGTTTTGCCCTGTCAGTTGTAGACAACCTATATTGTTTTAAATTTCTTTAATCTGTTGTATTTTCAGGGGCTACAATATTATTTACAAAAGGATTTCTGACATTAAAAAGCAAAAGCTTTGTTTAATTGAAGAAGAGGCCTTTATTTTGTTGAATGCTTGATCTCTTTTCTTTGCTTTTAATGGGTTTTAAATAGAGGGTACAGTAGGGAACAGAACATCAAAGAAAACATGTCTCTTCCTAAATCAACTTAAAATGGTAAAAAGACCAAAAAAGATGGATGTCTGCCTTTTCAAGACAGTATGCATAGATATACTGCATTTATTTACTGACTATAAAAGATACTGTTGAAGATAAAACCAGGGGAAAGAATTAGTTCAATACAGAGAGTCTGGAAGTGATGCTATATTCTTTCTACCCAATTACTACCAAACAAGTCAGGGAGAAGTTTATTTCTTAAGAAAGCAGAAGGCAGAACTAGTACATGGTTATATTATAGTTTTCACAAACATTCTTGAAAAAGACAAACTTTTGTCTTGAAAATGGCTACTTGACTTTTAAATGTGTGTGTCATTTATGTAATCAAGAATAAGAGTGCCTTGGTAGAGGGGCGCCTGGGTGGCTCAGTGGGTTAAAGCCTCTGCCTTCGGCTCAGGTCATGATCTCAGGGTCCTGGGATCGAGCCCCACATCGGGCTCTCTGCTCGGCAGGGAGCCTGCTTCCCCCTCTCTCTCTGACTGCCTTTCTGCCTACTTGTGAACTCTCTCTCTCTGTCAAATAAATAAATAAAATCTTAAAAAAAAAAAAAGAGTGCCTTGGTAGAAACTTCTATAACTCCAGAAAATCAAGCAAAAAAAAATTTGTTGATATTTTGTGCATATCATTATATGATATAACAAAACTAAATATTAAGTGCATGTAAGCACACATTAAATAAAATGTACTTCCAATTTTCAGTGACATGTTACCGAGAATATATACTAGTTATTTGGATATACATACTTTGTGGCTATCTATGGATAGCACAAGGTCCTCATAAGTGATGGTAATGAATGTTTGTGCCATAGAACCCAAGCAACCTTTTTTGCTTTTATTTAAAGGCCTTGGGTATCTATAAATATGCTTGTGGATACCTTTTTCACTACTTATTCTTTTCCTCAATCATTTTTGCTAGACCTGTAACAGATAAGATTATAGAAAATAATAAGACATTCCCTCTTTTCTGCAAGCTCAATATATAGTTGGTAGGAAAGTCAGGAAAGCTTTTACAGTACCGTGTGAAAAATATAATCAAAGAGGCTTAGGCTGTGTGCTATCATACAGTATTTACTCATTGGATGGGGCAAGTTCACTTGTACAGTTGTTGATCTATCTTGTTAAATTTATCAATTATCCTGAATCTTACTGTCTTACTCTTTCTTGACTTCTTTCCTTCCTTCAACAAAATATTACTAACCGTTACATTAAAACAAGTTTCCAGCTTCATGCTTGGTCACGTGAAATGATTAACCCAGAATTACATTTCTTTTTCTTGACCGTCTGTACACACAAGGTAACATGAAGTGTGCTCTGAGACAAGAGGCAGATGAATCTTTCTGGTCACCCCGGTAGTGGGAGAAAGATTTGATTCTGCTGCCCCATCTGGCTGTATTTATGAAATGCACAAAGCTAGCAGAAAGAATCAAGGGGAATGAAAGTCAAGAATGATAGATTAGGATTACTTGGAATAAGTGGAGGTTCTTAGGCTGAGCAGCCAATCTCTAGAGTGTGTGGAGTAGTATGATCCATTTCATTTCAGTGGTTTTATAAACCTTTAACTATTAATTTATTGTTTGGTAGTACTTTTTTTCTTATTTTTCAAGAAACTTTTGTGGAAGCAGTTAATTAAATAATGAATATTTAATGGAAAATTTAGCACTGACTTTCCATTTTCAAAACATTGATTTAAAGAATGATTATGTAACTTGCACATATTTGTCAGCATTTACCATCTACTGTGGATCTTTAGTAATATGATAATCTTATGAAACACACAGGACACAAATCTGTTAGATTAAGTCATAGTTCTTCTAAATTAAGGTACTCATTTTCAATTCCAACTGTTGTGTGTATGTATACCTATAAAAAGAGAAGTGATAGCTTCTAACTGTTGAGTTATTTACCTTTAAGAGTTAAGTGATGAACAGGAGCGCCTGGGTGGCTCAGTGGGTTAAGAGTCTGCCTTCAGCTCAGGTCATGATCCTCAGGTTCCTGGGATCGATCCCCGCATCGGGCTCTCTGCTCAGCAAGGAGCCTGCTTCCTCCTCTCTCTCTGCCTGCCTCTGTGCCTACTTGTGATCTCTCTCTCTCTCTCTGTCAAATAAATAAAATCTTAAAAAAATAAATAAACCTATAAAAAAAAGATTTAAGCGATGAACAATGCCAGTTTGATACCTGTAGTATCCGAGGTTTCAAGACAAAGTTAGTTAATTCCAGTAATAGTTCTCTTTTTGTACTCAGTTTATAAAGTCAAAATCAATCTTGGAGCTTATATCTGGCCAAGTTGAACCCTTTGACATTGATTGCCATCACTTATTCAGGTAAAATGTTTAACATTCATGAAAAATTTTTGTTTGTCATAATAGATGAATATAAATTTTGGTGACAAATAGCATCATAGTGAAAACAGTGTTCATGTAAAATAACTACTTACAGAATTGGTACAGAATTGTATATATGTCTTAGCATGTCCACTGGAAATGGAAAGGTAATTACCAAGGAAATAGAAAAGTAGAATTTGGGGCGCCTGGGTGGCTCAGTTGGTTGAGCAACTGCCTTCGGCTCGGGTCATGATCCCGGAGTCCCGGGATCGAGTCCCACATCGGGCTCCCAGCTCCATGGGGAGTCCGCTTCTCACTCTGACCTTCTCCCTTCTCATGCTTTCTCTCATTCTCTCTCTTTCCTAATAAAATAAATAAACAAAATCTTTAAAAAAAAAAGAAAAGTAGAATTTATAGATTAATAAAGGAAGGAGAAGGTAGCCATCAAAGGAATGGGATAGTACTTCTAAATTTACAGTTTAACAATTGTACAAACTCTACACCCATCAATATAGCAATAATATATGTAAAGAGAATATAACATGACAATATTTATAGTGAGAGATTTTATTTAAAATATGTAGTCTTAACATCCTTGAATATTTAAAAAATATGTTCGTAGGGCAGTTACAAAAATCAATCATGTATTTGGCCAGCAAAGATATCTTGCTTTTTTTTTTTCCAAAGAGGTATTTTATCCAAATATAGTATATTGATGTTTGAGTGCTATTCAATTATAATATATCCAGTCACCTAAAAACATTGTAAGTGAATATTAAAAATTGAATCTCCCCTAAATCTATGCTCTCTAAATAATATTTTCTTCAAACTAAAACCTGACACTAAAATTATGTATCTAGAAGAAAATAAGAGAGAAATTATAGGGCACCTGGGTAACTCAGTTGGTTAAGTGTCTGCCTTTGGGTCAGGTCATGATCCCAGGGTCCTGGAATGAGTCCTGCATTGGGCTTCCTGCTCAGTGAGGAGTCTGCTTCATCCTCTCCCTCTGTGACTTGCACACTCCCTCTCTCTCTCTCTCTCTCTCTCTCTGTCAAATAAATAAATAAAATATTTTTAAAAACCCTCTAGATAATAGAAAAAGTTTAAGTCATGAGAAAATCAATCTCAAGTCCTTCTGTTGTTTATTTGAGAGAGTAGAGAGAGCATTGTGTGTGGGTGAGTGGAGGGAAATGCAAAGAGAGAGGGAGAGAGAATCCTCAGGTACACTCTCCACTGAGCACTGAGCCCATCAGGGCTTGACTCCAGGACCCTGAAATCATGACCTAGGCCGAAATCAAGAGTCTGCTACTTTACTGACTTAGCCACCCAGGTGCACCTCAAGTCCTTTTGTTATCAAAGATGAAAAAAAATAAGATAAATAGAAGAACTTAGTCATCCTACATAATTAAAAAATAAATATCAAAATAAAATACAATTAGCTAGGTGGATGAATTAATAAGGAAAAAAATAAAATGAATGAAATAGGAAAAATTGTCTATACATATCTACATTCAAATGCTGATTCTTTGAAAAAATCAATAAATTATATTGAACTTCTCAGAAAACCAACTTAGGAAAAAATGAAAAAGCAAAGGAAGATAAAATGACATATATGAATGGAACTATAACCACAGATACAGGAAAGATTAAAATACAAATTATAACAAAGTATAAGACAACAAATATAAAACCTAGAGACATGATGATTTCTTATCAAAATAGAAATTATCAAAGACCAAAAATTTTGAGCAGTGTAATTGTCTAAAAAAGATTGGATGTGTGTTTGAAGACCTTCCACAAAAAAAGGCCCCAACCAGATATTTTTGTAGCTGAATTAGATCAAACATTTAAAGAAATGGTAACTTCAATGTTTAAATTATTATAGACCATAGAAAAGCTTTAAAAGTTTTTCCCATTAATTTTTATGAATCCAACATATAATCCAAACACCTGATAAACATACAAAAAGTAAAACTGTCTTCATTTATGGGAAGATTTGATAACAGATACACATTTTTCTAAAATTGGTATATAAATTTAATGCAGCTATAGTTATAGCTAACAGAGTATTTTATTAGTTGAAAAAATTTCTTAAACTTTATGTAGAAAAATAAATACCTGAACAAGCCAAGGAAATTATGAGAAAGGATAATGATGTTGGAGGTTTGCCTTACAGGTAAACATTCTAAAAATGGCATTAAAATACCTTTCAGATAGAAATAGCATATCAGTAGATTAAAAAAAAAAAACTTATGGAACAGAACAGAAAATGCAGTAAAGGGTGATGTTAAGGATTTTTTTTCTACAATTAAGAATATATTGGGGCACCTGGGTTGCTTAGTGGGTTAAAGCTTCTGCCTTCTGCTCAGGTCATGATCTCAGGGTACTGGGATCGAGCCCCACATCTGGCTCTCTGCTCAGTGGGGAGCCTGCTTCCCCTCTCTCTCTGCCTGCCTCTCTGCCTACTTGTGATCCCTCTCTCTCTCTCTGTCAAATAAATAAATAAAATCTTAAAAAAAAGAAAAAAGAATATATTTCAGTTTCGTGGCTAATAGAGTAATTTAATAATAACTAGCTTTGTAAAACAAGCATTCCCAAAGTAAATTTAACTTAATTTTAACTTAAACCATATAAAAATTGATTTACAGAAATAATAACATACTTACATGTAAAATGTAAAAAGTAATTATTAGAAAAATCTTAGAAAAAATCAAGCATTGTTCATTTTGCAAATATAAGGAAAAGAAAGAGTCTGAACCTCTGAGGGAAACCCAGGAACTAGAAAAAAAGTAGTAACACAATTTTATAAATATAGCAAAATATATTAAAATTATCAAACATTACAGTACTAATGACAGAAGTATGGTGGATATCTATAATTTATAGAGAGCCATTTCAATTTTTCAAGAAAAAGCCAACCAACCAAACAAAAATTACCAAGGATTGAATAGGGCATTCACAAAAGAGCAAATGTTAATGGACAAAAAAATGTGAAAAGATAACCACTCAAACTCTGTAGTTGTCAGGAAAATGCAAGGATAAATATATACTCGGCAATCTCACTTCTGGAAATGTGTGTACAATAAAATTACTAATACATAAAAAACACATGTACAATGATGTTAATTTTATATGGGTAGAAAAACTAAAAATGAAGTTAGTGATCTTTAGTAGAAAAAAAGTATATACCATAAAGCCTAAAATATTAGTTTCACGATCAGTAAAAAAAATAATATTTTAGAAACATTCCAGATACTTAATAGAGATTTTCAGGAGTTTTAATTGAGTATGATAAGCAGGATATAAAAAAATGTGTACATTTTGATCTCACCTCTTCTATCATAAAACAATTTATGCTTAGGTTTATATATGTATATATGCATGTGTATTTTTATGTATATTCTAGGAGAAAATACTGGAGAATACATAATACAAATTTATGTAGTTATATATTCATATTATATATGAAGAATACATAAGTTAGCATGGAATATGGTGTAATGTGATGTGAGTGGATAGGAGGAAATCAAAACAAGCTAAAGGGAAAAAAGAAAAAAAAAGTCTCCATAAAATGTTATGAGATGATCAATTTTACATGATCATTTATGTATATAAAATTAATAAAATTTTAAAAAATTAACCCTAGGTCCATGATTCCTAATTCAGGGTCTATTATGCCATATGGCTTATATCATTTTAAAAATATCTTAAATTTCCAAACGTTGAGATACTGAAACATTTCTTTTGCAACTTATCTACCTTTAATATCACCCTGATTATAGAGACTGAACAGGATTTCTTTATTTATTGGCATTTTCCATATTTACCATACTGGCTACTGTTTTATTAAGACCTAGTGTTTTCCATGTTAAAAATTTTGTCCATAGGAAATTAAGTCTAAAATTTTAAATGAAAAGACGCATTTGCTCTGAGCATTCTTTATGTTCTAACCAGGATAGAAATCCCTTATTTAGGCCAAAGGATTAAAAGTTTGAGAGTAATTTGTTTTAATAAAGCTGAGGCAGAGGGAAATGCTTCAATATAAAGTGATACACATTTTAATTTAATCTATTAAAACTGCCTTGGAAAAACATCAAATAAACAAGGATACTGTAGAGTCCCTATTATGTTTTATGCACATGCTCAAAAATGCTCTCAAGGAACAAGAACTGGAATAATAGGCAGAATTTGAATAATGCAAGACTGGGGGGAAGGCAGTCCAGATAAGTGTCATAAAAGACATCCGAAGAGAAGTAGCTCAGTGATTTTTTTTTTTTTTTCAGTGATTATTTTTGATCTAGGTTTGGCATTGCCTACTGGACCTATATATTCTATTTAGAGATATTCTATTTGCCTTACTTTTAGAAAAATGCCTTCTATTTTATACTAAAGTAATCTTGTATTTAAAACATTTACATTTTACTTTTATTATACAATAATATATGTGTCATTCCTTAGGTCTTCACTCGTATTATTATCCATATCCATATAGTGTCATGCATTCCCTGAAATAAGAGTATCATTAAAGCAGATCTAGAACATATTGCCTCATGCTATCTGGTGCCAAGCGAACTCAGTATGTTTAAATATCTAGGATTCACTTGATTAACAAACAAAACTTAAATGAAAAATTAACATTTTGGTGTGCAATTGTCTTTCTTAATGGAAAATATCCACACGAGGAAGCACTCTGAGTTTACAAATTGTAGTCCTAAAATAATAAGTGTTCATCTACAAAAATATTGCCTAATCTAAGAAGAGTCCTCTCATTTTGTAATGTAAAGGTATACTGATACAAAGGGGAAATTCAATTACTCGTCAAAATGTTCTGCTTAAACACAATGAAATAGCTGTATATTGGCTATTTTTTTTAATCAGGTGTTTGACATTATTTAGATACAACTGTAGGATAACTGTTTCAAAGTTCTTTTTTTTCCCCCTTGCTTTCTTCCAAGAGACTAATTTAAAGGACATTTTATTACTCTCTTCTGAAAAATAATGGGAGTAGAAGTAGAACAGATGAAATGCATCAATCTAGAATTGTTTCTGTTATGTTCAGTGGTCAGATTCCTATATGGAGCCTGTGTCCATAAAGAAAGCAAGAAAATGCCAGCCTATTTCAAATATATTTGCAGAATATCTACACATTAGAGACCTATTACCTGACAATCACATTGCTCCACAAGAGCTAATTAATTAAGCCATAGTAAGATGAAAAAAAGAGTTATATTAACTTCTAACATGTAAAAGAAAACAAAGCTAAAAGGGTATATTAGGTTTAAATTGCATTACAGTTTGATTCTAGGGTAAAAATCAAATCTTCTGAATAAGGTCTTTAGGAGAAAAACAGCATTTATCTCAAGGTATAAATAATGACACAAATCAGGCATCATGAACAACCATACATAACAAATTAATTTCTTCCTTTCTTCCTTATTTCTTCCCTCTTTCCCTGATACCCCTCTTTCCATCCTCCCTTCTTTCTTTTTTCTCTTCCTTCTCTCCCTCTTCTTAACTCTCTCTCTTAACTCAGCATTAATTGATCAATTACTTATTATTAGGATAATATTAAGTCAACTTTCCAAGAAATGAGATCCTATATATAAAAAATGCTATTTAGGGGTGCCTGGGTGGCTCAGTGTGTTAAAGCCTCTGCCTTCGGCTCAGGTCATGATCTTGGGGTTCTAGGATTGAACCCTACATCAGGCTCTCTGCTCAGCGGGGAGCCTGCTTCCCCCTCTCTCTCAGCCTGCCTCTCTGCCTACTTGTGATCTCTCTCTCTGTCAAATAAAAACATAAAATCTTTAAATAAACAAAAATAAGGCTATTTATTTCTAGGGGCGCCTGGGTGGCTCAGTGGGTTAAAGCCTCTGACTTTGGCTCAGGTCATGATCTCAGGGTCCTGGGATCGAGCCCCGCATCGGGCTCTCTGCTCAGCAGGGAGCCTGCTTCCTCCCTCTCTCTGTCTGCCTCTGCCTACTTGTGATCTCTCTCTGTCAAATAAATAAATAAATAAAATATTTTTTTTTAAAAAGGAAAGGCTATTTATTTCTACACTTATGGAAATAAGCAAAGAGCTGTCAATTAAAAAAAAAAAAAAGACAGTAGCAGGAGACAACAGGAGGAGGTGAGGACACTTAAGAAAGAGTCAAGAGATTGTGATGTGTGGGTCCTCCGGAGGAGAAAAACGAATTTCTGTCGTTTGCAAGAATTTGGAAACTGAGCTCTAAATGGGCATGTGATGGCTTTAAGGAGCTACTGTTAATTTTTTGAAGTGTGATTATGATGTAGCTGTGTTTTTATTTGTCATCCTTCTAGAGAAACTGATGTGTGGACATGTGAGGAACTGTAAGCTAAACAACCTGAAGGGAGGCGAGCAGTGGATGGGGCTGGGGAGGCTGGGTTGGTGTGGGGCCATCTGACCACGGGTACATGAGGTTCGTTATACTATTCTGCACATATTCATATTTGAAATTCTCCATAATAAAAAAAAAGTTTCTTTTGTGTTCATGGGGAAGAAAAAAGTTCAGGGAAAATATTTAAATAATCATAGAGGACTGTGTAATGTTTTACAAATCAGATACCAAGCATTTGGAAAGCGATTCCTTAGAGTTGCCTGGCCTGTGCAGAAATGGCTTTTTGGAGCAGGTAATGGCAGTAGTAGCGAGCAAGACAGTTTCATGTGATGGGCAGGCCTGGCAGAAGTAAGGGAAAGCTTGAAGTAGGAACTAATTATTGAGTGCTTATGGTATGCCTGCATGGTGCTAAGCAGTTTACAAACACCCCTTTTGATTTTAGCAGCTGCTTAATGAAGTAGGAATCAGTATCAGGCATCTGAGGTTCCACGAGGCTAAATAATTTGTCCAAGCTCTTATACCTGGATAGTAGGAGAACCTATGCCAGGTTGGTTCCCACTCTTTATTCTAAAATCCTGAGGTATGCTCCCTCTGAATCATCCAACAGGTGGGAGGACTGCAGTAGATCAGATTAGAAATGAAAATGTGGGGATAAGTCTGTAACTAAACATAAACACCAAAAAGTAGGTTTGGGGTTTTGTCTGATAGTTAATAATGATTGTAGGTACTTGTTAGGGAAGTTATGTCACCAAAACAAAACATCTACTTTCCATATCTGGAGTCTTTCCTCAACACAGAAAGATTATAGGGGTCAAATCATATTAGAGCTAGTGCTATCTGCAACTCAATTAGATATTCACAAGATAATTGATATATCATAATCAAATGAATATCTGAAGCTATTGAAGACAAGGAGACCTATGCATGATATATATCTACTCTTGAGCTGAGAATAATCTAGATGGGTACTATGCATTTATGTAGTATAACAGGTACAGGAGACAGTGTGATGGATTGGCCAGTGGATGAGAATTGAGTAGTCATTGTGCTAAATCTTTTATAGGGATTATCATATTTAATTAATATGACTTAATAATCTATATACTATTATTATCTCCATTTCCAGCGAAACAACTGAGACCTAAAGAGATTTAATAAAGAGCTCAAGGTCTTTCAGAATAGATATTTGGTACATTTGGTTTCCAGAACCATAGTTTTAATTCCCATTAGTGCATTCCCCCTTCTCATATGAAATGTGATATCCCATTTGCAACATGGGAATGTACTAAGGGGAATTCTTAAAGTTAAGAGGGAATTCTTAAGGTTAAATCAAAATTCAGGTTTCCAAAATGGTTTATAAAAGAATGGGAAGAAATGTTGTGTGAAAATTTGAAAATAAAACTCGATTATCATATTTTAAAAGACGTATTTTAAAAGATAATGTGAACATTATGCCTATTTTATATAAGTAATGGAAATTATCTTTCAAAGCAAACAGCAAGGCATTTTGGGAAGAAACACTGACATTGCTCTTACATATAGAGGTTATGTTTAGTATTTTGTCATATATCTGACAGTATTTTTTGCCTAATCAGTGTATTGAATTTATGATATGCAAAAAGTATAAGAAATTAGATACTTTTCTTGAAAACCAGTCATTACCACTGTGTTGGCTTTCACAGCAGAGCTAGAAATTGTTCTGTGTCTTTTAGATGAAACATTCTTTTAGTAAAGGATGGCTTCCTGACAGTTATTTATCTTGAGAAGCTATAAACCCTTGGATTAATTGCATGTTTTGTACAAATGTCAGTTACTGATTTAGTTTTGATGGATCTATTCATGTCCTGTCGGAGTTTTAGGTGAGTAAAGGTATTGCTTATCATCACTCTTCTTTGGCTGACCCTTGAAAAGTAAAAACCAGAGGTCATGAGAAAATCATTTTTTTTCTTATAGAGTCTTCAAGAGACAACAAACATATTCTTCTCCTGTTTGATAGAAGTATGAAGGTAGTATAGATATTAAGAATGAAATCTGAGCTAGTTTTGGTTATTCTTACTAAACATATAAGTTTAACTATGCAGATCTCAAAATGTAATTAATAAGGATATGATTTCATTTGCACACATTCCTTGTTGATTTGAGATCTAACAATTAGACCCGCAATTCAGCAGTGTAAACATTCTTGTGCTTTAATTTGGGTCCTTATACAAAATGTTTGGTTTTGTTGTCATGATTACTTTACAGTCCATAAATATGCAATGTATTTCTGTTAATTTTGGGGTTTACTAATTCTTCACATGTTTTTGCTATTTCTGGTAATACAAGTTTCATTCCTATATATGAGCTGACCCAGTGACTGTGGTTCTTCTCCAGCCAAAGTTACCTGACATCTACGGGCAGTCAAATCTGCACACAGTCTCTGAGTTTAGTCGCTGTTAAGGGAGGGAGATCTGAAAGTCTCTAACTCAACTTTCTGCACCTGAACTTCCTCTCTTTTAATGTTTCAATACAAATACATTTCAGGGTTGATGTACACATTGAGAAATCATCATTATTATTGGTGGTAGAGTTCATGAATAATCAGAGAAGCATGACCAGGAAAATGTTGCTTTTCTCCCATGTTAATATTATGTCTCTTTTCTTCTAATAAGATGCCAGTTCTTGAATCACGGTTCTGATGCATCACTTGGCCCTTCCCCTCATAGCACTTGCCTTCCACCCTTAACTCTTCCCTGCCAAGGGACTAACGACCTGCCTCAGGATTATAAACTGGGGCAGGAGTCTTGCAACCCGCTATTTGCCTGGCAATTGACTGCTTACCTAGACTTCTGAATGTTGTACAATAATAGGTGTCATATCATCAGGCTCTGGCCATCTCTCACACCCATTCTATGGCTCCCTTAATATCCTTTTGAGAATATTGGCCTCAGGAATTCTTCAATAATGCCCCCTAATCACTCTGTCGAGAGTCATTTTATTTGATGATCTCATTCATTCTTGGTGATGATATGGTTGTCTCCATACCCCTAATCCATCAATTCAGAGCTTAGTTTCTTGCGATATAGGCCAGTCCACATTTTCTGCTAATTTTTTTCTTAGATTTATTAATCTATTTGACAGAGAGACAAGGAGACAGGGAACACAAGTGGGTGGGGGGAGGAGTGGGAGAGGGAAAAGCAGGCTTCATGCTGAGCAGGGAACCCTGTGCAGTGCTCAGTCCCAGCACTCTGGGATCATGACCTGAGCTGAAGGCAGACACTTAATGACTGAGCCACCTAGGCACCCTCCACTAAAAATTTTTAAAACAGTCTACCTATTTAATGCCAGATTCTTTTTATAATTAAAATAATTATTTTGGATACAACAAGAGTTAAGACCATGAAAATTGGTCTAGTCAGACAGGCTGGGTAGTAATAAACATAATCCTGAAGAAAAATGTAGGACTAAATGTAATTATTTCTAAATAGATTGATTTCTTTTCTATTAATTTCTATGACATGATGACATGTCAGTAGATCCTTAATGGATTAATAATTTTAGTCTCAATTTGTAATCATCCTTTCCAAAGATAACTTAAATGCATTTTGTGGCCTGCCAATAATCTGTCACAAGTGTACTGCTTGGCTTCTTATTTGATTTGTTTTTTGTTTTGTTTTGTTTTGTTTTACTTTTAGTATGATAAGAAATAGTATAAATGCAGTCATATGAAAAAAGATGACCAATTATGAATATGACAAAATTCGATTCCTCATTCTCTCATCTCTTCATATACACCAGTGTCATTAATATTAAAACCATATTAAATTTTGTTGTGGTCATTTTCTTTAGCATAATCATTGGTTCCATTAGTTTTTAGGAAATAAGTTGAATTGCCTCAGACTTAATGAGGCCTCAAGAGAGTATAAAAATACTCTTCATTTAAAAATAGATGCAAGTAGTTGCAACAAATGTATGGAAAAATATGTAATTTTTAAAACATTTACCTTTTTAAGGTAAGTACTGTAAGGGAGGAGGTCAAAAAACTAAAGCCTGCTTGGGCCAAGTAGATAATGTGAGTAAATGCTAGAGTATTGGGGATTGAGGTCTGTAGTAGAACTAACCCCATATCTAAAATACCTGAGCATTCCCCCATCTCAGAGGACTATTGAGAAGCCAGAATTCCAGACTGGTGATGTCACATCTTCAAATTTAAAAATACATAAAGAAAAGAAACAGGTAAAAGGGGAACCAAAAATTTTGGAATTTTTAAAACTCCCAATTTTAAATGTTAGTGAAACATACGATATGCGAACACCAAATTTGGTTTGAAGGGAACAAGTTTTCAGCCTCTGGAACATATCTGAAACATTGATTCACACATGCTTTAGGTGTTTTGCATATTATTGTTTTCATAGTCTGTCTATCATATAATTGAATTCAGAAAAAAATCAGAATAATTTTGTTCATTTATCTCTGGTTATGCATGTGCTAAGTACAGCCTAGCTAGTCACATGGACACAAAACCTACAGAGGGAGGTATAAAAGAATATAAAAATAAGGACATTGCAGTTCTTTGTGAGAAATACTGAGAAAAGCTTGCCCAGCAACAGTATGTGCTCATTTCTGGTTTTCAGTCCTCACAGAAGCTTTGGTTTTCCAAAAATAACAAGCAAAAGTAGCAACTCTACTTCGCATCACTTTCTTGCTTAGGACTCAAATGTTTTTGTTCTCTTAATTTTACATGGGCCAAAAATTAGTTCAAGTATTCCCAAACAGCATGATTTAATTTGGAAATATATGCATATATTTTTAAAGACTCTAAAAATAGACTCTGGCCATCCATGAAAAATAATACCGAAGGTGGCAATTTACAGAAGTTGCTAGGTTGGTGCTTATTTCTCAGTTAGCTTAACAGAGTTCAATATAGTTATGTAACATTCTTATGGCTGTGAAAAGAGTAGTGGCCAACTATAAGAAAAAATCAGAGCCCCAGTTTTAACTATATACCAATTTCAACATTATGTGGCCTTGAGCAATTGTGAGCCCATATGAAACTAAGCTTGTGCCAGTATTTCCAAGAATTAAAACAAGGGATTTAGCCTATAGTGGACTCTAAAGAATTAGTATATTTCCCCTATATCTTTCCTTCTGGATTCCTTCTCTGGATTTTTGTCTTCATTGGAGTTTTTATTTGTAAGGAAATTCCAAATGTATTGGCTAATGGGAGGAGTTGTATCATAGTTTGTTTATATAGCAGCTGTAGAAATGGTAACGACTAAGAACACGGCAGAGGAACATGGATGGGTAATGTTTATGTTAATTTGACTGCATTTAATGAATAGCCTGACCAAATTTCTGACAATTATAATGTTACATTTCAGTTCTTTGTTGGCTGAGTTTTTAGGATAAAATGAAGCATACTTTTTAGTTATTTTATATATTTTATAGTTATATATATATAGTTATATAGTTATTATATATATATATTTCATAATTCATTTATTATATAATATTTTATATTATATAAATGTCCTGTAGTAGATAAATTAATGGAGAGATACCTAAAATGCATATCAGAGAGTCTATAGATTTTTTCCTTTTGTATATTTTTTTTCTATTGCATTCATTTTCTTATTTATATTATTTTCTTCTTTTAAATTTATTCTGTTTCTAATTGGTTGAAATTGAAGCTAAATCACTGACTTTTTGCCTTCTTATATATTTGTTTAAAGCAATAAGTTTTTCTCCAAGCACTGCTCTAGCTGCTCCCTGTACGTACTGCTATGTCATATTTTCATTATCATTCATTTAAAAATATTTTCTATTTCTATTTCTATTTTATCTTTGACTTACTGGTTAATTAGAAGGATTTTGTAATGTCTAAGCCACTGGGATTTTTTACTCATATTTTTGTTATTGGTTTTTATCCTAATTCACTGCATTCAAAGCATATAGTCTGTATGATTTTAGTGTTTTGTAGTTTGTTGAGACTTGCTTGATAAATGTTCCATGAGCACTTACTTAGTTTTTGGGTATAGTTTCCCTTATATGTTAAATAGATTCATTTTGAAAATTATATTATTCAAGTTGTCTATTCCCTAACTTTTCTTTTTCTGCTTATTCTGTTAGTTACTAAGAGGTTCATAAAAATTTCCAACTATGATTGCAAATTTGCATATTTTCTTTGCTCTTTCAAATTTTGCTTTCTAAATTTTATTTTATTGTATTTTATTTTATTTTATTTTGGGGGGAGGGACAGAGAGAGAGGGAGAAAGAGAGAGACCATGCTCAGCACAGAGCCCAAGGAGGGGCTTGATCCCAAACCCGAGATTACAACCCCAGCCAAAATCAAAAGTTGGATGGCTAATGGACAAAGCCATCCAGGAGACCCTCTTTATAAATTTTAAAGTCTATCCTTCTTAACTGGAGGTCAGGGAGTTTGTGTATTTGGTTTAACCACTTATCCAAAAGAGCCACACAGTAGCTGCTACACAGATATTGAGTGGTTATTTTGACGGGTCATTGGGGAGTGGAGATTAAAAGTGAGAATTACAATGGTTATGTAAGGACGAAGTCCAGGCAATATGTTGGGGGGAGCAATACAAAGTGCCAAAGAAGTTAAGATGGTTTCATCAGATTCTGCTGTACGGAAGCTTTTATATTTGATGATGAGAGTATTGATATTTTTGTGTCTTCCTCAGTCTGAAAACATGTTAGCTTTCTGTGTGTCTTTCATCCCCTGGATTAGCATCACTGATAATGCAGCCAATAGTATGAACCTAGACATATACACATAGAAAAAAGACATCTTTAGCCTGATTCAAAAATTGTTCACTGTCTCTGTTTCTTTACTGGAAAATTTGCAGTTCCCTAAACCTTCACTATCTCCACCCTGCAGTGGACACTAACACTTTATTGATCTATCCTCCAGACTTGATGCTGTCAGCTTGTTTTTCCAGCCTTCATTAATTGGCATCTCTATATTCAGGACCTGGGAAATGCATATAACATAGTGTATTAAAGATGTTTCTACCCATCTCCCATTACTATCTACATTAAATATGGAGTAGAGCAGTGGTTCTTAATATTTTGGTGTCGGAACTACTTTACAATCTTCAACATTATTGAGATCTTTTTTTTTAAAAGATTTTATTTATTTATTTGACAGAGAGAGAGAGAGATCACAAGTAGGCAGAGAGGCAGGCAGAGGGAGAGGGGGAAACAGGCTCCCCACTGAGCAGAGAGCCTGATGTGGGGGCTCGATCCCAGGACCCTGAGATCATGACCTGAGCCGAAGGCAGAGGCTTTAACCCACTGAGCCACTCAGGCACCCCAACATTATTGAGATCTTTAAGAGTTCATGTTTATGGGGGCTTCCGGGTGGCTCAGTGGGTTAAAGCCTCTGCCTTCGGCTCAGGTCATGATCTCAGGGTCCTGGGATCGACCCCCGCATCGGGCTTTCTGCTCAGCGGGGAGCCTGGTTCCTCCTCTTTCTCTGCCTGCCTCTCTGCCTACTTGTGATCTCTCTCTCTCTGTCAAATAAATAAATAAAAATCTTAAAAAAAAGAGTTCCTGTTTATGAAGATTATATATGTCCATAATTATTATATTAGGATTAAAACAGAAATTTTAAAATGATTAATTTATTTAAAAATGGTAGAAATCTGGGGTGCCGGGGTGACTCAGTGGGTTAAGCATCTGACTCGATTTCAGCTCAGGTCATGAACTCTGGGTCCTGAGATCAAGCCCCTCACCAGGCTCCATGTGCAGTGCAGAGTCTTGTCCTTCTCCAATCCCCAATGGCTCTTGCTCTCTCTATCTCTCTCTCTCAAGTTAAAAAAAAAAATCTTTTAAAAAATTATAAAAATTTAGCAACATATTAACAAACTAACATTTTATAAAAATATGTTTTTCAAAGGAAAAAATTAATGAGAAGAGTGGCATTGTTGTATATTCTTCAAATTTCTTCAGAGTCTGGATTAATAGAAGACTATTTGACTCATATCTGCTTCTATATTCAGTCTGTTGCATATGTTGACTTAGTTGAAGTATACTAAGGAAATCTGGTCTTACACACATATGTGGTTGGAAAAGGTTAATGTATTTTAAAAGCTTTGTGGATATTTAAAATCATATCAAAATTTAATATGTGGCAGCTTCTTAATAGTTGTGATGTAGAATCTGAAACTATGTTAATTAACTTCATACTTTATATTAAAAATAAAATGGCCAATCTTATATTTTAATTGTGTCTTCTCCCTATGCACACTTTTGTGCCATACATTGCTCACTTGGAAAATATTGCTTCACTGTGTAACGCAGATCTTCCCAATACTGACATACTTCATTATGCAACATAAAAAAATAACTTTGTTTATATTATCACTGATCTCATCAGAAACATTTTTATGTATTACAAATCTGTAAAGCTCATTGTCACAAATGCAAATTTTCCAAAATTCTATTTTTTACTATGAAGCTTAAATATTTTCTTTTTTTTTTTTAAGATTTTATTTATTTATTTGACACAGAGACAGAGAGATCACAAGTAGGCAGAGAGGTAGGCAGAGAGAGAGGTGGAAGCAGGCTCCCTGCGGAGCAGAGAGCACTATGCGGGGCTGGATGCCAGGACCCTGAGATCATGACCTCAGCCGAAGGCAGGGGGGTTTAACCCACTGAGCCACCCAGGTGCCCCAAAGCTTAAATATTTTCATTGACACCAAAAAACTGCTATTTTCTTCAAGTCCTTCTTTGCTTATTTTTGAGAAATGTCTTGCAAATACCAAAGCCTGGTCTACCGTAGTTTATGTATTCAATATTATTTTAAGTAAAAATGGTGTTTCATGAAAAGTAATACTAGATTAGCTTACGACTAGATTAGCTTACGACTAAACAAGTGCTTTTTCTGGAAACTCACATTTCTGCATCCAGCAGAATTGCTTTATGTGCATTTTCCATTTTATGACAAAGACTATTAAAAAGATATATGCTTAAGTTTTAAAATTAGTAAGTTTTAGAGATTCATCAATATTCATCTTACGCGAAACTGACTTTTTTTTCCTCCAAGAGGATGTTAGTAGAGGATTCAATGATTATGAGGCAAATTTGTTGCTACTATTTCACTTCTGCCAAAAGGCCAGAAGTTTTATCCACTGTTGCCTTTGCACCATCAGTTCATATTTCAACACGGTGAAAAAGGCAAATAATTCTTAGTATTATTGCAAAAGTAATTGTGATGATCTCATAGATAACTAAAGGGTCTTCAGGAACTTTATGGGGGGTGGTAGTTGGACCACACTTTGAGAACCACTGGATTAGAAAGTTAGCTCATCTCATGAGGTACCAGTATTTGGCTTGGGCCAGCGCAGATATGCTATTTCTAGATCTCTTTTCTTTCTTTTTCTTTCTTTTCTATTCTTTTTCCTTTAAGATTTTATTTGTTTATTTGAGAGAAACACAGAGAGCCCGTGATCACTAAGGAGCATGAGTGGCAGGGAGGGGCAGAGAAGCCGACTCCCTGCTGAGCAGGGAGCCCAACACCCTAAAACAACATGTTGGACTCCATTCCAGGACCCTGGGATCATGACCTGAGCTAAGGCAGACACTTAATTGCTTAACTGGCTAAGCCACTCAGGAACCCCTAAATCTCTTTTCTTAAAACTTGGAAATTATTCTAATTTTTTTCTAGGCTCATTTTAATATAATTTAAACATGTGTGCCAGATTTGAGTTTATGAACATAAACCACCTAAAACAATGGCAGGCATAGAGCAGACACTCAGAAAATGTTGGAAATGTTTACAGTATAAGTAGCAGTAACTATTTAGGATTTTTATTTTCAAAAGCATTTGAGTTGTGAATTTAATCTTGCCAACTGGTAGTATAGTTTTTTGATTACTGTAGGGCATTTTCCTGTTGGGCTGATTTTCTTACATTCTTTTTATTTTTACTTTTTAACTTTTTGCTTATCTGTGTTTTCTATCTCCACACCTCCCAATGGTAAATATACATTGCTTACATAATAAGAAAAAAACTATTAAAGAGAGATGATTTTAATTTTCCTATAAAGAATAATCAATAATCTGAGATTCTTGCTTCTAAATTTAACTTTCTCACTGTACTCCTAACTGTTGATGACTTGAACAAAAGAAAGAAAACATAAAAATTTGAATCTAGTGTCTAGAATTCAAAAATTATATATCAATATATTCAGATATCATGAATGTTTTGAGAAGAAAAGAGAAAGATGGCAACTAGGTCTTTATAATTCCCTCCATAAATCAAAATTAAGTGTGTGTGAGTGTGTATATATATATATATATCTATATATAGATATATATGTTTTATATGCGTGTGTTTATACATATATATGTTTTACAACGTATATATATATTTTAGGACTTAGGATAGATCACTTAGGAAAAAAAGATAAAGAAGAGTAATGTTTAGTAGGTGCCTGGAAGTTCTAGACACTGTGCTTAAGCACTTTACATAGGTTTCCTAATTTAATGCTCTCAAAAAAAAAAAAAATCCAACAAAAAACCCTGTAAAATGTTACTATTCAACATATTATAGTGTTGAAACTGAGACTCCAAAGATACCAATATGTCCAAGGTCATCTAGCGTGTGTGTGAGAATCAGAATTTAAGTCCTCTTTTGCTGAATCCAAAATCCAGAATCTTTCCACTCTCTATCCTACTCTTCCTAAAGCTCCCATCTCCCCCTCCACCCACTAACTCCTGTCAATCTTTTGTTGACAATCAGCTGTCCAAGTGTCTTGGATTATTCATTAGGTTCAGTAGACTAGGTTCTGGCCCTCTAGGAATAGTATATGTCAGAAATATACCAACATCAGTGCTGCCCAGTGCTGCTCAATGCTGCTCAATTTTTTCTTATGTGTACAATAGAGATGATACGTAAATGACAGCTTATTCAAATTTCACAATATGCAATATGCTCTTCTTGTCAAAACTCTGGTTTCCTATCATTTTAGCATTTAGAGTTTTCTTTTTTGTTTCCATACCATCATGATTTCCAATGACCAGATGTCTCCACAGATTGATTTCAATTCATTTCATGAAGTTGGGTATATTAACATTTTTTTCATGATTTATGCTATTTGTCATGTAGTGAGTATGACTTAATAGAGAAGACTATTTGACTCTAGGTTGATGAAATGAGTATGCTTATGAAGGAAGGTAGTCTTGATTAACAAGTGATGAGTAATATTTAAATTCTTGTTTTGATCACTACTCTTTCAATAGCCTTAACCTATTTGCAGTATCATAGAAAAACAATATCTAAAAATTATTTTTAAAATATATTAGCCCTGGGCGCCTGGGTGGCTCAGTAGGTTGGGCCTCTGCCTTTGACTCAGGTTATAATCTTGAGGTCCTGGGATCAAGCCCCACCTCTGGCTCTCTGCTCAGCAGGGGAGCCTGCTTCCCCCTCTCCCACTGCCTGCCTCTCTGCCTACTTGTGATCTCTCTCCATCAAATAAATAGATAAAATCTTCAAAAAAAATGTATATATATATACCCCCTTTCTGGGGTACCTGGGTGGATCAGTCAGTTAAGCATCTGCCTTCTGCTCAGGTCATGATCCAAGAATCCTGGGATTGAGCCCCAAATTGGGCTTCTTGCTCAGCGGGGAGCCTGCTTCTCGCTCTACTTCTGCTACTTCCCCTGCTTGTGCTATCTCTCTCTCTCAAATAAATAATAAATAAATAAATACATACATAAAATCTTTAAAAAGGACGTGAATATATATATATATAAAATACCTTTATTGTTTCAGTCAACCTTGCAGTAGTATTCAAGACTTAATTTGGTATATTGGAAAATAAACTAAAATGTGTATAGTATGACAAAATTATATTTTAATATAGTCTTAAAGGCATATTTATTTAGTAAAAAATATTTACTGATTTTTTGTTACAGTTACCATTTACTAGATGCAAGACATTAGAGTTTAAGGATGTGTTGAAAGGGATAAGACTCACCACTTGTCCTTAAAAACTTATTTTTTTAAATTAGTAATATTGATTAATTTTATGTCAATGCCAAGAAAAAAAAATCATGTTAGTGTTTTAGGTACTTAAAAAAATTCTCAGTAAATATGCTTATTCTGAAGTATGATGGAGATTGGCCATTTTTTGTTACAATTTTAATGAAATGAAATATTTCTCCTGATATTTATTTAGTAATATATTCAATTACCTAAAGAAACATTGGATCATCTTTTTAAATCACAAGTCCCTGTAAATATTGATACCATCCAAGTTTATGTCATTGAATTAGAGAACCTAGCAGATGAAACTAAATTTTTTTAAATTCTTTATTTAAATTCAATTTGGTTAACATATACTGTATTATTAGTTTCAGAAGTAGTGATAAGGGAAATCTGTGTTCTAAGGGGTCAACCCAACCAGCAGAGGAATTCCAGTTCCAGCCATAGGCCATTCTGGGTTTTCCCTCCTGCCTGCCCTACCAGGAACAACAGCGCTGCTGAAAAGGACTTGAAAGTGTTTAAAATACCTCCTTTGTTTGTGCTGGGAGCTCAGACCTAGGGAGATTACACTGAACCTAGGGCGTTAAATAGACCTTCAATCTGTAAAGGTCTCCAGTGCCGCTGGGTTCTTCTGTCAGGATCCAGTCCAGGTTCTGTAACAGTAGAATATAGTGATTCATCAGTTGCATGTAACACCCAATACTCATTACATTAAGTGCCTTCCTTAATACCCATCACCCAATCACCCCATTCCCTACCACCTCCAGAAACTAAGGATTTGTAATGTCTTACTGATCAGATTAACTTGACCATTTTGTGAATCTGCTTTTAGATTTGGTTTAGGTAAATTAAGGTGTCTTAATCTGAAAAGTAACCTCTGACAGCAATTCTTTCTGAAAAACAGAGAAAGAGTCTCAGAAACCAGACATTATTATCAGATCATGACCTGAGCCAGAACCAAGAGTTAGATGCTCAACCCACTGAGCCATCCAAGCACCCCACTACTTTATTTTTAAATTGTAATCCAGATATGCTAGGATGAAGTTATATCATATATGCAAGGTCAAAGATGTAATTATACCAGTAGACAATTTTTTTTTCTTTTTTTCTCTCCCCCCCAGGTCGTAACAGATATGTTGGCATTTTATTTTATTTCTCTATGTTCTGGTTTTTAATAAAGTTTACTGTTTTGTAACATTTATATTTTACTGTCTGTGAAACATAAATTTGAAAGCAATAGCAAATTAATTAAATAAATACTTATTGATCTTTATTCTAGAGACTTAGCAGGAGGTCCCCAGGCCCATCAGCATCATTTCATAACTTGCAAAGCAGACAGTTATGTGCCATGTTCTGGATTACAAAGAGAGGGGATATTAGATCTCCTTCAGATAATCTACTTATGGGCCAATTTTTTTCTAAAGAAATGTATAAAGAGCAGTTTTCTTCTTTCTTGTTTAGGTGACTCCCAAACTCTGAAATTTGGTGTATTGTATTCTTGAAACAGTTCCTTTGATTTCCCTCAATCATACTTTCTCATAAGCATTAAAGATCTCTCTCTTCCAGCTTCACACCATCTGATTTTGATTATTTTACCCAGAATACTGTGCTTTCTAACACTTGGTATTTTTAGCATTTGGAAAGTGTCTAAGATTGTGAGACTCTGTTTCTTCCAAAGCGTTAAGTAGTATAGTGAGTATCTGAAATACAGTGTACTAGAGTAGAAATCTGACCTATTTAATCTGGAACATTTTCCATCTTTTTTTTTTTTAAAGATTTTATTTATTTATTTGACAGAGAGAGAGAGAGATCACAAGTAGGCAGAGAGGCAGGCAACATTTTCCATCTTGATTACATTACCTGATTTTCAATTTCCTTCGCTATAAAATGGTAACAGTCATTGAGAGTTTTTTATGCAATGAATCTGCACAATGTTTACAGTCCTAACAGTATATAGTCAATACATGATTTACAATTAGTATGTTATTTTAGAAGGTAAGAAATAGTTGAGTAAGTATTCATGCTTTTATTTGGCATGGTGTTAGTGGCTGGCTGTCAAGGAAGGTGAGGGAATGCTGCCATGTTCTCCTGACCATTAATTTCTTGATATTATTTGTGATGTAATTTTACCACATGTTTTAGTCTTTATATTTTTAAAGCAAAATTAAAAGATAAAAAATCACTTTATGCTTTAGTGTTTATTCATTTCTTTATTTTTTAATAATAGGTTTATTTGCAATAGGAGCTTTATCTGCAATAGTTGAAAAATAGAACCAACCTTAGTGTCCATTAATAGGTGAATGAATAAACATTGTGGTATCTCCATAAGATGGAAAACAGCAATTAAAAAAAATGGAATCATTGATATATAAAACAACACGGATAAATCTCAAAAAGCATGCTGAGTAAATAAAGCCAGACAAAACACAGCCCTATTATATAATTCTGTGTAAAATTCTAGGAAATGAAAACCTAGAGTGACAGAAAACAGATCAGTGTTCACCCCTTACAGAGCAAAGGGGCAAGTGGGAGAATTTCACAGGACATGCTTTAGTGTTTAAATTCACTGCACACATATAGTACATCATTCACAGAACTTTACTACATTGGATAGCCAGTCAGATAGCAAATTTAAAGAAATTTTTGATTTTTTAGTATGTGAAAAATACCAGCTGGTATAGTATGAGTTCTTGTGCATGTTATTGTATACACACATAATAAAATCTCAGTGAACTTTAGTAAATTTTCTGGGTTTCTCTCTGCTAGTATGTTTCTTTAGCTGTTTTCTTTCCCCATTCATTTACAACGTAATCTTGGCACACACCCTGGTACTAGGAATGCTACATGCATCGTTTCCTCCAATTCTAGCATCAGTGTTGCTCTGTGGCTCATCCAGTAGCAGGTGTTGAACATTGATATAAACAGAATTTTGTCTACCGAAGCCAAAATCCTCCCATTTCCAATCTCCACTGGCCAAAGGAATGCTAATGCAAAACTTCCAAATTCAAGTCTCAGGCATGACAGTTCATTATGCTGCCTGCCAAGACTACTGGCCCACGGAAACTCTTATTTTAAAAATTAAGGCAATGTAAAACTTTCTGTCAAATACCTTGTGATTTTAGGTGACACACTCATAGTTTTGCAGCTTTCTTTGGAATTAGTAAATTGAGATTATATTGCAGTTAATTACTTAATAACATTGGTCTTTGAATATAGTAAATTACCCAATTATAACAGAATCATTCACCATAAATCCCAAAATACCCATTGTGGGGGGAGAAAACATTAAGAAAAATGGTGGAAAATCTCGATAAAATTTAGGTGTTTTAATATTCTGAGTGATTTGAGGTGATTAATGACTAGAACCTTTTGATACACCTGGGTTGCTCAGTCAGATGAGCTTCTGCCTTTGGGTCAGGTCGTTATCCTAGGGTCCCGGGATCCAGCCCTGCATGGAGCCCCACGTGAAGCCTGCTTCTCCCTCTTCCACTGCCTGCAGCTCCTCCTGCTTGTGCTTGTTCACTCTGTCAAATAAATAAATAAATAGCATCTTTTAAAAAATTTAAAAAATCATTTGTATCAATAAGACTTTTTCTTAATCTCCACTGATATATTTAGAACAATCTAGATTTCAAGGTTACATAATTTCAGAACATGGAACTCACATAGCACACTTAAGTTTTTTTTGGGGGGAGGACAAGATCATTATAAATAATTTGTCAAATTTAAAATACAGTTTTAAAGGCAACAGAATTAAAAAGTAATCTTGGGAAAATTGGATTTGAACATGTATTTATTAACTGATTATTAATTATTTGAAATATTAGGTAATATTTATTAAAAATATTGTTTCCACTATCATTTTTTAAAGACCAGTGATTTTCTAATCATGTGTATACAAAAACTTTGTTAATATTTCTCAAGATGCTTTATATAGATATAGATATATATAGTGGTTCTCTTCAGATTACTATAAAGGGGTTTCATTTTCTTTAAATCCAGTCAACCATCAAAATATGGAAAATATTTGAAAATTTCCATCAAGTGGGGCAATGTGCAAAATGATATCACATCAATCAACTTTGAATAAATTATCTATGTTATAGGTCTGTGGAAAAAAAACATGAATCATAATTTTTAATTACTTTTGCAGAGTTTTCCTGCTTGGATGTTGTGGAAATAACAATCAGTATCTAAAAGAAATCATGTCTTACATGGAAGTTGGGTACTCAAGTTAGTGCATTTCTAGTTTGGTAGTATTGTGGTATTTAAAAATAAATATGCTGAAAAACACATAGATAATGTATACATAAACTTCCTTTAAAACACTACTATCCTGAGCTAACAGAATAGTAAGAGAAATCCCTAAGGTAACCAAAACTTAGGGCTGTGGCAAGTGATGAATCTAGAAAACTAGTACTTTGAGGATTAATAGCAGGTGGCATGGGGAGAAATGGAAGAGCTATGATTCAAAGAAATAATAAAATTCTTATAGCATTAAAGACATTGAATCAGTAGTTCACAGTTCTTTCATACTAAGAACATTAAGTACAGAAAATGTTTAGTTTAAGAATAATTCCTGTCTTTCAAAAATTATAATCAAACTCTCCTAGTTTAAGAATGATTTCTGTCTTTCAAAAATTATAATCATATTCAAGCTCTCCCAGAGAAAGATCAAGAAGGAACACTCTCTATCTCATTTTATGAGGTATAACTTCAAGCCAAAATCAGACAGAAACAATGCCAGAAAGGAACACTGCCTACCAAATTTACTTCTAAGAATAGATATGAAAATTGTAAACAAAATGTTGGCAAAATAAATCACATAATAACCAAAAATGATAATGCATTCTACTAAGTAAAAGTTAATCTTAGGAATGCAAGTTTGAATGCTAAAAAGTCGATTACTATAATCCATCATATTAAAAAGAGGATAACATGATTCTTAATAAATGTATCAGAATTTATGATAAAATTTAATACTGATTCATAAAACATCTTTTATCAAAATAAGAATGGTAGGAACATCTTTAACCTGATATTTGGAATATGAAATAGATGACCACTATCACACCTTATTAAATATTTTATTAAATATTTTCTGGAGGTTTTAACTTGCATAGTAATCACAAAAAAATAGTAGTAACATCTTTAGGTGACTAGAAAGGAAGTAATAAAACCTTCATTATTTGATTATCACAATTTTTTTATGTAGAAAACTCAAGGAATTTTGAGAAAACTCATGAAATATTATCCTTAGTAAGAAAATTTAGCAGGATTATTTGATAGAAAGAATAGTATTCCTCAGTACCAGTAATAAGCAGAAAAATATTTTTATTTTAAAACTTTTAATGTTAGCATTGACTGCTATTTGATTTATTAAGAACTTATTTTTATGTTATTATAAGGATGACATTTCTCTTCAAATTGATCTTCAGTTTCAGGGTAATTCCAGCTACAATCTTGACAAAGAAATTGATAAGCTCATTCCATTATTAATATGGAAGGGAAAAATATAGTGTAGACGTTTTTGAGGAAGTGTAAGTAGGAGGACTTGCTATTCTGAATATTAACATGTATTAGAAAGTCGAACTAATGAAAGTAGCATATTATAATGGAAACGGGTCAAAAAGACTGATGGGATTGATTGGGGATCCCCGACAGACCCACACACATATGGAAATTCATAAATGACAAAAATGCCATTGCACATTGGTGAAGAGTTTGACCAAGGGTACTAGAATGGTTATTCATATGGAAAAAAAAAGTGATACTGAATTCCCACCTCATACCCCACCCCTGATACATGCAAATGCATTCCAGGTAAACACTGAAATATTTAAAAACAAATTTCTTAAAACTTTAGGAAAAAATGAGAGCCATTTTATCACCTCAGGTTTGAGAAGAATTTCTTAAGCACATCAATGAATGTGCATAGACCATTGCATTATATTGAAATTATATACATTGAAATTATGAATTTCTATTAACCATAAGACAAGACAATTGAAAATGAAAGAAGCCAAAAGCTGGTAGAACAAAGTGTCCTATATGAACTAAAAAGAATTTTCTAGAATATAGAAAAAACTTTCATAAATAAGGGCAAAATACACAGTCATGGCACAGAAAAGGGAACATAGATAGCTAAATAATACATGAAAATGTCCTCATTAGTAATTATGGAAATTAAGTGAAAGATATATTGGTATATAATTTTATCTTCATTGGTTAGCAAAAATTAGATACACTGAAAGTAGGACCTCTTAAAAAGTGCTGGTGGCATAAAATGTTTTGTTAAATTGCATAGCATACCCTGCAACCCAGTAATGGTACTTTGAGTTAAACAAATAATGATATACAATTTCATACCTGTCGCATTGGCATAAATATAAAATGAAATAAAATAAAGGACAACACCAAGCACTGATGAGGAATGGAGGGATCAGAACTCTCATGCAGAGCAGATAGGTATGTAATCAAAACCCTTTTAAAAGCTTTTTGGCAGGGTGCCTGGCTGGCTCAGTTGGTAGAGCATGAGACTCTTGATCTCAGGCTCCTGAGTTCGAACCCCATATTAGGTGTAGAGATACTTAAGTAAGTAAATAAATCTTTAATATAAATAAAAATGTTTTGGCCCTTCTTAGTAAAGATATACAGGTTTATGCCTTCCTTGCCTAGAGAAACACTTGCATATGTCTATCAGGAAATATGAACAAGAATGTTCCTTTAGTTATTTATTTTTTCCTGTGCCCTTTCATGGAAGAAGAGATGTGGAGGGGAGAAGTCTTTTCTCATGCTTTTCCCATTGACTGAACCTGAAACTGACAGGAAGCCAGAGGACTTGATAAAGGTCCATAAAGGTTGACCTTCTGGACATGCAGGAGGCACTGGGCAGAGAGAGGATCTGGGGAACAAAGAAAGAATTCTACCATCCAGGTGTTCATAGAAAATTGATTTACATCGAATTATGTAGATGTTCTCATAGCTTATTGTTGTTGTTTTTTAAGTTACTTCTGTGTGTTGGTTATTTTCTAATTTTGTCTGTTTTCTCCTTTTAAAAAGAAAATAGCTTACCTAATGATTTATTGTCTTCCTTTATTCCTTGTATTATAACTTCCTTGTACTTATAATAATGGAAAACTGGGAACAATTTTAAAACACTTATCTCAGGAAATCAGTAAATAAATGAGGAGGAATTTCAGAAACCTAATAGTAAGTCCAAAAAAGCAAATCACAAAAGAATATATTAATTATAATCACCATGCTGTAAGTTGCTAAGAGACTAGATGTTAAATGCTCTCACTACAGAAAAGAAATGATAGTTATGTGATGTATGGAAATGTTAGGTAACATTACAGTAGTAATCATTTTGCAATAATAAGGGTACCAAATTAACACGTTGTACACCTGAAACTTATGTAATGTTTTATACCAATTATATCTCAATAAAGTTGGGAAAAAATGAATACATGTATAAAATGGCAGCTATGTAAAAGCAGCCATTCAGAAAATAAGAGGTGAGTTGTTAAGGCCATATGCATACATAAATGTTAAATCTATACAAGAAGACAATGAGAAGCAAAAAAAGAAAAAATATCTGATTATGGGGGGTGGTTACCCTAGGAGACCAAGTGATGAAATAAAGAGTACCAAGGGGACTTCAATAATATCAGAGAAGTTTTACTTCATAAGCTGGGTTGTTCCTTCATTATTCTTTATATTTCGTATATTATATATTCTTTATATATTCAATTTGTTCATAATATTAAAAATGAAATTATAATACAAAAAGTATATATCCCTTCAATTCAGAGTGAGGTAAAAAATGTAGATAGCCTCTCCTCAGGAATTTTAGCTTAATACTTATTAATATTTAGAAATTCCCCAGTATTGGGACGAATTACTGGTTCTTCATTTGGGCCCTAAAAAAGTATCTGATTTACTTTTTAAGACCATCTTGTATAACATATACACCTTACCAATTTTAATACTTTTGGGGATTGCTTAAACCGTAAAACATTTTGGAACTGAGACGAGCAAAACAAATGGCAGATTAGTCATTTTACATACTCAGAGGTGGATTCATGATCATCAGTTAACTGAGTAGAAGAGCAAAAAAAAAAAACAAAACAAAAACTAATTGGAATTTCTTTTTTTCTATTGTTGACATAAAAATTTGCATAAATATGTGTTTTGCAACTGTATACATATTACAAAAGAACATTATTGATGCATCTATCTAAATAACTTCCTCTCAAACTGAGTAAAGTTTCAACTCAATTAGTTTACTTGCCCTATCCCAAATAGTGCAGGGAGAACTTCAGTGGTGGTAAAGAGGGTGGGATACAGAAATCAGATATAGAAACAAAAGAACAGGATAGAGACCTAGATGAGGGAGTAGGATATACTAACCTTCATCTTCCCAGAAAAAACAATTAGCTATCCAAGAATTAAAATAGCCTTGGGAGGGCTCAAGAGTCCAATTAAGACCAGAAATGGAGATTAACTCTACAGAAAGGATTGTGGAGATGAGCTTAGCCGAGACATCCAAAAATGGTTAGGAACCTGGAGGAAAAGTAGAGGCCATCAGTTTCAACCATGAGTAGATGCCACTGTGGTTCCCAGTGGCCAACTCTGTGGAGGACTCTAGCAATCTTTGTCATGAAGGGCTTCAGCCATAGACTCCCCATAGCTTTCACGGTGGAATCCCCATAATGTTCTTTGGCACAGACTTGAATGGCCTGATCTCAGACACACCAGCAGGTTTCGCCACTGAGGTAATCAAAAACTATCAGATTCCTAGGAGAGGGAGATGCTACTGTGCCCTCTTACAGCAGAAAGGACTACTATTACACAGTCCATAGGACCAGGGCTGCCTGGGACCATCCACGCACATTCCTCAACCCTAGAGCCATGACCGGTCTACATGTACCCACAATTTAGATTTGGATATATTTGCCACTTTATGTATGCCTGTGGCTCAGGCACTGGAGTCACTGCTGCTGTGTGCTTGCCAGAACTCTGGACATTGGGAGCCACTATCACCCTAAAAGCACCTATACTCTAGACCCTGGCTTTGTGATTGCTCTAAGAGTGCCTATGCATCAGATATCAATATCGTCACCACTGCAAGGGTGCTTCTAGCTGACCAGGAACTCAGAGAAATATTGTTGTCCCCAATACCCACCACGGGAGAAAGAGAAACAGGAAGTTCCCAGAAGTCTTTGCTTTTGAATCCAACAGCCCTCACTACTGTTGATTACCCCATGGCCTTCCCCTCTGAGGACCCATGCAATCTTATACGAGACAAAATAACATGTCAAAAACTATAAATAGACAAAGAGGCTCACTATATAATGGGTTTCAATTCATCAAGGGAATGTGACAATTAAATATGCTTGTGCCCATCATTGGAACGCCTGTATTGAACAAATTTTAACATACCTGAAGGCAGAAATGCATAGCAATGCAATATTAGTCTATTTCAATACCCCACTTTAAATAGTGCATCTCATTCAGAAAGAAAATCAATAAGAAAATCCTGGATGTGAACTACACTTCAGACCAAATGGACCTAACAGATGCATACTGAATATTCCATCCAATGGCAACAGAATACTCATTCTTAAACACACACAGAGCATCTCCATTATAGATCATATGTTAGGGCACAAAACAAATCTTAAGAAATTTAAATTTTTGAAATCATACCAAATATCTTTTCTTTTCTTTTTCTTTTTAAGATTTTATTTATTAGAGAGCACATGAGCTGGGGTGGGGGAACAGAAGCAGGGAGCCGGATGTGGGGATCGATCCCAGGACCTGAGATCATAATCTGAACCAAAGGCAGATGGTAAACAACTTAGCTCAGGAACCCTGCAAATATCTTTTCTGGTCACAATGTTATGAAACTAGAATTTAATAATAAGAAGAAAGCGGGAAAATGAAAGTATGTAGAAATCAAACAACATACTCCTGAGCAACTGATATGTCATGGAAAAAATAAAAAAGGAAATTAAAAAAAAATCTTGAGACAAAAATGGAAATAGAACATACCAAAATTTATGGGATGTAGCAAAAATAGTTTTAAGAGAAAGTTTTATAGACAAATGCCTACATTTAGGGAAAAAAATCTCAAATAAGCAACCTAACTTTATACCCCAAGGAACTAGGAAAAAAAGAACCAACTAAGCCCAAGGTTAGCAGAAGGAAGGAAATAACAAAGATTAGAGCAGAAATAAATGAAATTGGGAAAACAATAGAAAAAAATCAGTGAAACTAAGAACTTCCTTTTTAAAAGATAAAATTAAGAAACCTTTAGCTAGACTAAGAGAAAACTCAAAATTAGGAATAAAGGTGGAGACATTACAACTGACACCACAGAAATACAAAGAAACATGAGACAACTATGAATAATTATTTGCCAACAAGTTGCACAACCTAAAAGAAATGGCTAAATTCCTAGACATATATATATCCTCCCAAGACTAAATCATGAAGGAACAGAAAATCTGAATTGATGCGTAACTAGAAAGAATATTGAATCAGTAACCCAAAACCCACAAACCAAGAAAAGCCAAGGATCAGAAGGCTTTAGTGGTGAATTCTACCAAGCATTTAAAGAATTTAATGTTAGTCTTTCTCAAACTCTTCCAAAAAGTTGAAACTCATGATCTGAGGCTGACATGAATACCAAAGCCAGACAAGAATACTATGAGAAAAGAAAATTATAAGACAATACGCTGATGAACCTAGATGTAAAAATCCCCATACAAAATACTAGCAACAGATTCCAACAGTTTATTTACAGGATCATACACCATGATCAAATGGGATTTATTCCTGAGATGCAAAAATATGAAAATAAATAAGTTTGGTACACCATATTAACAAAATGAAGGGTAAAAATCTTATGATCATTTCAATAGATGCAGAAAAAAGCATAGGGCAAAATTCAACATCCTTTCATCATAAAAACTTTTACTAAATTAAGTATAGAAGGAATACTTTAGTAAAGGCAAGCTTACAGCTAACATCATACTTGACAATGAAGAGCTAAAAACTTTCATTAGGAACAAGATTAGGAAAAAAACAAAGGTGCTCAGTCTCTCCACTTCTAGTGAATATATTACTGGAAGTCCCAGCGAGAACAATTAGGCATAAATAAACAAATAAATAAATCTTATTTATATTGGAACAAAAAAGGTAAAATTGTCTGTGCTTATACATGACATGATTTTAAATACAGAAAACTTTAAAGCTTCCACAAAATATTAGAACTAATAAACAAATTCAGTAAAGTTGCAGGACACAAAATCAATATAAAAGTCAGTTGCATTTCTACACACTAGCGACAAACTGTATGAAAAAGAAATTAAGAAAATAATCCCATTTAAAATAGTACTAAAAATAATAAAACACTTAGGAATAAATGTTACCAAGGAGGTGAAACACCTGTATATTGAAAACTATAAGACATTGGTGAAAAAAATTGAAAAAATACACAAACAAATGGAAGGCTATGTCATGTTCTTGGATTAGAATATTTAATACTGTTAAAATGAACATACTATTCAAAGTAATCTACAGATTCAATGCAAAATCCTTATCAAAATTCCAATGGCATTTTTTACAGAAATAGAACAACCCTAAATTTATATGGAACCAAAAAAGCCCCTGAATAGCTAAAGCAATCTTGAGAAAGAAGAACAAATCTGGACACATCACATTTCCTGATTTAAAACTATATCATGAGGCTATAGTAATTAAAATATTATGGTATGGCATAAAAACTGATCTGTTATCGGTTTAATCAAAAATGACCAATGAAACACATCTAATCATCAAAAATAGATCAAAGCAACAGAAGAGAGGGCCCAGAAATAAATCTACACATAATTGATCAATTAATTTTCAACAAAGGAACCAAGAACAGACAATAGGGAAAGAATAGTTTCTTCCATAGTGTTGAAAAACTAGAATTCACATGCAAAATAATTAAATTGAACTCCTGTCTTCCACCATTCACAAAAATCAACTCAAAACAGATTAAAGACTTAAATGTAAAACTGAAACTGCAATACTCCTAGAAGAAAACAAACAAAAGGTAATATTTCTTGACATTGTTCCTTGCAGTTATTTTTTTTTTTTTGATGTAGCAACAAAAGCACAGGCCGCAAAGCAAAAATAAACAAGTGAAACTATATCAAACTAAAAAGCTTCTGCACAGCAAAGGAAACAACATGAAAATGAAAAGAACCTGTGGAATGAGAGGCAAATATTTACACAATATATGTTTGACAAGGGGTTCATATTTAAAATATATAAGGAACTTACACAATTCAGTAGCAAAAAACCACAAATAGTCCAATTAAAAAATGGGCAAAGAGGGGCGCCTGGGTGGCTCAGTGGTTTAAGCCTCTGCCTTCAGCTCAGGTCATGATCTCAGGGTCCTGGGATCGAGCCCCGGATCGGGCTCTTTGCTCATCGGGGAGCCTGCTTCCCGCTTCTCCCTCTGCCTGCCTCTCTGCCTACTTGTGATCTCTCTCTCTCTGTCAAATGAATAAATAAAGTCTTAAAAAAAAAATGGGCAAAGAAACAGACATTTTTCCAAAAACGATGTCTATATGACCAGCTAATATGTGAAAGGTGCTCAACATCACTAATCATCAGCAAATACAAAGCAAAACCACAATGAGATATCACCTTAAACCTGTTAGGATGTCTATTATTAAAAAATCAAAACTAAAAAAAAAGAAAACAACAAAAATAACATGCTAGTGATGATGTGAAGAAAAGATAACCTTTGTTAGTGGGAAGGTACAGTTATTATGAAAAATAGTTTGGATGTTCCTCAAAAAATCAAAACTAGAACTGCCATATGATCCAGCAATCCACTTCTGAGTATATATCCACAGGAAATGAAATCAGAAGAGATATTTGCACTCATGTTTATAGCAGCATTATTCACAATAGCCAAAGTATGAAAACAACCTAAGTGCTCATGGATGGATGAATGGATAAAGAAAATGTGGGATAGATGTGCAATAGGATATTATTCAACCTTAAAAAAGGGGGGATCATGCCTTCTGTGATAACATATATATCTCAGAGGCTAAGTGCAATAAGACAGAGATTGAGAAAGACAGATATGACAGATATGACATTATGCAGTCATAGTGTCACTTATATGTGTAATCTAAAAAACTAACAAACTCATAGTAACAGAGTAGAATCATAGTTGCCAATGAACTGGGGGTGAGGCAAATGAGAAGATGTTGGTCACGGGGATATAAGCCTTCAGTTGTAGGATGAAAAATTTCTGAGGATCTATACAGCATGGTGACTATAGTTAATAATAGTGCATTGTATACTTCAAATTTGCTAAGAGAGTAGATCTTAAATGTTTTCAACACACACAACACACACATGAAGGTAACTACTGAGGTGATGGATGTGTTTAGATTGTCATAATTTCATAATATACATGTATACACATAATATTATACATTTTAAATATATTCATTTCATTTATCAAAAACAAAAAGCCTCCTTTGCCAAGCACACACACACAGATACACACACACACAGAAGGCAGACCAGTCTTATTCAGAATAAAAAGTGAAATTCTTTCAGTCAGCTCTTTCTCAAAATTTAATGTGGCATGGAGAATTGGTCAAACTACATATTTAAAAAAATTGAAATAACCTTGGAAAAATTGGGAAATTATTTATTATTGCATCTTCTTGTATAGATCAGCTTTTAGCTGTCAGCAGCCCTACTTTTTGTCTCCAGTAATGTTTTTCTATATTATCATATATGTATTTTTTTTCCTGATGTGTGTATTCTGTATTCCATGTCCATGTGTCATTTGGGGGTTATTGAATGAACAGGGTCCTAAAAGAATCAAGTATGTGTGAGAAAAATTATATGATGAACTGAAATAAAAATAGTATCCACTAAAAAAAAGTAGTATCCATTTAGGTAACATCTATCTAGGTGATATTTTGGATAGCAATAAAATTCTTATAAGAAGATACATTTTTGCGAAAAAGAAAACTGGCCTCTTTGAATGCCAACTCAAAACAAACTTTACTGGATTATTATTTTTAAATTTCACATATCTTATTTTGTTCTAGTTTCTGCATGTATTTTTTTTACAGTTTTTGGGTTTTTTTTTGGCTTTTAGGATGTCATAAGCAGAAATAGTGTCACTAGATTTTGGAACAAGTATAGGAAAAAGTACATAGGCTACAACACACACACACAGAAGTTAATTTCTTATTGATTTGATAATCTATGGTTGGTTTTACCATTATATACTGATTTAACTAAATATCATTGTGCTCCCAGGATCATGAAATTTGGCATGTAATTTGTATCAAAAGTGTTTTCTCTGTATCATTTTAAATAGCAATAGCTGTATATTAATCACATAACTCTATATGAAACCGTATTAAGTGCAATACAAAACTCTCCTCCATCATGACTCCTAGTTTTGAAACTGAGTTTTAAATGGATTATGTTGATGTCCATAGGAAGATCAGAACTAATAAAAGAGCTATTTGGCATTCATCACTCTCTTCTGTATAGTCCCATAGTACTTTATTATTTCTTAATTTAAGAACTTGATTCACTGGGCTTTGATTTAGTGAAATTTCTCCGCAGGTTCATCATCTCCCACAAACTGTGAGTTTCTTGTATGGTGTCCTGTCCCCCTCATCTTTGATATCCCACATCTGTTAATGATTGTTCATATATTAAATGGTTATAACTCAACAGAATATTTTTTTCCCTTTTTCTTAGAGTGTGCTTTTTAAATTTCTTCCAGAAATTTGGTACGACTGTATAAAAGTGGCGATGACACAGAAATTTCAAAGAAGATTAAGACTCGCTGGACTTCCTTGGGCCTTGAAGATGTACAGTTTGCAAATTACTCTGTGCTGCTTAGTCTGGCAGGCCCTTCTGCCAGCTCTGTGACTCTGAGCAGCAGCGGCCAATGCTTTCATCCTCATGGCCAGCCCTGCAGCGAAGAAGCCAGAACACAGAGCAGCCAAGATCTGCTCTACTCATATGCAGCCTACTCTGCCAAAGGCACTCTCGAGGTAATATGACCATTTGTCTCTGTCATTTATAGTGAAATGGAATTAGAAAACAACAGCTTTCATCTACATTGAACTAATTGGCAAGATGCAACATAAAAAAAAGTAACCCTTAAATGTTCTCAATGTGGAGGTGCCAGGGAGGGGGAAGGAAGATTTGGATTCCCTGACCTTTTTTCTTGTCATATTTTGAAAGTGAAAACATGTTAGAAGACTTTAATTCCAAAGTGTTGAACGTGCGACCGAGTTATTCACATTTTGCTTAGTTGGTATAGGACACGTTCATTTTATTTTGGGGGGTTTGGAAGAGGCAAATTTTAATGGATTGATATGGACAGAAGGGATAGAAATGGAGGCAGTTGTGTTTTGAGATCATGTACAAGAAACGAAATTAAATGAAGCAGAAAATCGATGTGATTATTCACAGATTTAAGATTTGAAATACAGTGCTTCTGCTTTTTTGATGGAAAACACAGGAGACAAGGATCCAGGTATAGATTATTGCTTTATTGTTTCTACCTTAGCTAGTTTTTTGGCTGGTGCTGAAGGGTGTGCCTTCTAGAGCCACATAGACAAGTTTCAAATCTCAGTTCCCTAATTACCTGCTATTACTTACTGATGTAGGGCTGAGTTCCCTCATCTCTGTGATGGAGATAAAAATAATTCCAGCTTTGTAATTAAACTAGTTAATATATGGAGACCTTGGAGAACAGAGCCTAGCCCACAGTAAGGACAAAATACCAGTTAGATACAATATATAATTGGTCCTGTTTCTTTATATAGGCCCATTTTCTGTCTCCATGTAAAAATACCATTTTAATAAACACATTTAGTTTTTTTTACAAACCTTTAGATGCCTCATTTAATACAAATGAAATAATTACATGTTTCTGATTGTTGTTAATTATTGGCACAGCTTTTTCAGACTCTGTTAACTCTGATTAATACATTAAGTATTTAAATCATTTGAAGTTACTTGACAGATACATTCCTGGCTTTGCGGGGGGGTGGGGTTTCTTTGTTTTTCATTTTAGGGGGAGGGTGAGAAGAGAGCTCTTTTGCTGGTGGTTCAGTGTTTGCACTCTATTATGTCATTCTCTGACTTTTAGCAGAAGGAATGCATATAACTACTACCATGGAAAGCCTTATGATTAATTAAAAGTTAATATAATATTAAATGTTTGCATTATTTATAGGGTAGGACTCATGTAATTTGATTTGATTAATATATTACTGTTTCTGGTTAGGCAATGATGGAAGGGAGCCTGCCAGCACCCTTTTGTTGATTCAGAAGCTCTAGTCTCAAGTCAAGTCTAAAGTTATCCCACATATTTTCTTCAGATTCCCAAACTTTCATTAGCCCCCACACATTTCCAGCACCCTCTCTATCCTAGTTGACTCAGCACAGTAATCTTGCCTTGAAAATAAAATGAAACATGTTCAAAACACAGAACAACAACAAAACCCCCAGGAGCTTGAGTGGTCCTTGGAAGGCCCCATCTATTTGCTTTTTAATTTGCTCTGGCAAAGTATTTATTATTCCTTGATTTAGGTGATATGGAAAAGCCATAACATCACAACTTGTGTCCCTGTTTCCTCAGCAGGGCCCTCTGATAATCTGCTGGGCCATTGGATTGGTTTTTTGTGTTTCTTAGTAGCCACATCTCTGAGAGTTTTCTACAAATTTATCTTATCAGTTATAAATGTATAATTTTTCATTGTTTCTTATGAAAGAAACCAAGGTCTACTACAGAATCATGGAACTACTTAAATGCCCATGAAGACATAAGTCATTTTGGGTCCATCCGCCACTTATAAATGCTATAAAAACTACCATTTAAAAAAAAAAAACTACCATTTTTAACAAAAAAGTATTGAGAAAGATTTGAAGAAGCTGTTAAAAGAGAAAAATAAACTTTTGTTGTTGTTGATGTAGAAATATACTCCGTGGTTGAAATACAGGCCTAAATTAAAGGGAGTAATGTTAAAGGAATTGAAATGCAGTTATGGATAAAACAAACATCTTATATTTAAAGAAAATAATTTGAGAAATTAGCCATGCAATTTAGATGAAGACACTAATGATAACTATTTTTAGAATTATATTAATAATTAAAATCTATTATACTAAGTACATAGTAATTTAAATATTTATATCAATAAATTTATTGATGTTGATTTTTTTAAACTTAAAAGATATTAGCATGATTTTCAAAAGCAAAGTAATTTCTAGGTGACTATTTTGTATGCATATAGAATATTTACATATATTTTATATACATGTTTTAGACTGATATATTATTGAAACTCACATATTCTAATTAATAGAGTGTGAGTGATTTTCTGTATCTCTTCAGACCAGTCTTAATTAAAATCAAGCTTGAGAGGTTGCTGCTGATGATTCGGGCATACCTACTCTTTGATTTTGAGTACATTGTATTTGCATGAATTTCTATCAGGCTGAGGCATTAACAAGTTCTTAAATTATTCTAGTCTGACTGCCAGCAAAGCTCCCCACTACTTTTGCTCATGACAAGGTTATTTGTAGAAGAGGAGTGCCCCTTTTCTTTGAAGAGCTGTTATGTCCATTCATCATATGACCACTTTGTATAAGCTTCCAATTCTTGCTTTCTGGTAACAGTCTAAACAGCATTTGTGATATCTGAGATCTACTTCGAAAACCTACTTAGTGCCAGCATGATGGATGGTGTACTTTGCAACTTCTTTGTAATTCCTTGTGTGCTAGAAAGGTGACATTGTTTACCCCATCATAATGACAGGTGGGTCAGTAGAAGGGTCCTAAGGAGAGTTGTCCTGTCAGATGCAAAATACATATTAAAATGGATACATAAATAATTTAACATGAGTGAGGTTAGCTTCAGGGAATAAACAGTGATTTATATTTTTATTAAAAGATAAATATCAACCAAAATATCATCATACTGTTAAATACATTGGTAGTGAGTGCTGACAATGTCTAGTCAGTTTCATAAATAGAATATATGGATATATGGCCTTATGTAATTCCTGTGCAATTATTTCTTTTGTCCTTTGTGAAACCTACAGAGATGCAGAAAAGCAAAGGAAACAATTAATATTTAATATAGGTTGATGAGATTTGAGTCTAGTATGTTTACATTTTTGAGCAGAGAATTTGTTTTCACATAAATACACTTCAGATTTGGGAATTTTCTTTCTGTTAAGTATTATTTTGTGTCTGAAAGTAAAAGCAAATAATGCAATTTTATGGAGAAACTTATTTTCAGCAACTCATTAGCTGTGCATAAGATAGATTGTCATCAACACATTTATCTCTGTTCCATTCTCAGAGAGCCTAGAGTTGCATCCTGCCTTATTGACTGCACAACTGTGGGTTGGTCATTTTAGTTCTCTAAGCCTCAATGTTCTTGTTTGTATAGGGGGCAGAATCATAGTATCTCAACTGGTTGTTGTGGGAACGAAATGATGCAAACCATGTAGACTGCATTGAGTGCACTTAGCACTCTGAAAGTGTTAGCTGTTGTTACTATGTGGTATAAAATAAACACATTTAAATAGGAAGAATTAAAATATGAGAACTATACAACATGATTTGGAAGTACAAACTTTTTATCATACTGTCCAAATGTAATCTTCCTGTCTTTTGTTTAATATGACAAATACTAATCAGGGAGGAAAATGCCTTTTTAAGTATGAATAAATAATAAAATACATATACTATCGGATCAGATTTTTAATTTAAAGCTAAAAGCTCAAAGAAACTAGGAGTAAATATTTTATTTTTGAATGCAGAATGGCAAATCACAGTAACATGGGCCTGAAGAACATTGCTTGTCTTCCTTTCGTAAAATATCAAACCATAGTGTAATGAAATCTAAACACTATGTCAGGTTGTATCAAGTAGTCTTAAAGAGAAAAAATATAACCACTGCATAGAGTCCTTGGAGAACTTATGTCTATTTTCTCATAGTTAGGAAAACTTTGTCTTTCTCTTTTAATATTCTCAAACAAAAGCAAACTTATCGAGTGTTATAGCATAAAGCAGAGCTGTATACATTTGGCTGTGAATGCTTCCTATTATAGATAAAAAATTATCAGAAAGCTAAATAAACAGAGTAGAATGGAAGTGAATTATTTAAACTTTTGTTGTTTGGGTAAGAAGATGAAGCTACTGTCTCACTAACAGAAAAATGTGAGCTTGGTACAAGCTGTTTTTCAATGTTGAAAATGACTTTGCATTTTATTTGTCTCCCTTCTTATTCTCTTGTGGAATCCATCTTTTGGTCAACAGTGCGCAGTTGTGAGATAAATGGGTGTAAGCACACTTGTATATAATGTTGTTACCTTTTAAAAATCTGCATAAAATTTCTTGGCCCAATATGACTTTCTCTTTCTGGTTTCTTGAGTTTGTGCATGAACCAACTTAGTTAACAAAACCATTCCATAATTGCTGCTTTTTTATTTGAACATAATACCCATGGGGTTAATTTCCACACATTTAAAGTATATATTTTTTTCTGTACTTAAGATTTGGACAGAAGCATTTACAAATACAGAAGAGACCTATCACAACATGTTGTCTAGAGTTAAATCATTTGTTGGAGAGGTTACATCTTCTACCTGGAAAAGAGGACAAAAGACTATTTTATGAAATAAAAGTTTTGAAACAAAGATAGCTGAATTCAGCTAATTGGTTAAAGTGCAATGAATTTTCTTTCCCTCTTCATTAAAACAAATATGGCATTTTGAGTGAGACAGTGTATCACTACAAAGTTCTAATTTGACTAAAGTTATTTCTAAGGATTCTGAATCATCATAATTAAGTGTTATCTGACAGAAAATTCTAAGTTGGCATTTTTATTTTTAGTTTTGACATGATTTAAAGCATGCCACTTACCAAGTTAAGTGATAATGTAACACTCTTAGCAAATTTAATTTATATTTTAATCTCCATAAAGTACTAGTATTTAAATATGTGCCTTATGGATAAAATTTACCTCATTTCAGTAGGTGCTGCAAATTCAATTTTTTCAGAACTAGAAAGATCCATGGAAAAGTTGATCCTTAGGTTTATGTACTATTTCAATATACTAATGTAATTGATTTTAGAAGAAGCAGAATTCTATCACATTACTTTCATGGCCTCCAGGAAGAACTCTCTCAAATGAATTTGCAACTCCTTCAGTATTCTTGCCTTAATAAGTTGAGTATCATTTATTAAATAAAGTGCCCTGTGATTATTAATTTGTTTTTCCTGTCTCACTAATATAACAAACGTTCGGCATTCAGCAAATACATACTGGGTGCCTCTTAAGTGCCATTTATAGGAAACAAAGCAATCAATAAGAAAGCTCTAGACACTGTCCACATGCAGCTGGCAGTCTAATAGGAGAAACAGTCAGTTAGATAAGCAATTGTAAACTGCATGGCTCGAAACTACTGTGAGCACTAGCAAGATATTTAAATATTCTAAATTCCAGTTTCCTCATCTATAAAATGGGCAGAAGTACCTCCCAAATATGAATGTTCTGAAGCTAGACTGAACACAATGCATACGAACTCCTTAGTGAAATATCTAGCACAGAGGACATAAATGGTTAAGTATTGACTTTCTTTTTCCCCTATATCATGTCATAAACCTGTGTACACTTCAATCCTTCTCCCAACCCTCCCTTCCTCTCTCTCAAAAGCCCTATGTTCATTTTCCAACTTTCTAATAGCTGGCGGTTTTCTGTGAACTCCTTTTGTCCTCATTTCTCTCTTGCTTTTACCCACCTCTTGCTTCCTTCTACTTCTCTACCTACTTTGCCAAGACCTAGGCAGCAGGTGCAACCCATACCTCTAACACATACCTGCTTCTTTTTTCAGCCACCTAGGAAAGCCCTGAGTAGTATATTGCTCTACTGTTTAAAAAGCCAGGTACAAGTGCCCCAGGGGTGTGCTGGAATGATTCAAGTCAGCTTGTTCTGGCAAATGGAAGTCAATTCTGTGAATCTTTCCTAATTTTGGTCTGATATTTAAGCCACAAAAAACTGTAAATATTAAACATTAGGGACCCCCCCCAACACACACACTGAGATACATTTTACTAACATACAACTTCCCTGCACTCAGTACGCAATAAGAAACTGGTTTTGCAATTACAGCATGGCCACGATATTAGGGTTAGGATACACAGAGCCAGGAACAATACCACAGAGACCACTCAAAAGTCAATAACAATATTGTAAGGGACAGAGAACTTCCTTCTGGTTTCCATCTGAAAGGGGATGTCCCTTAGATAAACTTTACCTTTTACGCAGAACTAATGGAAGATCTAAAGGTAAATTCTTTCCAAGAACTCCCTCAAATTATCTGCTAGATATAACCTCTTCTGGGATACTTGGAGTATTTTGCAAAATATCAACTGATCTTCCTCTTTCTCAAGCAACTGAGCCTGGTACACCAGCTTCCTGCCTGGACTCTCAACACAGTTACCCTGTGTTCCGATTGCCCTATACCCTGATGCCAGGAGACATGATTCATTCTACGTTACTTATCTCAAAGCAATTAGCCAGTGCTGCTGCTGTTATTTTTTATTTCATTTCAAGAATATTATTCCTAGTTTACTACTGAGAAACAGAGTAAATAAGTGAAACATATGGAAAGTGATAAAGTTGCAGAAATTCTCATAACCAGTTATTGCTGATATTCATGGAAATGTCAATGGAGTAGGAGTAACCTTTTTAACATTAATTTATATTCTCCATTATCATGATGAGAAAGAAGAATATAGATCCAGTTTCTCTATACTACTTTTATTTCTAGGATTTGTCAACCAAATTGGGACAAATTTTCTTTTCAGTTTATAAATATTTTAAGTCTCCTTTTTGGTAAAAGCAGACCAATCAACCAACCAATATACTTTCACTTCTCTCAGTTGCATGGGTACCAGCTAACTCTTGCTCCTAACTCTTGTAATCACCTATTGTTCTTTGCTTCATTGATAAATTTCTTGAAATTCCATCCCTATCTAATCTTTACCCCATAAGAAGAAAATTAATAACTTCCTATTTCAACGTTTCATTGTTTTACTCCTTAACATATTCAATGCCTTTGTTCCATTTGATAGAGCTGGTCATTCATTTGTTCTTAACTTCTGCCAAAAAAGTTCTTTCCCCAGGTCAGTGCATGGCTTCTCATCAATTGGATAAGCTCTCCATAGCAATGTCTAACCTGATATATTTATTAAAATAATTCCTAATCCCCCTCTATTATATTACCTCTTCCTTATTGTTGTTAGTGCATATCATAACTGAAAAAAGTCTTTTGACTTGTTAGTGTCTTTGTTTACCTTTTTATTGTTGACCTAAGAAGAGAAAGTCACCAGAGCATGAAGCCACCTTTTGTAACTCATTTTCTTCCATACCTTCAGAAACTAGAATATAACTTGACACATGATGTTGGAAAATGAAATAATTCTCTCTTTAAAACGCTTTTCCTTGGACTTCCATAATTATGTTTTTTCCTAGTTTTTCTCCTAATTCTCTACATATTTTTCATAATCTTTCTTTTAAAAGACATATTTTTAGTTTTCAAAATGACTTTAATAAAAATAGCAGAAAGGAAAAATACTTTGTCTGATGGTTATTTTTAAATTGTTGGCCAAATAATACAAATACCTAAGTATTTTGTAATGAAATATTTATTAAAATTGAGTAAACTTAAAGTATTTTTTTTTCTTCCTGACAAATCTATTTTTCCTTACTCTAGTATCTTATTCTTAACTTACGTAATTTTGTCTATTGACTTTGGAGATTCAGTTGGTATGTACTAGTTCAACACACTAGCTGGTATCCCTTCTGATTGGGTAGGAGTGCATTTTAACTGATTAGCACTTGTGTTCTACTTATTAAAGATTTTAAATAGCTAAATATTGTTTAAATAATTAACAGTTTTTAAATATTAATAATTATTTAACATTAAGATAGTAAATGTTTTATATTGCTCCCTACTTATGCCAACCCCCAAATGGTCTTCATTAACTAGATTTCCATCTTGAGAAGGAGTTTGAAAAAGTGATAACTGATTAGTGATGTCTGCCACTGCCATAAAATGAAAAGCAGCATTGCTTTTCATCCTCTGGTATGGTGCGGTTTTCATGAAAATACTCGTGTGATGGAAAGCCATTGAGTGAACTTGACAAAGAAGTACTAATATAATTCTAGCACTCTCTGAATTTTGAAATCTTCAAATATTAACATATTAATGCCTTCTAGAAAAGACAGAGGTAAACATGGGAGGACTCTGATTTTAGAAATCTTTAATAGACTCGAACACTAATTGGAAGAGGATTCAAAGCTAGATTATATAAGATAGTAGTAAATTTCTGAAGTAAAACTTGTTTTTAGGTGTCTAGTATTTCTGATGGCACTGTATTTTGTCAGTATGCTTGGGTTTACCATTTCTGACTCTGAGTAGAAAATTAATGTTTTAGTTAAAACAGCAATGCTTTTCAAACATTCTGTACGTTCAGAATCTATTAGAGAAGAGCTAGGAGAATCCAGAGTGATCGATTTGGTTGAAAATGTCAAGTCTGAAAAATTTGAAAACATATGTCATTTCATAAGCATGAATATTTTTTGTTACCTCCAGATAGAAGAGAAACATGGCACTGGATTATTCCTCACTGTGGAGCACATGCCACCCACAGGTGGATGGTTCTGGTTAGTCTTTTCTGACCTAGTTATTACGATGATTGTTCTTCTTTTTTTTTTTAAGATTTTATTTATTCATTTGACAGAGAGGAGAAAGATCACAAGTAGGCAGAGAGGCAGGCAGAGAGAGAGAGGGAAGCAGGCTCCCTGCTGAGCAGAGAGATTGATGTGGGGCTCAAGCCCAGGACCCTGAGATCATGACCTGAGCTGAAGGCAGAGGCTTTAACCCACTGAGCCACCCAGGCATCCCACCATGATTGTTCTATTTATTTTATTTCATTTCATTTCATTTCATTTTATTATTTTTAAAAAGATTTTATTTATTTATTTGACAGAGAGAGACACAGCAAGAGAGGGAACATAAGCAGGGGGAATGGGAGAGGGAAAGCAGGCCTCCCACCTAACAGGGAGCCCAGTGCTGGACTCGATCCCAGGACCGCGGGATCATAACCTGAGCTGAAGGCTGATGCTTAATGACTGAGCCGCCCAGGCACCCTTCTTCTATTAATTTTATTTAGCTGACTACAGAAAATAACAATTCTATTCATTTCTCTTAGTTATTCCTTTCTGTTGCTTCTGCTCAGGATATTCTCACCATTTTTTTTTTTTTTGTAGAAGCATAAAACCACTGATATAATAGAATATCACTTTTTAATGTTTTGAGTTTTCGTTATTGCTAATTATCTGGTTTATGATTCCTTCTAATCACATATTTTGCCTCAAAGAGAATTGTATTTTAATATATAGTGTTTATTTCTAAACCGTGCCACTTTCTCTCTTAGCTGCTGCCACTCTCTGCTATCATTTCAGTACTTTAAAATCTTCAATGAAGTATAAAATATTTGAGTTTTTGTTACAGTTGTTGCTGTTCTTTTATATTTTTTGTTCTTAATCAAAAGTGTATAGAATTTAAATAAAATGTGTAGACTTTTTTATATCTCTCCCAGGATAAATAATAATAATAATAATAATAATAATAATAAACAGAACTAGTTCCATTTTACTTTGCACTTCTCAGTTACTTCCTCCTGTGTGTCAGGGAAGTCCTCAACGGAAAAGCTGGTGCATATAAGTGAATAGTTCAACAAGTACATATGTTCCTGCTTATTTGATATTTTCCAAAGGAACTAATCAGGTGTAACTTAATCCTTGGTATTTGGGCATAAATTAAAAATTATACCTCAACTAGCTGACTGGATGATTTTCTAGCATGACAGAATACATACAATAAGAAAGGTTCATTGTAGAAACAAGAATGTGTGGAAAGAAATGGCTTGACATTTTATCATATCATTGTATATTGATTTGTGTCTCAGAAAAATTCAATGTACTTTCTTGCAGCCGTGATTTTTCAGTTTGCTTAAAGGTAAATAGGAAAGACTTTCAGGAAGGACCTGATTCAAAGACATCTTTTGAAGGCAATAAGATACATTTTTATTATCACCTGTCAAACCATAAGAACATTGATTCTGTAATTATAGATTTTTAATGCAGAAGCCAAAATAAGTTGGTAGAATGATGCTGTGTTGAGGACTATTTTTGTGGGGAAAAACAAACAAACAAAGAAAACCCTCTTCTTATGTGTTAAAATGCTTGAATCTATTGATGTGCTATTTGAGAAAGATCATGGAAGAGCTCTTTAATTAAAATTGCCATTGAGGCAAGCTATTGCTATTTTCCAATAATGTAAACTGGTATTTTTGTAACTCTCACATCTTTCTGGTTTATACATAAAAAGTACAAGTCTGGCCCACACCATCTCAAGCCAGCATGATCTTCCCCCAGCCTCTCCTAAATATGAAAAATATGTTCACTAATATAACCAATTGAGTAATATCCCTGTTTTAAGATGTTATCAGTGAATCACACATAATTAGTAGGTAGTTTAAAATTTAAATGAATAATATGAAGTCTCATTTTTTCAGTGTGATGATTATTAATATTATATAATAATTTATTTACCAGTCTTATAAAATCATAAATCCATAGTTATTTATATTGTAATGGTATTAGCAAACTCAAAGATTATATTAATAAGCCCTGCTTTAATCACATTTTAATAAGAACAAAATTATTATCCAAAACCATTCTCACAGAAGTGTTTTTAACAAGACAGTTTTCTTAGGAAATCCATTTGAAAGTATAGCTTAACTTTTCAGAGATATCATATAAACTATAATCATTTCAATTTAAGACCAATAAGCCAACAATATATGCTGAACATCTGGGTGAGGTGTGAGAAAGCTGCATGACAGACTTTCATTGAGGAAAATTTATATATATAAAGAGATGAGTCCAGTGAGGTCCTCAAGAGAGTCAGAAACAGATCACTGTAGGATTCAGAGTAGAGAAGGTCACATATACATGGGCAACAGGGAAATACAGTTCATCAGAAGGTAACATTTGAAAAGGGCTTTACTGTATCTGTAAAGTTTTGTCAGATGCAGTTGAATGAAATCGTTAAGGAAATATTTCATGCTAGAAATGTTTCCTCTAACAGATTTGCTGATATCTTGGTAGTATTCATATGTGCTTCTGAAAACAGAATTCTCTCTTCATATAAGTCTTCTATGGAAATCCTTTGCACAAAATGGCAAAAATGGCAAAAGAAATTAGCTCCAGTTGAGAAAGGTGGGAAGTTAGAGGTCTAGATTCTCCATCTGTATTCTTTCACTATTTGCCCCTATTTGCTCCTTAATGTCTCAATATATATATGCTGTAGTTTTAAATAGCACATTCTATATTATAATGTTATCATTGGAAAGCATAAGAATTACCGTTTTTTTTTAAAGACTTAATTGTTCTTATTGTTTTTGACGTGGGGAGAGGCAGAGAGAGAATCTTCAAGCAGACTCCCTGCTGATCAGGGAGTGAGGCATGGGGCTCAATCATGACCAGAGTCGAAAACAAGTCAGACAATTAACTGACTAAGCCACCTAAGCACCCCAATGATTACTATTTTAAAGATAGAAATTATGGAAACTAAACCTAAAAGGAATCATCTTGGATCATAGGACTATGTGTTTGATAAAACCTTCGGTGTGGTACTTTTCAAGGAGAAGGAAAGCAGCAACTACATCAGAGGATTCTCATTAGAATCTCCAGAAAGGCATATAATTTTAACATTAATGAAAGGGGACTTCTAAAAATAAGAAATATTTGGTGTAGAATAAAAGATAACTGTAGGAAAGGTAGTGAATATTTGACAGAAACCGTAGTCTGATCTCATGTTCTAAAATCCTTGAGTGCCAGACTGGTGTATACGGTTGGTCATACAGGATGCATCCCGCATTACCAAAGGGTTTGCCATTCACACTCAATATATGCACCAACTGAACAGCCATGTATGATGGATTTTACTTAATTTGAATAAAATTTGAGAGCCTTTGAATTGTTTGTAAGTCTGAGAATGGTATGATTATTGTTGAAATTTAAGGAAATTAATCTTGTATTTTGTAAAATGGTTCAAATTCCAGAAACATAAATATATAATAGACCAAACTCAATCATCTTTTAGAGGAATAAGTTGGGTTTGTAACTTGTTTAGTAGGGCGAGGGCAAAGGAAAAATGATCTAAAACTTTTTTTGAAAGGAATTTTATTTAAATTCGATTTAGTTAACATATAGTGTATTATTAAGTTTTAGGGATAGAATCTAGTGATTCATCAATTGCATATAACACTCAGTGCTCATTACATCAACTGTCCTCCTTAATGCCCATTACCCAATTACCCTATCCCCCACCTACCATCCCACTAGCACTCCTCAGTTTGTGACTCTAAACCATTTTTTTAAGTGGCCAGAGGAATTCCTGTACCCTGTTAGAAATAGAAAGATCATGTCTGTGGTGATTGGGTCAGGGTAAGAGTAGAAATAGTTCTTTTTGAATATTTCAAATTATCATGAATAATTTTATCATACTAGATGGACAGTTTGATGTACTTCTTCCTGCAAGACTTTATTTTTCTCTTTCTCTTCTCTTTCAGGCTGAAGTCATTGATGTGAGTTATGGAAATGCAGATGATTTAAAAAGGATTAAAAAAATGAAAAATACAACAAATCAGATTGCACTCCTGAAATTAGGAAAATTGCCATTACTTTACAAGGTTGGTCCAATGGCTGTTTGTTGGTGGTGGGGTGAATTTTTTTTTTTTTTTTTAGAGTTATATGTCTCTGTGAGTGGAAAGAGAGAGAGACACCTAGAAGGAGGGAGAAAGAGAGGCACAAAAAGTCAGAGTGTCACAGGAAATGACTTTACCGAAATAGAACTTTTTAAGTTAAAATCTTTAAGAGAAAAATTAATGTTCTTATTACTTAAGACAGAAAATAATTTAAGTCAGGTATTGGAGTTTGTGGGATCTTGATAAAATTGTCCATACTCTTTATAATGATACCAATGTAGAATGCTGAAAATAAGAACTAGAGTTTCCTCTTATGGCATATGTGAAACTTCTGTTATCAAAACTGACTAATTACTGTGTGTTTTGTGTTAGACTAGTATCTATCAGATTTACACTCCTTAGTGATTGATTTTGTCAACTGTATAACTTCACAGTTACTGCCTGTGCTCGAGAATTTAATTAAAATATAATATGCTAAGGAGAAACAGAAATTTGATTTATTTTATTTAAATAGAAGTTTATTAGCACTCATCCACTAGAAGCATTTACATAATTAAAGCAGCTCACTCACAGTATCTCATAATGAACCACTGCGATAGACAGCTACTACTGCTCATTCTTACTTCATTTTCTTTTTCTATTAAAAAGGAATGGTTAGGGGCATGTGGATGGTGCAGTCAGTTAAGCTTCTGACTCTTGGTTTCTGCTCAGGTCCTGATCTCAAGGTTGTAAGCTTGAGTCCTGTATGGAGCTCCCAGCTCAGCATGGAATCTGATTAAGCCTCCCTTTCCCTCTTCCCCCTCTCCCTACTCTCTTGCATGCACAGAGTAGCTCTCTCTAAAATAAATAAATAAATCTTAAAAGAAAAAGAATGGTCAGTTTAGTTCTGTCACTGGAACTCTCTGGTTCTTAACATATATTGGATTTCTCCTCATCCAACACTTAAAGATCTTTGCTTCCCAGTTCCAAAAATTTTCCAGAAATCTGTTTGCACATTCTGTAAGGAGACAAGAGAACATCGTGTGTCTGTTATTCATTACTTTCTATAGATGCCCTTATACTTAAATTAATGTCTGATAGTAGAATTTTAAGGTGGTCTTAAAAATATATTATATTTGAGATATATGATATATGTGTATCAATGTGATATTAATTTTAGCAGTGTAATTTGTATATATATATATATATATATATATAAATCACTTAATCACATTTTGATGCAGTAATTCCAGTTCAACCATTATATTATAAAGAGGGAAAAGAAGAGATGATCATCAATGATGTGACAAATTTTAGAGATGAATTGTATGTCCAATTTAATATTAAAAATGGTGCTATTTGTAAGGCTGAATACTATACAATTACAATGTAATAAAGAATACTGAGGGGTACCTGGGTGGCTCAATCAGTTAAGCATCTGCCTTTGACTCAGGTCACGATCCCAGGCTCCTGGGATCGAGCCCCAAATCAGGCTCCCTGCTCAGTGGGGAGTCTGTTTCTCCCTCTGCCTGCCACTCTCCCTGCTTGTGCGCTCTCTCTCTCTGTGTCAAATAAATAAAATCTTTAAAAAAAGAAGAATATTGAACAGCATGTGAAAATCCTCATAAGACAAGCAAGTTATAAAGTAGACATTTATAATAATTATCATAATAATGATTGTATTATTGGTACTTCTAAAGATAGCCTGTTAGTAATATGGGATATTTTTCTATGTCTTTTGTTTTTAATGTATTGTCACATTAATCTTCACAATAATCATATTGCTGGGTAGGGATAATTATTATCTTCAGTTTACAGGAGAGGTGACTAAGGCAGGAAATGAGTAAGTGACTGGCTCAAAGATGACCAGAGAGTCAAATGGAACAATCAGGATTTATACCCAGGCAGTCCCACCTCATATCCTGAGTCTTTAATGTGTAAGTGTATGTGTATAGTTAGAGTAGTCTGTAGATAGATATGCCTAGATAATCAAGATGATAAATTGGAATTTTTAACTGAGGCTCTAACATATACAAGAACATGTATTTCAATATGAACTATCCAACACGAATATTTCAAAGGAAATAATTAAAAACATGTTAGAGTGTTGTTGAACCTCTTACATCTGGTATATAAAAGATTTGGAGGATGGGACAGGGAGAAGATTTTATGAATATAAATTTTGGAGAAAATTTATTTTTTAAGATTATATTTATTTATTTGGGACAGTAACAGAGAGAGAGAGAGACAGAGAGAGAGAGAGAGAGAGAGAGAGCATGTGCAGGGCAAAAGGGAGAAGCAGACTCCTTACTGAGCAGGGAGCCCAGCCTAGGGCTTGATCCCAGGACTCTGAGATCATGACCTGAGCCAAAGGCAGATTCTTAACAGACTGAAACACCCAGGCACCTCTGGAGAAATTTATTTTAAGTTCCATTGTAAGCCTAGTGACTAGGGCTTCAGTGGAACCATGTGGACAGCTTAATGTGTGACCTCCACTGTATGGGGGACATGATAGCCGTGCCTGACTCACCCAAGAAACCTGAAAGTAAGAGATAGGCTTGCTCAGCATCTAATAAATGAGGAGAAAAGGAGTATCTGTGTTGGGATTGACCTGTTTCTCCAGAGCTGGGGGCAGAAAAATCTATGTGTATTTATATATTTACGTATTATCTATATCTCTCTATATCTATAGGTAGAGACAGTTATATATACATACACTCAATATTTGCCAGAGACCTAGAAACAATGTCTATAATTGGCTCTTCAAAAAGAAAAAATACAAGTAGCTGCCTGCCTAGTCCTTCTGGTCTAGAGAATGCACTAAAGTTTATAGTGACTCTTGAGAAGGTAGAATGAAGTGTAGAGAGGTAACACAAATTCATACTGATCTGAAAACTATCTGAAAAGCAAAACTAATTTATATGAGGTATATTTTCTAGTGAAACAAAAGTGTGTAAGTAATTACATGTTTTTGTTAAGCTACTTGAGTTCAGGCGTGGTCAAATCTGTAGTTCTCTGGTCTGAGTTAGACTAATGGTAGACAATTATTTCTCCTGGCCAAGAAATGCTTTACCTGCCCAAATCCCCCCATCACTGTTCTTCTGATGTATCTCACTTTGACCCCAAGAGACTCTCAGCTCTCCAGTGTTATTTACTCCAGCCTCTAGGAGCCAATTATATAAATTGGGTCAATGGAATTATGGATGATTTCTACTTCTTTATAGTTTCCCATTGTTAGTAATATGGGCTAGATATTTTTCTAAGCATTATTTTTATGTACTATCACATTAATCTTCATAATAACCATAGTATTGAAGTAGGGACCAATATTATCTTCAATTTATAGGTAAGTGTCATTAGTGCATTAGGAAAGAAAGAAAACAAGAGTACACTCCTTCTTCAATAACAAACCTGAGTTGGTGAGGGGAGGAAGATGAAATTTTAAATCAAGGGTAGAGTTTTGATCACAATGTGTTCTAATTATTTAAGACACATGACTCAAATTGATTATAGGACTTTTAAAATTACTAATAATCAGAAGTCTTTTTCTAGGTGTTGGGGATCCCCTCTAGATATGTTCTGAAAGGGCAATGGGAAACCAAGCAACATTGTTTCTGGTACTTGAATTCTGCTTGTTCAGTCTTCCAGTGATAGAGAGGACTAAAATGTTGTCAGTGGAAGGGGCCAATTATGTAAATTGGATTAGTGAAATTATGGATGATTAAAAATTCAAATTACATAAAACACTCAAAAACTTTTGGAACAGAATTTATAGGCCAGATACTCAAAATCCTTACCAGTAGATTATGAGAAAGTTTCTTTATATTTGACTTTATATTCCCCAGGGAATATTTACATTATGAAACCATTTGGCCATATCTACAAAGCACTAAATTAGTGGTTTATCTAGAGTAGGACACAATTGTTAAGAACCTGGTGTATTTCCCCTCATCATCTTATTTATAGGCCATGTGTAGATTTAACAAAGAGATGTATGCTGAATCCCCCTCCAGACAGAGCCTTGCCACAAACTTAGTATATCTTCTAGGCAGAGGAGACAAGGTATCCTTTCTTTGACTTTTTAAATTCCACTCTAACCAGTTTCTGTGTTCTGTGGATTATCCCAGATATTTGGGGGAATCATTGATAATACATTTATTGATACACATTCACATAGTGAAGAAAAAGGAAGCATGGACTAGATAAGGTTGTACAGCATAGTCACAGCTGAAAGTGTTTAACTGGTCCATTAAGTATATTCTGGGGGTTTACACTAGAGAGTGAGATAATATAGTGATACAGCTGAGTTGAAAAAGGCAGATAACCAATTGACTTCTTTGTGTATTACAACTGCTCATCGTAATTCTCAATAAGCATCTATCTGGACTTGGAACATGCAGCTGAATGAGTAAAGAGGAAAGTTCATTTCTTATTTGTGCAGTAGCTACTATCAGAGTTCAAAAATAAATTTGGGTGGGATTCTCTGCATCTGAGATAGAGCAAAAAGGGAACCTAATTGTGAATTAAGTTATCTCCGAAAATGAGTAGAAAAATAATCAGTGGCCAAGAAGGAGGAGATCTCATTAGTTCTACAGTAAATACTATCTCTGTGTTAATTTAGTCTCCATGAACGGTTTGATGAGAAAATCCCTATGCTGTGTAGCAGAAATGATGAAAGGCACATGGCTCTTAGACGTTGCTTTCATCTATACGTTGTTACTGTAAGAGAGAGTCAACCCATTTCTCCAGATCTAACTTGTGCTAGTTCCCTTAAGCTTAAACCTTAGAGGAAAGACTTTAGGTTTATTTTAGTTTTGCATTTTAGCAGTTTATTTTATGGGAGAGTGCTTTAATTCTTTAAGCTTCAAGACAGAATATTATTTTATATGTCCTAATGGATTCACTTAGATTTCTCTGTGACAGTCTGAAACTTAGTAAAGCTCATCTTAAGACCCTCACATATTCCCAAATTGCTGAATACCACTCTAGTATGAAATTTATTTTATAAATGCAATAAAAGCATTTGGCTTTCTTTTTAGAGCCATTTTCACAAAAGCAATAATAAAAAAAAATTACAGTATACTTCATGACAACTAGAAATCATATAAATCCTTCTGAAACATGGAGGCTGGGCCATTGTCTAGATCTATACCACACATCAGCCTCATGTCTTATAGGAGTTAAATTTGTATGCAATGAAATTACAGATGAATGCATATATTTATGCCTTTTTTGCACGGTGAAATTACACATAAAAATCCACAAATGCTATTGCTGCTTTTTATAAAAGGAGTAACAGACAGCACATTCCTAGTACTTGCTGTTATATAGTAAGATATACCCATAAGTATTAACTGGTTTTTAAATTTTCCTTATTTACATTTTTATCCTTATAATCAGAATTTTAATGATCCAGGAATCTGAACGATTTTGTAATTTCCTACAAATGAATCATTTTCATATCTATTTATCCAATCAGATTTATATTTTAATATTAATTGTGTACTGTTCAGCCAGTATGTAACTTAACCAATCACTACTTAAATTCACAAAGCATTCTTAGGCAGGTAGGCCTCTTAGAACAGCCCAGAGGGACATGAGAGGTAGAGAACAACTGTTAGGTGTTTATACCTTTGAATAGAATGTTTCCCACAGGTTAGGAAGGAGTACAATTATTTAAAGACAAGTAAAGTTCATAGAATTTACTTAACTTACAAAATAATTAAATTTAAAATGCTGAGTGAGGAAATATCTATAGGTATTGGTGATTTCCCAATCAATATTCAATAAATGGACAGTTGGATGATCAATAAGAAATCTAGTTTAGGTAAAGTAAATGCTGAGAAACACAATATTTGAAAACTAACTTCATATGAAGCAACTTGCATGCTTTGCAGATTTGTTGAACTATAGTTTGATTCATTCCAGTCTCTTCTTTTTTTCTGATAGCATTGATTCAGTCCCTATGATAACCACATTCAAAAGAATTATTTTTTCTTCTAGCTAATAATAGACAGCATATACTCTACTTTAAGCAGTAGAAGTTTAAGATGGTAAAATTAAAATTTAATTTCTTATGCCCTAAAATTAAAATATGCATTTAGTTAAGAGCATTAAAAATATGTTGTGCCTAGTGCAATAATACAATAATGTGCATAAAAAAGGGATTTGGGATGCCTGGGTGGCTCAGTACATTAAGTCTACCTTTGGTTCAGGTCTTGATCCCAGGGTCCTGGATTGGAGTCCCTCATTTGGTTCCTTGCTCAGCGGGGAGCCTGCTTCTCCCTCTGCCTGACGCTCCCCCTGTTTGTGCTCTTTTTCTCTGACAAATAAATAAATAAAATCTTTAAAAAAAAGGATTAAATATTTTTTAGAGATAGAATAGTCATGGTATGTTTTATGTGTTTGTGATATATGCATGGGGACACTGGTATAATCTTATTTGTGATATGGTTTTGTGTATGGAAGACTTGCTCCTTTTTTCTTAAGACCATTTTGAAAGTGTTTCGTGAAAATAAAAAACAAACACTATTTTGATACTTAGAAAGGGTATGTTTTGTTCACTGACTGGTTTAATGAGGTACTTCCTACCCAGTTCTCAGAAGTAATTACAAAAGACCCATGCTCCATATTTTGTAATTATAAAACTCCAGAGCTGCTCTGTTGATCACAGAAAACATGGTCAAGACTAGAACACAAAGTCAGAAAACAATGGTTTAATGTATTTAAAAGCTAAATCTGCTGTTGTTTCTTTTTAATTCAGAATGCTTTCCATTTTCCACTGACTGACTTCACTTATTTTTCTAAATGACTTAGACCAAATATTACCATATCTACAAAAGTTAAGTAGTTTTTGTTGAAATACAACTTCAATCATACATTATAATGACAAAACTTTGGTCTTTGTCATTATTCTGCCACTTAGTAATCAGACTTTAAGAAAGTGAGTTTAGGATAAGAATAGCTAATCAAATGCTTCAGATCCTATCCCTAATATTAAAGTATTTTTATATGGCTTAAAGTCAAACGAAGGTATGTCTACAAGTCTGCAAAGTCTACAGTGAATGAATCCCATAATTTGGAAGTCCTGTCTGTATTTTACCTATGTGATAATATAATTTAATTACATTTACTATCTCATCATAGAATCAAAACAAGTGACATCATGTATCAGAAGAGATGATTTTTGCATATCTGTTGTAATACAGTCAACAGAAATGATTGCCATGCCTTCACACAAATTTGGCACCACAAGAAAGGGTGCAAAGCATGTCGTTGCTCCTAACTAAGTGTGATAGTATAAATTAAGAAAAGCTAGAAATCAAGAAAGGGTGAGATGTCAGCCAGAGACAGACAAGAATGGAGGGAGGGAAGAAGGAAGGAAAAAAACAACTGACTTTTTCTAGTTCATTCCCTAAAGTCACACCTGTTTCAGAAATATTTTATATATATTACATACTACTCTAAAACCTGAAAGAGTAAGCTTTAGATATATTTTAACTTTTGGCAATTATAGATGGCTATTAGGACAATAACATGGCTTTGTGGTAATCTGGAGCTACTTTTAAATATTCCAGTTTTTCCCTCTCCCCCTGTGTATGGTTGACAATTTTTATTTTTCCTGCTGTAGATAGGTGACCTTCCTTCCACTCTGCTGTGTTTGCTCTGTGTTGGACAGGTAACTTGTTTTAAATCTTGAAGCACAGTATGGCAGGATGCAAGGATGGTAGATACAGTCTCAAGTCCTGACTCTTCTTGATGTTTAAGAGACCTTAGAATATTTCCTAACACCTCTGAAGTCTTAGAGGTTTTGTTTGGTTTTCCCTCTCTCTCTGTTTCTCTCTCTCTCTGTCTCTCTCTTTTTAATTACATTCTGGACAGAGATGATAAAAATAATATCAACTCTTAAGGTTGTGTGAGTATTAAATATAAAAATGCAAGCATAACTCTTTTTTTAAGATTTTATTTATTTATCAGAGTGAGAGTTAGCATGAGCACAAGTGGTGGTGGGGGGAGAGAGAAGGAGAAACAGGCTCCCCAGTGAGCAAGGAGTCCGAGGCAGGCTTGAACCCAGGATCCTAGGATCATGACCCAAGCTGAAGGCAGGCACTTAACTGACTAAGCTACCCAGGTACCCCAGAAAGCATAACTCTTAAATATATTATTATTAAACCTTTAAAAAATGAGAATCTAATGGGAAGGGACATTAATTTAATAATGAGGAAATGTCAGTTCTCTCAAACTTGCAGAATTGAACTGAAGACAATAACATACTTATTAGATAAATCAATTATAGAAATATTATTTCTCAAATTGCACTTTTGCATGATTTAACAATAAGAATTATGTGATGCCCTGTAGCATAATTTAAATCTCAAAGGAAAAAATTAAACTTGTCTCTTTAATTCTTTTTGCAGAGTAAGACAGATAGAAATTAATGGAAAAATAAGTGTTAAAAATAAGTATAAATTGATTAAGGATGAATATAAACAATGACCTGACAGTATTGTGCCTACTTTCAATTTTTTCATTCTTCAGTGCTTATTTTTATGCACAAACTTTTTTTGAGATGATGGAATTGTAAATATTATGAAAATAATATTTTGGTAATTAAAACTATATTATATTTACAGAATAGTAGTATAAATATCTATAAATTTTAAATTTATTGGGAAAGTGGAGGTATCATGTATGGCTCCAAAAACATAATGAAATTGCCAGAATCCTAAGGTTATTGCAGAAATTAATTAGAATAATACATATAAGTGTTCAACACAATGTCTAGAACAATCTAAGCATTTAACTAAATATAAGCCAAAATTTTATTTAAATTATTTAATCACCCCAAAATGTTTTACCAGTTACTGCATTTTCTATTTCCATTTCATTTTCTTAATGGTCACAATCCAGTGTAATCAAAATCTAAGATCTTATTCACTATTACATCATATAATACCTGCCGTGTTTGTTCTATGGAAGGCTCAATACTTTTATAGAGAGTTTAGCTTATTTCAGGAATTATTATGACATTGAAGATTTTCTTTTGTATTTGAATTTAGAATATCCTAAAGCTAACTTTTATTTAGAGATTTTTGCATAGTTCCTTTCATTTCTGAAATTTCATATAGGGTGTTAACAAAATTAAAAAATTAAAAAGTAAATAAACCCTTAGCTCTATACTTAACAAAGTTTTAAAAAGCCATCTGATGTCTAATTATTAATTTTTATCTATTTGGCACTGAGCTCTTTCTCTCTCTTTTAATAAAAATAAATTAATTATTATCTTGCTGAGGAACACATTGCTAAGGAATCCTAGTTAGCAGCTTGGATTTTACTCATTTGCTGTTGCTATAAAATATGTGGAGACAGTTAAATTACTTCTGGCAAGAAATATTGAAAAAATTAATATTTGTTTGCCAAAAAATCCCTGAAACCTCTCCCTAAAATTTATGTAATTAAAATTTTAGCTACACAATGTATTGTAGCTGGTTTTGGATTAAATAGACTTCCTGTTTTTATAACAAATTAACCTTTAATAAATTATAAAACCTTAACCTAGCTATACAAACCTAAAATATTCTCACTTGAACTTTGAAAATAATATACATTGAATAAATTATTATTTTAATCAATAATTATTAACATATAAGTTAATTTATTTTTCTCATAAATATTCATTACATTGCTTTTTAACTGAAGATATATATTTACTGTGTTTATGCAAAAGCTACTGGGAAGGTTTTATAGCCCAGTATATATTACAGTTAAAAATAAAGCTTTTGTGGTTTTAATAATGTGCAATTTGAAAAAAGCCTATTATGGGTAAAATGAAAGTTACTTTTATTTACTAGATTTGCATTTCCAAATTTTATTCAATCTTCATGTAGTTTTTGGTGTATTTTCTCTTGTATTGAATTTTAGATTACACCCACGAATCTCATTTAACATAATAAATTTCTTATAAATGTTCTTAAATTAATAATAAGTACATTTTTTGAATATTATAGTCATCCAACTACATTTTAAAGCTCTTACAACACTGATAGTTCCAATCATTTTGCATTTTAAAATAATTCTGCATTTTAAAATAAATTTGTTTTGGAAAATTAGAAAAATTAAAATCTCTATAATCCAAGAATATGTGTAGTATAATAGCAGATTTCAATTTGGACTAGTATTCATAATCAAGGAAGAGCTATCAAGCAGATTCTTTCAAAAGATCATGTTTGTTCTTAAATTTTCAGTTAAGATTTTCTTTTGTTTTTATCTAAATCTATTAGGTTCTTATTACCCCTACCTATCAGTAAAGAACAAGCTTATTTTTTGAAATGGATAAATTATCCACATCAAACTTCTGTAGTTCTCACACTAAGAAGTTTTCACTGTTAGGATATAAAAGGAGTCATCAAATGAAATGCAAGGGAAACTCTTGTGGTTGTAACTTGCCGTACTTACCTGACATTGTTCCAATACCCAAATTAATGACTGTTCTAATACAATTTCTTTGTCTTTAAATAGTGGCGTATCTTTAGTTGGACAAGAGTACAACCTGGCGATGGCATTATAGATATTAAAACATCTGTGATAAAATCTAAGATTTAATTTCTATTCTGTTAAGAAAAAGACAATGGTAACGTTTCTTCACCTTATATTTTGGATGGTATCAAACTCTATTTTGAGCTTTATAAATTTTACAACTTCGAGGATTCCTTAACTTAAGAGAACTGGTAAAAAATAAAATTTGTAATATTTAGTGTATTAAAATAGAATTGGCTTTCCTCCCAAGTTGCTATTTTATGACATATATACGAGCATTGTTCTACCTATTTCGTACCCTTCATTACTAACTGAGTTTTCTGTGAGTCTGTAAGAAATTGTATAAATCTTTCACACATGCACCTGGATTAAATTTTTGTTTTAATTTAGAACAGAAAACAAAATGAAGTAAGTCAGCCCACTTTAGCTTCCTCTATTATTATGTGTGCTAATATATATGTTTTAATGTTTATAGGCATTGCTTCAACATGTTTTGATATATAACAGTCTATTTTGAAGTAAACCAAAGAGAGGGGTAGCTATAGGGTATGAGTGTGATTGGGACATAAGGTTGAATGAAGGGATCATTAAAAAATAATTTCTAGGAGCACCTGGGTGGCTCAGTGGGTTAAAGCCTCTGCCTTCAGCTCAGGTCATGATCTTAGGGTCCTGGGATCGAGCCCCACATTGGGCTCTCTGCTCGGCAGGGAGCCTGCTTCCTCTTCTCTCTGCCTCCCTCTCTGCCTACTTGTGATCTCACTGTCAAATAAATAAAATCTTTAAAAAAAATAATTTCTAAAATTTTCAAAATCGTCTACAATATTCTGGATTCTTTATTGTCTGTTCTTAGACAACAAAACTAAAGGACAAAGTGTTTTATGCTAAATTGGAATCAAAGAGGCCTGGGCAAAATAACAGAGCGATCTGTGCTGGAAATAATGAAGTGAAACATGGCTACAGGGCGCCTGGGTGGCTCAGTGGGTTAACTGTCTGCCTTCTGCTTAGATCATAATCTCAGGGTCCTGGGATCACGCCGCATTTGGCTCCCTGCTCAGCGAGGAGTGTGCTTCTCTCCCTTCCTCTGCTTGCTCTCTGTCTGTGTGTCAAAATCTTTAAAAAAAAAAACAAACAAAAAAATAAAAACATGGCTACAAGTGGTATTTTTTATGTGACGATTGGTGCAAATTGTACAAATATTTTCCTTGGGTTTTTACAAAATTTCTAGGATGAATTACTAACTATATAGATTTTGTTTGTTTTATTGTGCTGAGCTTTATCATTTGTGTGTTTTAATCACAAAACAGGCAGAGACAATCTGTTTTTAAAATAAGGTTAGATGGGGCCACTGGGTGGTTCGGATGGTTGAGCCTCTGTCTTTGTCTCAGGTCATGATCTCCAGATCCTGGGATCAAGTGCCACATCAGGCTCCCTGCTCAGTGGGGAGTTGGCTTCTCCCTCTCCCTTCACTCATGCTCACTCTCTCTCTCTCAAATGAATAAATAAAATTTAAAAAAAAAAGATAAGTTCACACAGAGATCAGGCAGCTGATAAGCCAGGAATGAATTTTGTTTTATAAGTAATTTGAGGTTCTTTAAAATTCTGATGGGTTAGAAAGTGCAATTTTAAAGTCCTTTGCCCTAAAATTAGGAAACACATGTATACAGATAGCATTTTACAAATGGACAGGGTATGAGACCATATTCATGTAATTTGAGAAATTTTGGGAATGTCTCTTTAGCCTAAATTATATCGGTTAAATGCTAGAAATTAAAAGTTACTTCTTAATACACTTAATGGGCAATTTGTTAAGTCGTCACTATACGTAATATAATTTATAAAGATTTTATTGAAAGGTAATTGATATCAGTTTAACACTAATTTCATATCCTTAGCATAGGAAAAGAGTAGGCAGACTGTATTTGGGGTGAGGGGCTAGGTGCGGAAGAGGTGGCTAAGGCAGATTTGAATTCTTCACTACTTTAACCTCAAGGATCTTTGTATCTGTGGCTTGTTTGCTATTTGTAATAAATTTCCTACCTCATTTCCCATGGCCAAAGTGTAGAATTTGATCAATTATATGGATTTGAGTCCCAGTTCCACCATTTATTTGCTATGAGTCAGTCTTCAACCCTTTAACCTCTTTAAGACTTAATTTTCTTCCAGGGCGCTTGGGTGACTCAGTGGGTTAAGGCCTCTGCCTTCAGCTCAGGTCACGGGTCACGATCTCAGGGTCCTGGGATCGAGCCCCACGTAGGGCTCTCTGCTCAGTGAGGAGCCTGCTTCCCCCTGCCCCTCTGTCTGACTCTCTGCCTACTTGTGATCTCTCTCCTCTCTGTCAAATAAATAAATAAAATCTTAAAAAATACTTAATTTTCTTCCTTGTAAAATTAGTAGACTAGTGTTGTCTTTGTATCACTTGGCCTTTAGTAAATGCTCCATAAATGTCCGTTATTGCTGTTGTTATAACCATGGTAAAGGAACAGTTCTTATTTTTGCTGGAGATTTTTAAAAATGTAGTTAGCTGAATGATGTCCTGTGTAACTGTAATTTTCAGATGCATTATCTCACATAAACACTCATAATCTTTACAAAATCACTGTGATGTTTGGAATGATCACTCCTCTACAGCAACCGAGTCTCTGAAAGTTCGAGTATTTACTCGATGTCATACCTGACATTAGCCAAGAAAGCAAGGACTATTACTCCAAACCTTGCCTCTGATTCCCACAGTTTATTAATTTATCTGAATTAATGAAAGACGGGGTGTCTGGGTGGCATCTGCCTTTGGCTTAGGTCATGATCCCAGGATCCTGGGGTTGAGTCCTGCATCTGGCTCCCTGCCCAAAAGGGAGCCTGCTTCTCCCTCCCCTTGTTCTCTCTCTCTCTGTCTGACAAATTATAAATAAAATAGTTTTAAAAAATGAATTAATGAAAGAACTTGTACTTTAAGGTGCCTTCTTTTAGACATTAGCACCACTGTGGCTTCAATCGTGGTTCTTTACAACTAAAAAAGATGTTTTTAGGGACACCTAGGTGGTGCAGTCAGTTAAGGTTTCGACTCTTGGTTTCAGCTCAGATAACGTTCTTGGGGTCATGAGCTTCGGCTCTACTTAGGGTTTTGTGCTCAATGCAGTCCGCTTCAAGATTCTCCCTCTCCCTTTACCCCTCTCACTCATGCCTTCTCTCTCTCTCTCTCTCTCTCTCTCTCTATCGAATAAATAAATAAATAAATCTTAAAAAAATGTTTTTGGATAACTTGTAAATGATTCAGAACAAGAAAGATACCAAATATAAAGTTAATATAGGGAGAATAATTAACTTCTGGAAAAATCAGGTGATTAATATGTGACTCTTGTCCTGCTATCTTCCCATTTCTATTGACATTTTTTAAATTTTTAAAATAAAAAGTTGGGGGGGGTGAGGTTGGACCTAACCAGGATTCTCAGCAGGTGCCTAAAAATGCCTATATTTTAGCATTAATTTAGCTTCTCCCACCTCCAGTGAGAATAGATTGAGTGATTACAGACATGCTTTCCATTTGGATGAGATTTCCCATTTATGTGGCGAGTCTTTCAGCTTCTGCCCTTTGTCAATCAGGCGTACCGATCAGATGATTCAGATTTATCAACTTAGCTGTCCTAAATCTGACCGGATTTAAGGGGTAAAAAATATTACTTGATATTCTCCCTGCGAAGTATGGTAAAAATCAACCAGTGGGTTGGATATGGTTGTTACAGTTAAATCACTCTTCATCCACATCTACTGAATTTTGATATTTTTATTAGATTACTGACATCTGGGAAGACATAGCCTTAGGCACCTAAACAAAAGAAAACTGAATGTGAATTGGTGTTGAATTTATTCCCAACCAGAGTGCCTGGTAAAATCATAGGGCACTTGCATATCTCAGCTTATTTATTATTAGAGAAGGGTTCTCATTAACTTCTTTGGGGAAACCATTGCCATTAAATCTTATCTTGAATGAGAAGAATTTGTAACTTGAAATGTTTATGAATTTTTCATAAGGATCATTTTAGGGTGTGTGCTTGTATGTGATAGCCTAGCCAAGGTTGACAGATGTGTGGAATGTTGTAATGACTTGATGGATGCCCATGGAATGTTTAATAGAAAAGTGAAAAGGGCCTGCTGGGCTGCTGTGAACATCTTCCAGTATTGTACTGATTTTTGTTGGCTGTGAACGAAATTCTCCCAAAAAGGAATAGTTTCTAACTAATGAGTTGAAAATGACAGGATTATTTTATTACACTAACTAGGCCTATAAGAAATATTTTTGGAGGATGGATCAGGGACTTACGTTTTGTTTCATTTAACACATTTTATTAACACATTTTGAAATACATATGTGAGCTAAATAGATCTTAATAAGGAGGCAGACTGTTTTTGTTTTTGTTTGTTCTTTCTGATGAGCATCCTATCTAATTATATTCTCTTACTGCTTCAGTGTCACAGAATCCCAGAGAAATTTCAATTACAAGAGAATATTAATAGTGTGGCCCAGATCGTCAGACAAAGACCAGAAGATAACAATAACAAGGAAAATAACAATAAAAACAAACAAAAACTTGGTTCATCTTAGCAAGGGAAAGATACACAAAAGTAGAGAAATAATCTGCCCTAAGCATTGTGAATTAGTAGAGTATCAGGTTCAGTTTGATTAAAAGGGATAGAAGAAATTGAGGAATGGATTCAAAATGATTGGTGGATCAGGAAACTAATGAATTATTTAATTGGGAATTATTTAGTCTGAAGAAAATAAGGCTGGAGAGAAAGTTTAAAAAAAGTTTTCAAACACATGAAGGAATTTCATATGTCATAAAATTAGGAGCTATTCCAATCTTTATAAAGCTAAAGCTATAAAACTTAGTCTTAAATTATAGCAATTTAATTTTTAAATTTATATTTGGGCTACACACAAATAATTTTGTGAAATAAGGCTGATTAAATACTAGAAAAGGCTTTCAAAGATGGTTACTCCAGACTGCTTCTAGAATATTTAGAATAACTAATGTTTTATATAGCATTTCTTGATAAGTATCTGTGTATATTTATTATAATCTTTGACAATTCACTACAAGGTATGGAGTTGTTTAGTGTATGTGGGATACTAGGTATCTACCTTTCTTACTGTAGCCCCTGATTAGAAAACTTTCAAGCAAAAAGGAAGAAGGCCCAATTGTGACAACACAATGGTTGTGATCTAAGAAACCAGGAAATCTGCCCTTTCTGAAAGCAAATGCCTCAGCATGTATAAAATCATTTAATTCATTCTAGTAGAAGATAAGGTGTTGGACTTTTTAAATTCAACTTATGACAAATTCTATACTTTGTAGAAGTCTGTTCCAGGAATACATCAGTTAAACATATGTCTTTAAAAAAAAAAAAATCAAAGGACTGGGGCCCTGGGTGGCTTAGTGGGTTAAAGCCTCTGCCTTTGGCTCAGGTCATGATCTCAGGGTCTTGGGTTCGAGCCCTGCATTGGGCTCTCCGCTCAGCAGGGAGGCTGCTTCCCCCTCTCTCTCTGCCTGCCTCTCTGCTTACTTGTAATCTCTCTCTCTGTCAAATGAATTAAAAAAAAAACCTTAAAAAAAATCAAAGGACCATTTTTTTATGTTTTACTAAGAAAATGTATTTATCATATTTTCAATCATTATGTGAAGTATTGATCTTTAGTATAAAAAGGGGGTTGTATAGGCAGATGGACCATTTTGAAGTTGACTGGTGTCTATGCATCTCAGGCCATAAAATTCATATCTGGACTTTGTTGGTTAGTATGGTTCTAGCATTAATTTAACTAGATCAATTTGTTGATTTGTTTCTTTATTTTGCTCTACTTAAAGTCATTTATAACTTTAAAAATTGATCTTATTTATGATAACAATCAGTTACTTAGATAATTTTATAATTCTGACTGTCTGAAAGGGACTAGTCTAATAATGCATTCCTATACGTATTCCCAGAATAGACTCTAAAAAGAAGAGCGTTTAATCTCAGTCACCATGGCCCTGTGCAGCTCATGTTTACCACACAGAAGATGGAAGGCCAAATTGCTTGAGATGTGCTGCTTATGCTTTATGTTATCATTCCAGTCTCAAGGAATCCTTGTGACAGAGCTAAGATTAATTAGCTTATTGAATCTGATTACCGTAGACCCTGATTTCTGTTAATAGCCATGTTTATCATCTTAATGTCAAATTTGCTTCTGGCAATTTACTTGATCACATAAATGTATGATGCATTGAACCTGCTGGATTTGACATCAGATAAATATTGAGGGTTGAGAGGCTTACTTCTCTGATAATATGTCATCCCTGGTACTGCCCTCTCTATCTCACAAGTTTAAAGTATTACTTTTTCAATGTAGAAAATATGTCTGAGGAGACTGAAAAATCATACAATGTGCATCCTGTTTCTCCTATCAGATGGGATAATTCCATCTGTAATTCTAAGTCCATAAAAACCAGATGTTATAAATTATTAGGTTAGTTCTTTTGGGTTATTTGTCTGATATAAGGTAAAGCATTGATATTTTACCTTCAAATATATTCTTTTATAGGAGGGGAGGGAAACTATGTTTAAAAAATTCTGAGAAAAACAAATATAGCCAAGGTAACATAGAAATAACTTCTAAGAATACCATGCAGATAAATTACAAATTAGGATAAGAAAAAGAACAATATTTATTTATATTTTACCTATGAGTATCCATTTTTCATAAGCCTACCTCTAAACATTTAGTCTATTTAAAATCATGGTTTATGTAATTTAATATCAGATCCCCATAATGATTTCAATGTATTTTTCTTTTTTTTCTCCCCAAATATGTTTATTTTAATTTTTCAGTGTTACAAGATTGATTGTTGATGCACCACACCCAGTGCTCCATGCAATACATGCCCTTCTCAATACCCACCACCTGGCTCTTCCACCCCCCAACCCCCTCCCCTCCAAAACCCTCAGTTTGTTGCTCAGAGTCCACAGTTT
>CM052799.1:114585864-114635864 GCA_028533885.1 Nasua narica
GGGGATCGCTCACGCTCTGTGGCGGGCCGCGAATGTCGCGGTGGCGGGCGCACACAGAGAAAAGCTGCGGCTGGTGGACCACCGCAGACTCTCTAAAGGCGCTTGCAGGTGCACTCCCGGCCCACAGGTTGTTGCAGAGAGCGGAAAGCTGCAGGTTCAGGAACTGCGGACTGGATCCCCCCACCCGTCTCACTTTGGGGCACTCCTTCCTGGGAGAGTGGGTCCAAGCGCAGGTGCCCGCGACCACCCCCTTCCACTAGTTACTCCTCAGAACTTTTTGCCCTTTTTAAGTGTTTTTAATGGACTCTCTATTAATGCTGGTCCCCCGCCACTGGGCACTTTCCTTTGGGGTATTACTGTCCTTGGTTAGCTTCTGGTGGCTCCCTCCCCCTTTTGTTTATCCTCCGATATCAGTTCGATTGTTCCCACTTTGCTTTTACCTCTCCACTGCTGTCTTCTGCTCTCAGAGAGAATTGAGAATTGAAAAATCTTGTTCCTCAGGGTGACTTCATGGGTGTTCAGCATGTTCTAGTAGATTTCCAGCTCACTTTTGGGGACTGGTTGCTGCAGGATCTCTTACTTCTCCGCCATCTTGCCCCCCTCCTCTTTCTTTTTTTTAAAAGATTTTATTTATTTATTTGACAGAGAGAGAGATCACAAGTAGGCAGAGAGGCAGCGTATTTTTCTTTTTACCTAAAACATTAGGCTTTATGTTGTTTATGATTTACCTCTAGGTCCATGTGAACACAAATACTTATCATAAACTGCAATACAAGTATCTGGTAGAAAGCTGCATTTATTTATTTGTGTTGTTATTGTTCTTAAAACTTATTCTACATATATTTCTATAGACATGAAAACTTTATCTTCTTTATTCACCAAATTTTAATTTGGTTGCATATTTATAAGTAACCAATATAATTTATCTTCTTTTAAGTATTTTATTTTAAAGTATTCTAATATAAATTTCTTTTTTTAAAAAGATTTTATTTATTTATTTGACAGAGATACAGCAAGAGAGGGAATACAAGCAGGGGGAGTGGGAGAGAGAGGAGCAGGCTTCCCGCTGATTGGAGAGCCCAATGTGGGGCTCAATCCCAGGACTCTGGGATCATGACCTGAAAGCAGACGCCCAGTGACTGCACCACCCCAGTGCCCCTCTAATATAAATTTCTTATTCCAAACCAGTGCCAAGGATTTTCAATTGTTATACTGTATTATCGTCCATATTAGAATCAACATTTTTCATCCATTTGGGAAACATTATCATTGAAGATTATCTATAAGAGAAAATAAGGTTATCAATAAGAAATTCTTAATTTTAAATGATATACATGGAGATTAAGAAATTTGCATCAGGGGGCATCCGGGTGGATCAGTGGGTTAAAGCCTCTGCCTTCTGCTTGGGTCATGATCTCAGGGTCCTGGGATCAAGCCCCGCATCGGGCTCTCTGCTCAGCGGAGAGACTGCTCCCCCCCTCTCCCGTCTGCTTGCCTCTCTGCCTACTTGTGATCTCTCTCCCTCTGTCAAATGGATAAATAAAATCTTAAAAAAAAAAAAATAAATTTGCATCGGTCAAACAATTTTGCAAAGATCACAAGGAGACCATGTATGCTCTTTTCTAGCCCTAATTTAAGAGAATTTCAAATGAATCTCATGTGTTTGTGGGGTGGAGGATAAAGGATCAATATTTCCATTGCATTTTTGTTTTAAATACACATCTGTGATGGAAATACAGATTTTTTAGATTATTTTTTTCTGTATATGTTTGTTATTAGAAATTTGTAATGAACATGTATTAACTATTGTATTTTCAACAAATTTTTAAAAATCTCTTAAATAATAGGCATTTCTTTGAATTATTTGAGTATTTTAGATAAACTGACTATAGGTTAATACAGTTGTTAAGTAGAAATAGAAATGATTCCCCAAATACTCAAAATAGCACAATAGTACAATAAAAGTAAGTAAAATGTAGTGCATGAACAGTGTTTTGAATTTCAAACTTTGAATGGTATTCTATTAGCAAAGTTTACATGGTCAAATTCCAGAATATTAGTGAGCTATGAGCTATGTGAACTCCTTTGTTTTGTTTTCACTTGGAAATAGCACCACAAAATTAACCAATAAGGCAAGAGAGCTTAGTGCTCAGAGGCATGGGCTCTGAAGTAGACATTTGGGGCTTAAATCTTGGCTCTACCTATGACTTTAAGAGAATCATTTCACCTACAAATTCATCTATTCATCTGTAAAAAAATTAAAATTATACTTCCCACAAAGTATTCATTAAGCCAAGTGAAAGTGAACTAACTTCAAGAGTTTTTGCAAGTTAGGATAGGTAAACTGGACCCATAATTTTCACATATTTAGAGTTATATTTTATTGCATTGTACATAATTACTCTTTCCTTGCTCTTGAAGATGATTCACACACACACACAAAAAGTATTCCCTTAATTGAGAAAAATGTGTCAGAGTGATCAATCTAAGAAATAAGCCCTCAGGAAATCTTAAGAACTATAACATGAAACACCTCTATTTGTGACCCTTTTCATTTCACTTATTCTCCAAACAACTCCCCAGTGCTCATGTACTTTTCACTGGCTAAGGGTTATGTCCACATTTTGAAATGGTGACCGTAAAGATATGTTAGCAGTGGGGAAGTTTTCCTGGTAATAGAAAGAAGGTGAAATGGAGAGGTGGTAGAAATAAAATGTGAAAATCAAAGGCCGTATTCCAATTTCATTATGAGTAAAGAGATGTTTACTGACGCAAGATGTACAAGGAGAAAACTCAAGGAATTCCTGAGAATATTCATCCAAATAGCTTGATAAAGAATATACTGTATTCATATAGAAGTAGTTTACTTTCTTAACGTTTTCAGAAAGATCTTAAGAGTCCCAAAAATTAAATAAATTTTTTTCTTGTGTATTTTAAGAAAACTAAAATTTCACATAACCTTTCCTTTTATACCCAAGTGTGGAGTTCCTTTATCAGGGAACACTGCATACAATTGTGCCAGTCACACCCTTTACCACTTATGGGGCAGTATTTACAACATAAACATGAGGAATTTGCATAATATTTTACATCTGTTTTCTGGCTAACAGTCTTATAATGTCTCCTTTCAACAAAATCCATATATTACGAGAAATTTTAGCCAGATGGAAGTCAAGTGTCTTGAGGACACTTGTTTTATATGTACCTCTATCCATATGGCATCTTTATGTGTATTAGTAAGTGCTAAAAATTTAAACAATGTAAAATTATGACAGATTTTAACCCTAAAATATAAAGATCAAATATTATTATGCCTAAGCTTTCAACAACATATGAATACTTTTTTAGTCATTCCTATTAAAAGAAGGTAATTATAAATAAAAATTCTAGGGATGTAATAATAATAACAAAACTCCAAAGGACTTTTTTTTTTTTCTAAAATTCATCACTGCAACTTCAGTATCCACCAGAAGTTAGCATGATACATATATCATATAAACCACTTTAATGTTATTTCTTTAGTCATATATAATGCATTTTAATAAAAATTCATCTATATGAAAAAATACTCCATATTTTAATAGAAATTATGCCATACTATAAATATTAGTAATCATTAAATTTCTATAAGGTGAATAAGCATAAGGAAAACAGAAAAAAAAACAGATTTTTTTTTTTTTTAAGATTTATTTATTTATTTATTAGAGAGCGAGAGACTGAGAATGAGAGGGGAGAAAGTCAGAGGGAGAAGCAGACTTCCCGCAGAGCCGGGAGTCCGATATGGGACTCGATCCCGGGACTCCGGGATCATGACCTGAGCCAAAGGCAGTTGCTCAACCAACTGAGCCACCCAGGCGCCCAAAAAAAAACAGATTTACCTGAAGAACTTTTTTTAAAAAGATTTTATTTATTTTTCAAGAGACAGAGAGAAAGCACAAGCAGGGGGTGCAGCAGGCAGAGGGAGAAGCAAGCTCTCAGCCCAGTGAGGAGCCCGATGTGGGACTCAATCAGGATCATTACCTCAGCTGAACGCAGACATTTAACTGAGCCAACCAGGTGTCCCAATTACTTTTTTTTTTAATATTTTATTTATTTGTTTATTTATTTAGGAGAGAGAGAGAGCACCAGCCATTGTAGAACAGAGGGAGAGGATCTATAAGTCTTTAAGCAGACTCTCCACTGATCGCAGAGTTTGAGTGGGGTGGGAGTTGAGGGGTGTTGCTCCATCCCAAATCAATGACCTGAGCTGAAACCAATCTAACATTCAACCAACTGAGCCACTCAGGCATCGCGTCACAAAGTATTTTTTATCTATCATTTAAACAGAATTTATTCATCGTTGAGTTTATTCAAAGGCAGGGTCTCCATTTCTCTTTTTGGTATAATTAAAAATAATTTTTGCCTTAAGGCTTTTGAGAATCCTTTTGCAAATATATTCTTTTTTTTAAGATTTTATTTATTTATTTGACAGAGAGAGATCATAAGCAGGCAGAGAAAGAGGGGGAAGCAGGCTCCCTGCTGAGCAGAGAGCCCGATGCGGGGCTTGATCCTAGGACCCTGAGATCATGACCTGAGCCAAGGCAGAAGCTTTAACCCACTGAGACACCCAGGTGCCCTTGCAAATGTATTCTTGAACCCCAAAGCTTTCAAGAGCTTTTAACAAGAGTTTAGGCAAATCATGTGAAAATGACTAAGCAGATGTGAAAAAATTCAAATAGAGGTTTGTAATTGGAATAGATAAAAATAGAGCACTAACAATGAAACCATACTGAATAATGAGGAAGTTCAGTTTTCATTAACACAAAATTCATTTCTTTCATCTTTCAACCTCAGTAGTGCAACCCAACTAATTTTCTAATCCTCTTATTTACTAGCTCACTTCACCTTCCTATCCCATTCTCAATTCCAGAGACACTAAGGTATGCTGACTACTATTGGCTGGACCTAATTTTAATCAACAGATGCTGTTTGTATTCTTAGGGCAACTTAGCAACAAACATCCATAACTGCAAAATAAGACTTCCGTTATCAAAAGCCCAAGGGGAATAAAACCACTGACGCCAATATTTTAATATAGTCATCATGTATTGCATTACAAACTGAAATTTGTGTTTGATTTTATCAAATAGGACTTTAACTCTACTGTGTCAAGTATCCATATTTTGACCAAAATATCTGATACAGATAGGTTGTGTTTTGAAGTGATCAAGGCATAGGTCATCAAGACATAAAGTTCCTAATTTATTCTACCTTTTCTGAAAACCATAAGTTTGTAGCAAGGCCATGGATTTATAGACCAATATGGGAGAGATTTGAAGAATTGGAAGTATATGTTAATTTAGTAAAATGACTGTATTTCCAGATATGCAGGTATCTTAATCTTCGTTCTTTTTGGTTAAATCTTCACTTAACAGTTAAAATGATCTTTTTTTTTAAAAAAAAAAAAGATTTTATTTATTTATTTCAGAGAGAGAGAGATTACAAGTAGGCAGAAAGGCAGGCAGAGAGAGAGAGGGAAGCAGGCTCCCCGCTGAGCAGAGAGCCTGATGCGTGGCTGGATCCCAGGACCCTGAGATCATGACCTGAGCCAAAAGCAGAGGCTTTAACCCACTGAGCCACCCAGGCGCCCCTAAAATGATCTTTTCCTTACACAAGCTTGAACATATCAATATATGCTTAAACCTCTTCAATGGTTCTCTAACATCAAGACATTCTCCACTGACATTGAGCCCAAAATGTTTAGTATTACTTACAAATCCGTTAGTAATCTGACATTTACCTAACTCTTTTTTTACAACCTAATTTTTTTTTACTTGTCATCTTCTTTTACCTTCTAAAATATATCATGTTCCCTCCTATCTCAGGACATTTATTTATTCTAGGTTATTTTACCAGAGTCTTCCTTCCCCTACCCTTTTCCTTACATATATATATATAATATAATATTACTTCCTTAGATAATACTTCCTTAATTCCAAAGAATATGTTAGTAAAGCATAAATAACCTCTTTATTTCTTAACAAATATCACTTTCATAGTTTGATGTATTTGTGTAATATAGTTTAGTAGGTGACCGCCATACTAGATAATAAATTCATACAGGAAAAGATGCTGGTTTTTCTCTGCTACTATATCATCAGCTTTTAATACCATGCCACCATCTTTCATACATACTAGTTGTGTCTCAGAAAATTGTGTGTTGAGTAAGCGAATAATTTAATAAATGTATCTGGTTAATATATCAGAGAGAATTCTCAAACTCTATTTTCAGCTCTAAAACTGTTTCCTATTAACTGATTGAGTAGCTGAGTCTAATCATCTTATGTCGTTCAATTCAAAGGAACAAGAGGAATGTTAGTCAACGTGTGACTAGCCAAACCCTGACCAGAGTAATTTTGAAAATAGAAACTTATCTGTAGTGTTCTGAATTATTGAAGGATTTTCAACTCTCTACTTTTTTGTTTGTTAGTGTTCCTTTGGAAAAGTCCAATTTAAGTAACCTGTTCCAAAGACAAGGTGACTGCATTGTATCAGATGATATATTTATGTGACTTCATTTGCATTTAGTCCTTTCTACAACACTAATTTAAGGTATTCACTGCACATACGGGTAAAATGAGGCCCTCAGTAATTAATTATTTTGCAATTATATAGTTTAGTAGGTGGAAGAAACTTAGACTGGAGGACTGGAATCCATGACTGGGAAACTCATGTTCTTTTCTTATGCTAAGTTGTAGTAATTCTGCCTATGTAAGAAGGGAAACATATGAATTATTTATCTGTGAGACAGGAACTACCATCTCCTAATGTAATTTCCCTAAAGGTTAGATGCTGTTTTTGTTATGTTGTTTTATGCAATAGTTCTAGATTCCAGATGGAGTGAGTGTACATTTCCTTCCTCTTGGGAGAACTCTACAGTGTCCTTCATTTTAAAGGAGTTTAACTTTTTAGCTATGACTATATCTACTAGTTGCAATTAGAACTTTAGTGTAGATAGATCACCAGAAACATTCCCTGCAACTAATACACCATTGATAGTGACAAGCCAGATACAAAAGGAACTTGCAAACTTGGATTCATTTTATATGGAACCCTAGGGCAAGTGGATATTTAATCTAAGTTAACTGCAGAGATTTACCCTTATCATTGGCAATGTACTCATTGAAATTACTAAAATATTTTAGCAACAGCTCTAGGAAAAGAAAGTCCATCTTACCATCTAAAAGAATTTACTACGCATAATTCTGCCTGAGAGCTAAACCTCCTTAATGTGGATTTTAATGTCAGTTTTCATTTTAGATTCATATGCAAAGTGCTAATGCTTTTGATTGAAAATATACCTTTAATTAAAAGCATAAGAGGGTTTTTTTTTAATGTTCCCACTTGGGTTGAAACACATAGTAAATCTGTAGGTTGAATACATTCTAGGCATAAAATCATATATTATGTCTCTTTAAAACTTCATACTTTAATTCTTAGTTCAAACCATCAGGGTTGTTTTGTTTGTTTGTTTGTTTGTTTATGGCACAAGATAATATACATAATACATAATATCTGATTGCTTCCTCAAGTGGAGAGGGAAGAGTGATCTGGAGTGATAATGTTGAGAAGGCCAATATGATAAAAAATGATTCTGAATTTTCCAACAATATTTAAATAAGATCTTCTACATGTTAGCGTATGTATACATTAGAAATAGAGTTGTGCATCATAAGGTGCACTGAAATATCAAAATATATGGTTATGGGAATTAGTCACTGATAGATATGCACTTTCCTAGAATTTTAGAAGCAAAAAAGCTCTGCAAATTTATGTTGGGAAATTTCAAGGATAAGAATTTCTTCTTCTTTTTTTTTATTAAACCTTTTTAAAATTTTTTTATTGTTTTATTTTTTAAGATTTTATTTATTTATTTGTCAGAGAGAGAGCGCATAAGCAGACAGAGTGGCAGGCAGAGGCAGAGGGAGAAGCAGGCTCCCCCCTGAGCAAGGAGCCAGATGTGGGGTTAGATCCCAGGAATCTGTGATCATGACCTGAGCCTAAGGCAGCCACTTAACCAACTGAGCCACCCAGGTATCCCAAGAATTTTTTCTTCTTTTTTGATGGAATAAATTAACTAAAAAGGAGTCTGTTTTCACACCTTCATTTTAGATACTTTTAAATATTACTTTTAGCGAGGATCCAGGGACACAGCATTCATGATCTACCATTTATTTCTTGGCATGCGTCTGGTATTCCTGGAATTGGAAAGATGAGGTATCTTTGTTTCTTCTTACTATTCTACTATCTATTCAACTAGTTATGCCTTTCTAGTTTCTCAGTTTATTTTTTTTCCCTTTGTTCTCCACCTATTCATTACCTCTGTTTATACCCTTGGAAATATTTTCTATTAAAAAAAATCTAGTTTGGGGCACCTGGGTGGCTCAGTGGGTTAAAGCCTCTGCTTTGGCGGCTCAGGTCATAATCTCTGAATCAGGCTCTCTGTTCAGCAGGGAGCCTCTTCCCCCCTCTCTCTCTGCCTGCCTCTCTGCCTACTTGTGATCTCTCTCTTTCTGTCAAATAAATAAATAAATAAATCTTAAAAAAAAATCTAGCTTGAAAAGAATTAGGTAAAGATAGTGCCCCTACCTACCTCCAACCTTACCAGAATCCATCAAACCATTGAAAAAATTGTGAAGAGGGCGCCTGGGTGGCTCAGTTGGTTAAGCGACTGCCTTCGGCTCAGGTCATGATCCCGGAGTCCCGGGATCGAGTCCCATATCGGACTCCCGGCTCTGCGGGAAGTCTGCTTCTCCCTCTGACCTTCTCCCCTCTCATTCTCAGTCTCTCACTCTGTAATAAATAAATAAAAATCTTAAAAAAAAATTGTGAAGAAATTCATATGCTCAAAAAAAAAAGGATGACTTCCTGTTGTTAGTTTATGATTAACATCTTAAATCCTATGTGTTACACATTCATCATCAGGTGTGTTTGAAAAAAAATTCTATTTCACACTGCTAAAATGTAATGAGAGAATAAGATTGGAGAGGTTGTCGCATTTCATTGAAAGCTGTGAGAGATGCAAGTTAACATATGTTGTTACCGGTGAAAAATCATGGGTACTTGCTTAGGACTCTTTTTATGAAGTTGAAAAATAACCTCATTTTGAGAGAAACAAATTGGCCTTTCCTATTCCTGATACACTTAAACATCTTCTACCACATAAAGCACAGTTGTGTATCATATAGAGCGTAGTGGATAAACAAGAACTTTTGGGCACTGTTGGTGGTAATGTAAACTAGTACAGCCACTATGCAAAATTGTATGGAAATTTTAATTTAAAAATTAAAAATAGAGGGGCGCCTGGGTAGCTCAGTCAGTTATGCAGCTGCCTTCGGCTCAGATCATGATCCCAAGGTCCTGGGATTGAGCCCCACGTGGGGCTTCTTGCTCAGCGGGGATCCTCCTTCTCCCATTCCCTCTGCCTGACTTCCTGCCTGTCTGCCTACCTGCCTGCCACTCCCCCTGCTTGTTCTCTCTCTGTCAGTGTCTTTCTCTCTGTGTCAGATAAATAAATAAAATCTTAAAAAAAAAATTAAAAATGGAAGCACCACGTTATTCAGCAATCCCGCTTCTAGGTATAGATCCAAAGAAAATAAAAACAGTGTATTAAAGAGATATCTGCACTGCAGCATTATTCTCAACAGTCAAGATATGGAAACAACCTAAAAGGTTGTCAATAGGTGAATGGAGAAGGAAAATGAAATATATATGCACACACACACATATACACAATGGAATATTATTTACCCTTAAAAAGGAAAGAAATCACTGCCATTTGTGACAACATGAATGGAACTTGAGGACATTATATATTAAGTGGAATAAGCCAGACAAAGAAAAATGCCCCATACTTCACTTATATGGGGAATCTAAAAAAAAAAAAAAAAAAAAAGAAAACTTATTGAAGAAGAGTAGAATGGTGGTTGCAAGGGGCAAGGGGGCTGTGGAAAAAATAAGAGAAGACTGGTTAAGGATACAAACTTTCAGCTCTAAGATAAATAAGGTCTGAGAATCTAAGGTAAAATATTGTGACTATGGTTGATAACACTGTATTGTATAACTGAAGTTTGCTAAGTGTGGAACTTAAATGTTCTCTCCAAAATAAAACAAGTGGGGTCATTTAAATGTGTTAAAGTTTGAGGTGCAATGAAACAAAACAGACTTTTGTTTTCCATTTACAATTACATGTTCTTAAGTTAATTTAGATTAAAAATATTTTCAATAAGTTAAAGATATACCTTAATGTTTAAATGACATTTATTCATTTTATTTAAATTAAATCAATAAATTTAGTTTTCAGAAAATCTTTCTATTTTTTATTTTTTTAAGTATTTTATTTATTTGAGAGAGAGAGAGAGTGAGAGACAGAGAAAGCATGATCAGGGAGAGGGAGAGGGAGAAGCTCTCCCTGCTGAGAAGGGAACCCCATTCGGGGCTCAATCCCAGGACCCTGGGATCATGACCTGAGTCAAAGGCAGAGGATTAACTGACCAACCCATCCAGGCACACCTCAGAAAATCATTTTAAAACTATCTATCTCCAGTCCATAATTCTAACTTCACAGAATTTTAAAGGATCTTAACATGGTATATATATTTTGTATTATTTTCCTTAAAAGCTTCTTAGATTTTGTGTAGCCTGGAAGGTCCAGTCGGTTAAGTGTCTGCCTTTGGCTCAGGTCTATACTCAGCTTCCTGGGATTGAGCCCCACATCAGGCCCCATGCTCAATGGAGAGTCTGCTTACCCCCTCCCTCTTCCCTGCTTGTGCTCTCTCTCTCTCTCTCTCTCACTCACTCTCTCTGTCAAATAAATAAATAAAAATCTTTAAAAAAACTTCTTAGAATTTGTTATTATGGAATAAAATTTAATTGCCTTTACTGTTTCACTTTCTGTGTGTAAGGTCCTTAAAGTAGGTTGTAACTGGTCTCACTTTTATATGTTATTGGTTTTGATAATAAATTAAAAACTCTTTTGCAATGTTTGTATTTTCTCAAGGTTCAGCTGTTTTATCTAAATTGCTTAAGTTGATAAATCCAACACATTTTAAAAGAATACAAAACGAATTTTTAATTAAATAATACAGAACCATGCTCAAACTCTGTGTGTCTGTACAAGTGATTGCCATCTTTGAATTGAGCACCCTATTTGATCTAAAACCTTCCACAATACAAGACCTCACATAATACATCATGTATGTAATCAAGCTTTTACTTTTTAGAATTAGGGATTGCAACATCCTAAATAAAGCTTTACTTATTCTTGTAGATATTTGAATTTTGTTTAGACAGAATCTAGTTTTTCTTATTTCCCAAGTATTTTCTATTTCATTTTCCATGTGGAATGCTTAAGCTCTTCCCCATTAAGTAAGTGGTTATCTCAGGCCCACTTCTCTTACAAACCTTTCTCCAACTCTCCTAGCTGACTCAGATATCTCATTGAAAATTCACTGTAATCATTTTTGTTGTTGTTTCACACATACCATTTGTATCTTTACAAATTAAATACAAGGATTATGTTTTATACTTCTTTGATATCTCTGTTTCTAGTTTTTCCTTTCCTCCACCAAAATCAAGGAATAGACACCTAAAATTCACTTTAAAATATTTTATGATTAAATCATTTTATAATACAGTAAATACTAACCCATAGTAGAAATTGAATATGTATACGTGTTTTACAAATGAACAAATGAAGTACTGAAACATTTTTTCTAAACACATCAGAAAGCCCTACAACCTGACATCTTTCTACAATAAACCCAAGTCAATCTATGATAGTATGCCATGGGTGACAGAAAATTGTAACTTACTGTTCTGTTACTTGATAGAAATGATCAGGGAAAATTTCCAATTCTTAGTACGCTTGGAAGAACAGTTAACAGGCTATAGTTATTACATGTTGTCTCTTTTCTAATCTTTGAAAGCCTGTGACATCAGCTGCTTTTACAGCTTTAAAACCACCATGTCAGCTTTTAAATTCCTTCACATGGCCCAAGGAGAAATAGGAAGAGAGGGTAAAAGGAAAATAATTTGGAAAAAAATGAATTAATTTTGAAGAGTTCTTCAAGTCCCACTTACTCACCCATCCATCACCGCACCAACTTTCTCAGGTGACTCCTAGGGGGTCACCAGAAACATGAACCGGTCTTATAGGGAAAATTTAGGTAATGTTTAGTGCATTTATTCAGCAACTTAGCATCTCTTAATTAAGAGGAAATTTCAGTGGATGGAGAAGGAAAGGGTAATGCTGTAGTTTTGCAATCTTGATTCTTTTTAGCCTCTGTCCCAATGTCTTTGAGTTTGTGACACCCTTTTTTTTTTTTTTTTTTTTGGTGGAAGGGAGAGAGTGGCTGTCTTTTCTTTCAAGAATGAAATATACAGATATTATCTCTGTTTTGATATCTACTTTTCTTCATTCTCCAATTATTTCGGATTTGTTCACTAACAGAAATTCAACAGTAACAGAATCAGCAATAACCAGGATCAATAACTAACTTTTTAATTCTGACAAAAGCAGGGTTGCATGGAAATAGAGACACATTTGTTTCAACATTGATAAATTGAGGGGAATGAAAACTGGACTCAAATTAAAATATCTATATCTTGCTATCTACATATTTATATGTATATGTATGTAATATATACATACATATATATGTATTATTTACATAATATATATTTTATATTTTATATAAATAATATGTATATATTACATACATACACTTAAAAAATACAAAATATTATCCTGAAGATTCAGATGAACTCTGCATCCATTTGCAAGATTCAGCTTACAGTGTATTAAAACAGCATGATGACCTCTTTCCCTCTTCTTCCCTCACATTCATAGGATGCTTAGGCAGATGGAAAACACAAAGAAGCATAAATCTCAAATAAAATATGAATGTAGTTTCTATTTTCTACCTGAAAAATATTCATTGTATTTGATACTGTCATCTGGATTACCTAAAATAACAGAATTTGTGACATTAACAGAAGTTACTTCTTCAATATACTTTACAAAGAACTTTTGTTATATCAGACAGGTCTGACATGCAGTTGGCACTCATTTTATGTTCATTTTCTTTCTCCTACTAGAGAAATAAAACAATTCTGCCAACAAAAAGGGCCTTCCATATCAATGCTGAAGCAAAAGAGAACATAATTTATCATTGTTTAGGCATTAACAGATTTACTTGTACATAACCACAAAATTGACCACAAGGTTAGGGCAAAGTTTCATACATTTGATACTGAAAAGCACAAGATAGAACAATAACTTCTCTTATCTGCTGGAGGAACAAGGATCTGCACCTTGTGTCCATTTCCTGACCATCTTATTAGAGACCTCTGAGCTATTGCTGGATGTATGTTTTAACGTGTCTGGTGGTCATTTGGTTGTTATCTTGGAGATATTTCTACACTGTTTAACTGGGAACTAGGTATCTCTAGAAAGATTTATCTCTACCCTAAAGCAATGCCTGTTCTTGGAAGGTTTTAATAATCAGATTCTTCCTTTGGATAGAATAAACGATGTTTCATAACAGAAAAGGGGGAAATGATATAAAATATTAACAACAAAACCTCTGTTTTGTATGTTTGGGTACTAACTCGATTGTCCTTGTGTTGGGGTGGAGGGGAAGGTATTGGAGTACATTTGATGGCTGGATTCAGGTGTGTGAGTCATCTGAAGTCCAGGTTGGAGATGTGGTACCTTCATTGTTGACTGTCAACTAAACTCCAATAACGTACTACCAAAAGCCTCATTCTGTGGACACAGAAAAAGTTAAAAATGTCTGTTTTGTCTTGAGACTTTTTCCTCAAATCTAAATCAATTCTTTAGATTTGTTTGTCAGTTTTTAAAATACAAGCAAGCTCGCTAGTCAGTGACACTTAAGAAGAGGCAAGATATAAATATTCATGTCAAAGTATCTGGTCAGTTAATTTAGGAAATTATTTAGGCTTTTTTACCTAAATTTTAGATTTTTTTAGATTTTTTAGATTTTTTTTGATTTTTAACTGGACTGACAAATTATTTTAATGTATTTTTTTAAAGATTTTATTTATTTATTTGATAGAGAGAGAGAGATTACAAGTAGGCAGAGAGAGGAAAGCAGGCTCCCTGCCGAGCAGAGAGCCCAATGTGGGGCTTGATCCTAGGACCCTGAGATCATGACCTGAGCCAAAGGCAGAGGCTTTAACCCACTGTGCCACCCAGGTGCCCCTATTTTAATGTCTTATAAATGTTACACAATTGAAACTTCTGATGGATTGATACATGGCAGTTGATGGAAACAGTTTATGTCTGGGTGAATTCACCTCACATATTTACTGCTTGTGTGTGTGTGTGTGTGTGTGTGTGTGTGTGTGTGTGTGTGTGGTAAGAACACTTAAGTCATACTCTCAGAAAATTTCAGTTCTACACTACGATATTATCAGCTATAGTCATTATGTTATATGCTAGATCTCAGACCTTATTCATCTCATAACAAAAAGTTCGTACCCTTTAACTAGCCTCTCTCTCTTTGCCTACTGCAGCCCTTGGCAATCATCCTTTTACTGTTTGTTTCTGTGAGTTTGTTTGTTTAAGACTCTGCATAAGTGACATCATGCAGTGTTTATCTTTCTCTGTCTAGCTTATTTCACTTAGCATAATGCTCCCTCAGGTTCATCCATGTTGTTGTAAATGGCAGAATTTTCTTTTTTTCAGGCTGAATAATATTCCATAGTATATACTTATACCACATTTTTTTAATCCAGTCATCTGTTGATGGATACATAGGTTGTTTCCTTGTCTTAGCTATTGTGAATAATGTAGGGAGTAAGGGAGTGAAGATAACTTTTCATGAAACTGATTTCATTACCCTTTAATATATTGCTGGAAGTGGGATTGTTGGATCATAGGGTAGTTCTATTTTTAATTTTTTGAGGAACCACCATACTCTTTTCTGTAGTATTGTGCCAATTCACATTCCCACCAACAGTGCACAAGGTTTCTCTTTCCTCTACACCCTCACCAGCATTTGTATCTCTTGCCTTTTTTATAAGAGTCATCCCCACAAGTGTAAGGGGATCTCTCTGTTGTGATTTTGATTTGGATTTTTCTGATAATTGGTGATGTTGAACAACTTTTTATGTATCCTTCGGTCATTTGTAGGTCTTCTTTGGAAAAATGTCTCTTTAGGTCTTCTGCCTATTTTTTAATCAAATTATTATTATTGCTATTAAGTTTTCTAAGTTGCTTTTATATTTCGGATATTAACTACTTATCAAAAAAGTGGTTTACAAATATTTTCTCCTATTCCATAGATTGTCTTTCATTTTGTTGATGGCTTCTTTGGCTGTACAGAAGCATTTTAGTTTTGTGTAGTTTCACTTATTTTTTTTATTATTTTTTTTAAGTTTTTATTTATTTTATTTAAGAGAGAGAGATAGCAAAAGGAGCATGAGCAGAGGGGAGAGGAAGAAGCAGGATCCCCCTTGAGCAGGAAGCCCAACTCAGGCTTGATCCCAGGACCCTGCGATCACGATCTGAGCCAAAGGCAGATGCTTAATCAACTGAGCCACCCAGGTGTCCCTCACTTGTTTATTTTTGTTTTTCTTGCCTTTGCTTTTGTTGTACACACACACACACACACGTATACACACACACACACACAATCATTACTAAGGCAAATGTCAAAGAGCGCAGTCTGTTTTCTTCTAGTAGTTTATGATTTCAGGTCTTACATTTAAGTCTTTAATACACTTTGAGTTTATTTCTGTGGATGGTGTAAGATATGGGTTCAGTTTTATTTATTCTTTTGTATGTGGCTGGCGGGTTTCTCAACACCATTTATTCAACAGATTGTTTCTTCCCACTGTGTATTCTTGACTCCTTGTCAAAAATTAATTAACTATATATACATTGTTTTATTTCTGGACTCTCAATTCTGTTGTATTTTTCTATGTTTTTATGCCAATATCACACTGTTTGGGTTACTATAGTTTTATAATATAATTTGAACTCACAGTGTGTGATGTACTCAACTTTTTTTTTTCTCAAGATTACTTGCACTATTTGAAGTCATATGGTTTCATGTGAATTTTATTATTTTTTTCTATTTTTATGAAAAATGTCATTGGAATTTTAACAGGGATTGCATTGAATATGTAGATTGCTTTGGGTATTATGGAAATTTTAACAATTTTAACTCTCCCGATCCATGAACATTAGATAGCTTTCTGTTTATTTGTGTCTTCTTCAGTCTCTTTCATCAATGTCTTATATAGTTTCCGGAATACATTTTTCATCTGCTTGTTTCAATTTATTCTTAAGTATTACATTGTTTTGATACTACTATAAATGATATTGTTTTCTTTATTTTTCTTTCAGAGAGTTCATTGTTCATGTGTAGAAACACAATTGATTTTTGTGTATTGATTTAGCATCCTGCAATGTTAATTAGTTTATCAGTTCTAACAATTTTTTGATGGGCTTTTTTCTATATGTAATATCATGTCATCCACAAACAGAGACAATCTTATTTCTTCCATTCTAATTTGAATGGACCTAAAGCATATTTAATTAAATGACTGTAAAACACCGAACAAGTCACCACCATTCAAAAAAACTACTTTCTAGTTTTTCATTCTTATGTGGTTAAACTTACTTTATTAAACTTATGTGTTTAATAAAATTTTTATTGACGTACCACACACACACACAGAGAAAAACATAAAAATCGTAAGCATTCTACTAAATGACTTTAATATACCTGTGTTGCCAGTACCCAGAAGCCATCCTTATAGCTTCTCCCAATCACTGAGCCCGAAGAAGAACAACTTTCCTGACTTTCATTGTAGTAGTTTAATTTTATCTGTTTTGAACTATATTCAGTAGAAGCAAGAGTGTATACACTTAATGCTTGTCTCCTTTTGCTGTTGTCTGTCATGGTAGTTTCACTCATTCTTACTGCTGTACTGCCTTTCATTATATGAATATATCCACAATCTGTTGATACATGCTATAATTGCTTGCTATTTGAGTTTTTTCTATTTTGGAATTATTATGAATGGTGCTGTTGTGAGCATTCTTGTACATGCCTTTTGATGAACTTATGTACCAACTTCTGGTGGATATAAAGAGTAGAATTGCTGGGTCTTAGAGTATTCTTATTCATGCAGTCACTATACATGGATATCAAACTGGGTTGAAGCAGGTGGTGTTAATGTAGTTTCTCAGAAAGTCCTTTTGAGAATGAGAATAGAGTTAAAGCACTGCTAGAATAGGTACCTCTTGAAGGATATGATGTCCATTCAGGCTGTGAGAAAGAGTTTTATAACAGAGACTCAGCAGAACTAGAGCTTTGAAGACTCTTACATGTCTAAGAATCAAAATACTGAGCCAGATTTTCCAGTGCTATGTACTAAATTCATTCTTTTCCCAAGTGCTGTGGGGCTGTCTCTATAATGTCTACAGATCTACTAGATTTTCTGTCTTACTCAATTGTTTGTTTCTGTAGCAGTGCCTCACTTTTTATTTTTATGTCTTTGTAGTATGTATGTATATTTGGTAATGCCAGTCTTCTTATTTTTCCAAATTATTTTAGTTATACTTTTATAAACATTTTAAAATTAATTTTAATTTACAACTCATTACATGGAAAATTGCCATATTAACAATGTTGTCTTGTTCCATGCATGATGCCTATGTTTCTTTATTGATTCAGGTCTTTTTTCATGTCTTTACTTTAATAGAGTGTTAATTATTTCCCCATAAAAGTGTTCTGAGTTATTTTTCAAATTAATTCAAAGATACTTTATGAATTGATTGCTACTGTAAATAGTACTTAATTTTCTCTTGCATTCTTCTTTAAATTAATGAGTACATATTTCAAGTATCCAGCATAGTAAAAAAATGACATCAATGTCACCTAGATATTCAGCAAGAAAAAACATTTAGTTGCCTCAGAATGTAAAAACTTCATTTTTAAGTATAAATATATACATATATATTTAATAAATGTATTTATATAAATATAAAATATACACATATATATGTGTATATGCACACATATATATACGTATATATATAATGATATATATGTGCGTATATGTGTATATTATGTCTTTTGCTGTGTAAGATTTTTAGACCTATCTCTAATATTAAATATTATATTTATTATGTCTTTTGCTATGTCAAGACAATAAATATCTTTGGCTGTGTCAAGACAATACATATTTTATAATTATATATATAATTATACTATATATATGTGCGTATATGTATATATAAATATAAATAATTTATTATGGTGACCGAAAAGTCCTAATGTCCCACAATATGCAAAGTGAATTGGTTAGCTGGAGACCCAGATGAGCTGACGATATAGTTTTATTCCCAAAGCTGGCAAGTTTGAGACCCAGGAAATGTCAGTGTTTCTGTTGGAGTTCAAAGGTTCAAAGGCAGGAAAAAGCTATAGTCAAAAGGATGTCAGGCAGGAGCAGTTCTGTCTTATTCAGAGGCGGTTCAGTCTTTTTGTTTTATTCAGGCCTTCAAGTATTGGATGAGACCCGCCCACAGTAGGGAAGGCAATTTGGTTTTTCATTCTACCTATTTAAATGTTCCTCTCATCCAAAAACACCCTCACACAAATACCTAGGATAATGTCTGACCAAATAACAGGACACTCCATGACCTAATCAAGTCAATACATAGTATTAACCATTATAACATGTCAAATTAAATATGTGTGGGAAAGCAGCATGATTCTTCAATTTACCCACCCATTCATCCAATCATCCTTTGTTTTCCTTGCAACTCCCCTGCCAAGAATATTTCTATAGATTGATATTCAGATGGTTATTCAGTCAACACACACTCTAGTATACTGGAGCCAGTTGTTTTAGGATCTATTCTGACTGGTCAGTTTCCTTGGTGCATGGTAGTTAAATATTTTTCGTATTACTCATGAATAGAACCCAGATATATTCTGGTAGCATGATTGTATTGTTGTGGGATGCTGAACTGTATTTTTGCCAAACTAAATCTGTTATTGACTCTTTTTCATTGAGCCTTTGAACTCTGGATATCTTCCAAGAAGCTTTTTCCACTTTTTCATTTTGGTAAAACTGACTACTTAGGACATCAGAAGAGAGAAAACTGCTGATTTATAGATCTCGTGAAAGCAAGCATGACAAAATAAGTATAGTGTGGAAAACCTAGTAAAAATTGATATGTTTGAAGTTTTAGTACACTTGTTATTTCTTCTTAATTATGACAGATAATTTTTATAGGATCTGTGTAAGATTTTTAGAGCTCATCTCTAATTTTAAATATTATATTTGTAATGTCTTTTGCTGTGTCAAGACAATAAATATCTTTAGACATCTTTTCATAAATATCAATTATTTTTTAAAATTACAGATTATTCTATGAAATTTTTAGATTTTAAGGAATAATCTGATATTCTACGAAGTTTCAAATAAATATCTGTTATACTGAAAATAAAGTGGAGTTTGAAGTATTCATACCACTTTATCTCAAGATTTCTGTTAAACTATGGCAATCAAGACAGTGTGTTATTAGAATAAGGTTAAACACACAGGTCAGTGGATAGAGTCTAGGAAAAAAATGAAATATTGCTCTATAATAAAAAGAGAGATCATGTTATTGATGCAGGCAAGAAAACAATGAATCTAAAAAATATTAACCTAAACAGAACAGATCTGAAAAAGTGTACATTATGTGATCTCATTTATATCAAATTTTAGAAAAAAGCTACTCTGATCAATGGAGACAGAAATTAGTGATTGGTGATTTGAGTCAAAGAAACATAAGGAAACTTTTGGGGATGTTGGAAATATTTTATACTTTGTTAGTGGTGGTGGATATATGGGCACATATATTTTTCAAAACTGTTGAAATATACACTTAAAAACTAATAAATTTCATATTATGGAAACTATACCTCAATAAAGTTTATTTAAAATATAAAACAATGGGGAACCTGGGTGACTCAGTCAGTTAAGCGCCTGCCTTCAGCTCAGGGCATGATCCCAGGGTCCTGGAATCAAACCCCATATTGGGCTCCCTGCATAGCGAAGAGGCCTGCTTCCTCCTTCCCTCTGTTGTTCCCCCTGCTTGTGCTCTCTCTCTCTCTCTTGCTCTCTCTCTCTCTGTCAAATAAATAAATAAAATATAAAGCAGAATGAAAGTTTGTAAACCTTATTGTAACAACTGAATAGGATGTTAAATTACATAGGCTCTTGTAAGATCTCCACGTCTTCTTAGTGATAGGAAAATTAAATGTACATCTTCAATGTCAATAGAGAAAGAGAGATCATGTTTTGTTGTTTTTTTTTTCTCTACCACTGTGACTTTCCTCAAAGCAATAACTTTATTGGGAAAAGTAACAGTACAAATTTATTTGGGCAATAACACTATTATATAATGGTATATAATGTACATTATATATAGGCATATATAAGCATTATAATGAATTATTTTGACATTTCTCCTCTTCTGGTTTTCTTTAGACCAAAAGTAAGCTGCAAGTGTGCCTATTTGGTTTATTAATATGAATGTCTATTCACCAATAACTGCATAGAAAATAATTTTATGTGATTTAAATTTCGGAGCCAAACAAAACTGCTTTATTTGCTCTTAATCCTAAGGTAATATAACCCTTTAAATGTTCAAGTGTTCACTGAATGCTTGTAATTACTTCCAAATACAAGCATATTCTGGTGACAGTTGATTTGATCTAAATTAGAGGGTTTTTTCCCATTCATTATGTTTTATTATTTACTTGTATATATTTTTCTAATAAGAATGATAAATAAGTTTATCTTGCAATATTTATTTACTTAAAGATAAGCTTTACTAAGTAAACATCAGATATCTAATTTTGAAATGAATGTAAAATATTAATTGGTTAATTTATTCCAACTCATATATACCTAGTCATGCCTGGAATTTCATATGTAATTCAAGCTGGATATAATTAAGACAGGACAAAGTTTAAATGTTAAATGTTGTACAAAATAATATGTATGAAATACTAGAGAAATATGCTAATTTTAGGGGGTTTTTTTGTGACACACAAAAAGTGTGACACACAGGAACTTCATCTCAAGGAATGAAGAGTCCTGAGTATTCACAGAATTTTATGGGGTAGGATATCCATTAGTGCAATGACATTTATGCAGTGACATAATGATGAGAGGAAAGGGAATCCACAAATCAAGACCGTTGAAAGCAATCACATTTAAAACATCTACCAGAGTTCTAAAGCTGCAATTACTCAGTGTACTAAATGTGTAGTAGTGATTAAAAGAGTGAGGATAATTGTTATTTGTCTAACTTTTAAGAACATATACTAATAAAGGCTCATTTATTCATATACACAAAGCAAATACAATTTCTCAATTTTTTAATCTTTCATTAATCTGTAATATGCTGTATATATTAGCCTTGCAGATAGTTTTACAAAATTATTCAGAGGATGCCATTTGAATAACAGAACTTGCACTGCCTTCATTCACATATATTGAAATGTACTTAGTGCTCTCTTCCTCATCAGATATCCTTTCTTTCATGTCTTCATCACTTGAATAAAAGCACCAGACTTTGGCCTATTGGCTATACCTATGGAGTTTGCCACCTGGCACAAATTCCCACATCAATTTAAATGAAAATGAACAAAAATGAAAAGCAAAGCCCCGCAGATGACTGTTTGGCATTATGAAGAATTCTGCCCTCGTCTTTTTTCCTAAAGTCTCTGTGAACTATCCTGATTTATAGTTTTAGGTCATGGGAATATAAGCTAGTATTTATCTTTGTGGCAGCTTTAAAATATACCTGTACTTTGAATGATAGAAACTTGGTATGTGTGTGTGGAGTGATTTTGTAGCCTGCCATTTTTTATCTTGGTAAATTCTAGGTAAAAAATGCTTAACTCTTTGGTTTGGTCTATGGATAATTGTCACTATTTGTCAAGGGCACACAATAAATTGAGCCTCTGTGAATGCATGGCCAGTCATCTGATTGTGAGTTGGGATTTAAATTATCTTTTTTGACACCCAAGGGGATTCTCAGTTTACCAGATTCATTCTGGAGCCACTCTGAGAATTCAGTCATCCATTCAGCAAATGTTCATTGATCAGCAGTGTGGTAGGCTGTGTGCAAGAGTCCAGGGCTATAAAAATGGAGAGAACTTGGTTACTGCTGTGAAATAATTTAATCTAATGGTGGCTGTGTGCAGTCCAGTAGAGGAAGATATAATCCTTTCCAGACTCTAACCTTATGATCAGTTCTCTTGGAGTTGGACTTGTTTCTATAAGTAGGTGGACATTGCAAGGGAAAAGCTGCATAGTAGACATCAGATAGTCACAAGTATCAAGCCACGGCCTGAACTTCAGATATGTCTTCTGAGTGGAGTACATAATATATATCGCCACATATTTATTTTGAAGTTTAAATACTATATTTAAAGTTCTTAGCTTACTGCATATTACATGTCGATTTATTAGTAGCTGTCATTATCATTACTAATATAGAAAAAATCAGAAAACCAACTTTTTTTTCTGAATATATATAAATTTTCCAGGAGAAACATTTTCTTGAGCAACCCAACACATGGCTCAGGTCTGGTAGCCCAAGCAGTTCTGAGAACTAGACTTGACTGACCCTTGGTCTCCAGGCCATGAAGCCAAAGGCATCATAAAGAATGGACAGAGCCAGACCATACCAGACAGAGTATATCCAACATCTCACGCCACATCCACTAGCAGCAGATACTAGGGAGGAGGAAAAGAATCCAGGGAAATGAAATGTTAGCCAGGGAATTTGGTAAGAGTACTTGGGAGTAGGATCCTGGAGAAATTCCCTAAAGACCTAGAACATAGCCAGTAGAGTAGAAGTTGCTAATGACACCAAGACAGTCCAGCTGACAGAAAAATATGGTGACTTCTTTCTTGTGGGTATGATCTATGGCTTTGAGGATTTGTCAACCTGTCCAAGGTCATATAGCTTGTGGTTTCCAGAGTCAAGATTCAAACTCAACTCAAGCCTGTTGATAAGCACTATTTGTAGTTTAAGAGGAAAAAAAAAAGCTTCCTTTTTATGAAACTAGAAATAAAGACAATGTAAGAAGAGAGCTTTATAGAGAAACTTACTCATGGCCATGCCTGAGAAAGTATGGACAAAGATAGCTGTTTCAAGACCATCAGATGCGTTTAATGTTGTTTGTTCTTCAGCTGGCAGAAAAAGATGATTTGGGGAGACATAAAGGTTAAAAGCAGTGTGACTTACTGTAGAGTAGTAAACCTTCTGCAGTCTATCTGAATAAACACAGTTTCCTGTTAATAGCTGTGTGACTGAGTACAAATTAGAAATGACTTAACTTCTCTGTGCTTCAGTCCACCCATCTTTAAAATAAGGATAAATAATAAAAGAACCTTCCTCATGGATTTGCTGTGAGGGAGTACATGAGTTAATATATATAGTCATGCTGAAAAATATCTGGCATAGAATAAATGTTCAGCAAATGTTAACATCAGTATTTATTTCCAGAAATTCAGGAACAAAGAAATGTATGCATAGACTGTCTTGCCACTGATAATACCGTATGAAAATAAATTAGCTGATCATCTGCATTCTCTGCATGTTTACAAAGAGTTTCAAATGCTTCATCAAACAGTAGACTGGTGTTATCTTTATCATAATGTCTGCAAAGTGGGGTTATCCATCACAATCCAACCCGCTGAGTGATGGACAGCTCTGTTCAGATGCTCTGTTAGATGCTTTGCCTTAACTCAACAAGGACAAACCTGAACCCATTTCTTCCCTCTACCCTTGCCAAGTCTGTATTTTTTCACCCATGTGGAGTATAGCAATATAACTTCTCACATAAGTTAGAAATCAGTAAGTCACCTTGATTCTTCAAATTTCCTTTATGACCTAGTTAAAAAAAAAAAAAGTTATCAAGGCTTACAACTTTAAACCATGACTTTAATCCTTCTTGCCTTCTCCAGCTGTGCTTCTGTTCCATGGGTGCGGCTTTCCCTGGCTCTGGGCCTCTTTCATTCACACGTATTCTCTATGCTCCTGCCAGAACATTCTCCAGAAACAGTCTGACGATGATGCTTCCCTGCTTTAAGTCTGTCAGTTCCCTACACCCACACTCGCGTACTCTTCCATGATCCTCAAACGTCTTCAGGACAAATGTCTGAAGTCCTAAAGCAGTCATACAAACACTTCCATAATCTGACCCTTTTGACTTTTCCAGCCTAACACTCATCATTTCCTGCCTTATGCCTTTTCGTCAATCAACATTAACTGATCATAATCCTCATGCAAATCCATGCTGCAAATCACTTTTGTGTCTTTGCTACTGTTGTGTCCCTGTTTGTGAAGCACTTTCCCAGTGACCAAAAGCTTTCAGTCTCAGGTATCATTAGGGAGCTTTCTTTAACCTAAATGCCTGATTAGGTGTCCCTTCTCTATTTTCTCATAAAAACCCTTTCCTATATGTATCATTTCCCTGACTATAATATTAAATTTGCTGTACCCTCTGAGGACACAGTCCATGACTAACTTCTCTTTGTATTCATTAGATCAATGGCCCACAATCAGCATCCATTTGGACATATGTAGAGCATTTTTGGTTGTCATGATGGCTAAGAGGCACTACAGGTCATAAATGGCCAAGGACAAAGATTCTACACTCTGCATTGGGTGGAACAATCCCACAAGAGGAAAAGCTGTCTTGACAAAATGTCAAAAATATCTCCTGTAAGAAATTCTGCTTTTGACTATATACATCATGAAGGCATTTTATCTCAAGACTCAAAACACCTGGGTCTCCCACAGATCTGCTAAACCAGATCTTATGCATGTATGTATTTAAACAGTTTCCCAAGTAATTCTGATATACTTTCCTTTTTTTTTCTTTTTAGCAAACAATTTCATTGAGCTATAATTATACATACAGTGTATACATACATATCTGCTGTTTAAAAGTCACTGTATAGCCCCATGTTTTTTTTTTTCTTTAACCCTGGCCAACAGGAAGCTCAGATTTAAGGTCCAAGAAGACTATTTTTTCTCTCTTTCTCTTGGAAGATGTATTTATTCTTATGTCCTATTAGAATTTCTTCTATGGAGCACCTGGGTGGCTCAGTGGTTTAAGCCTCTGCCTTAAACATTGTTTATTCTTGTCCTTTTTTTAAATCTTTGTATTTCCCTTAAATTACTTTTGGGAACATTTGGGTTAAGTCAATCCTCTCAAAGTTATGTCTCTGGAACAGCTTAGATACCACTATAGAAATGCATGCAGCTGTCTCTCTCCTTTGCATTCTTAACCCACTGTTCATTCCAATTTTTCTATTATATATTTCTGATTCACTGAATATGAAAACTCATACTGAAGCACATTTAATTAGCTGTGATTTAGTCTATTGATATAATGAGGATGGGTGAAGAAGAGAAAAAAAGGAAAAAAATAATTACTGAAATACAGAATTTTGGCAGAATTGATAACTACTGATGTATATACCAGAAAGAATGTAAATGATGAAGTTCTACTGGACCAAAATAATCCTCCCTTTTTGTTAAGTGAAGAATGGCATCTAGGTCTAAATTATAACACCAGTCGCAGTGGATATTCATTGTGGATTACTCAATAATGTTGATGCTTTCACAGTCCGAGGATCTGAGGCTCTTTGCTTTGAATCTAAATTGAGACAAAATACAGGAAAGATGGGCAGATACGATAAATCCAGTTGTCTTTCCAGTGGAGGACACTGTAAATTGATTAAACTTACTCTTGTGACTCACCAGCTGTTAGCCAGGGGCATGAGGGATAGTTCAATTTACTTTAAGAAGATAAAGAATAGAATGAATTTGATCACAAGGATGCAGTAAGCAGTAATCAATCTTAAGAGAAGCAAGAAATATTTTTATTTTTTTATTTTTTTAATGTAGGTAATTATTTAAACACTGAGCTATTCAATTTATAATTCTTCTTTAAGTTTTTTTTTTTTTTCCCTGCTAAGTCTAAGTTATTAACTACTACAATATCCAAGGAAGTATAGTTTGGACCATATAATATCATAGGAATTAATACTTAAAGGAGAGAGAAGTAAATTAATGATTTTTTAAGTGAAAAATGGACAAGAATGAATCAAAGGCAAATGTTTGTTTTATTGACCTATGTTTTTCAGTGGATTAAATTTTAGACCATTGTTATTTGTCCTGCTTAATTACTGATAGCCTAGCTGGGACTTTAAGAGATTTTAGAATAGTAATTATGATTCAGTAGCCACTTTTCAGAGTAGTAAATTTTTTCAGTAAACTTTTGTTACTATTTGAAGTATGTTATTATAATATATACTTCCTTTAAGAAAATGCAAATAGTATGTAAATTTATCCCCATATAGAAGCTCACTTAATGGAACATACACTGAAGAAAGATAGATATATTTTTTTAATGTATTTCATATGCTGTATTATTAAAACTACTGTACTTTAACATGAAAATTTCTAATATACTATGTTAGAAAATGGTGTGTAGCACAGGTAAATATAAGATAGTAGATTTGGTACTTAAATTTTACCCACAAATGTTAATGAATGAATGTTAATGAACTCAGTCTTTGCACACACATATACATGTGTGTACATATAAACGTGTGTTTATATGTACCATCTTTCTACATTGTGTAGATCCAACTGCAAAGTATAAGTCAAGATATGGACAAATAATAAATGGTAGTTGTTAGTTTTTAAGGATAAAGCCTAGTCACCAATAAATAGGTTGTATAACAATCATATAATTTTTAAGGCTGCTGGAACTAGCTTCCTACTTTAAGAAGCTTTGATATTTTCACAGTATGAAAAGGAAAGTACCATCATGAAAACCATTTCCCATACAGCAAATCCTAACCAGGTTTATCTGCTTTCTAACCCCTAAAATGTATACCAAGACCTGACCTAAGTCTCCTTATCAGATAATCTCACATTATATATTATTATTTTCCTTTTAAGATTTTATATAGAAATGGGGTTATAATAATTTTTCTTAAACTGCCCCACACAATATTTCTAGCACAATGATTTAGCCTCCATTCCCATTTTTTAATTTTCTTTAGAGCTCATACTACTGAAGAAGCTAGGTAATAACAATGATTCTAATAGATATTTTTCATGGATGAGACATGAAAAACATTTCTGTGAAAAATGTCACAGTTCTGAAATGATGTGGTTTCTCAATATTTGATTTTATGATTTATCTATTGCATTGATTCACTGTACTCCATTCTAGTGGTTAGTTATGAAGCCAGTAGGATGGCAATGGAAAGCAGCTGGGGTTTAGTATGGGGCTTTTCATTCTGATCCTGAATTACTTGTAAAACTATGTTAGTAACCCCAAAGAAGTCTTGGTGGCTAGCTTCCCAAAATAGGAATTATTTGTCTACAGTAAGATAAGAGAAAGATCATAGACCTGAGCAAATTCATGTGACAATTTTATTTTATTTTACCTTTAATACTTTGAAGAATGAATATTCACTATGAGTTCAATAAAGAAAGAATATCACTATTTGTCCAGGTTAGGGAGAAGGGGAAGTGAGAGAGAAATGGGATGCTCCCTGTGAGTTATCATCACCTGTCTGCTTCCTTTCACATCAGTGTCAGTCACGAAATCAGGAGTCATGAGCTTTTGATTTGCAGAAATGAACTTGTTAGTGAGTAATCCCCTTTTCTTCAACCATGCAGATATAGAAGAAACCGACCTGCCTTTATTTTCCATTATCTCCTATCCGGAGAGGTTACAAACATGTGCAAGTATGCCCTAATGTTTATGACTTAAATACTTAAAAATCACAGCCCTCTATTAAAGTCTGGTATGACTCCCCTCTTCACAGATTTGACTTTTGTAATTGAGACAAAATGGCACATGCCTGTACTAATTTCTATATTAATTTGGCATTGTTTCTGCCCATTGTTGGCTTTATTAAAGGCCCTTCCCCTTGGCAGCCTCCTCTTTAGTTTCCAGGGGAAGCCGGTGTTCATTGCTACTCACAGGGTGTGCCGAGCAGCTGCAGGACCAGATGCTCCACTGGCTGGATACTTTGTCTGATTTGAGTCTAGGGACGTGGTCAGGCTGCTTACGAAATATTTAATTTATCCAGATGCCACAGTTTTCAACTTGCTGTCAGTTGCGATGAATTTGTTCCATGCTTAATATTTGCAGATATTTCAATGTGCAGATACTTCTTCAGATCCGTACATTAGGGGGCCTGGGTGGCTCAGTCAGTTGATCTTGTGACTCTTGATTTTGACTCAGGTGAGATGGAGCCCCCACACTCTACCATGAGTGCGGAGTCAGGTTAAGATTCTCCCGCTCCCTCTCCCTCTGCCCCTTACCCCACCTCTAAACACACACACACACACACACACACACACACACACACACACACACAAAACCCCATGCTTTTATTTTCTGTTGTTTTGCATTTCATTATTTTCTGCTTCTAAATTAAATATTTCCCTCTTACTAAATCGTTTTGTTTCTTTTTCTGATTTGTTAGAAGGAAAACCAAGTTCCTATGTAAGCTATATATGTGAACTTTAGAAATGATCAGTTTTGAATAGAAGTTCCGCTGTATCACAAAAGTTTCATTGTTATGTATTCTACTTTTCATTGTGTTCCAGTGCTTTTCACTTGTTCTGTGATCTCTAGTTATTAGGAAATAAATTAATTTTGTTCATGGTTTTCTTCATTTCTAATTGATTGGATTACGGTAACTAATATCACCAATACTCTTCATTCATGTTTAGTCTATTTTTCCATTTTTCCTATTAACTTAAAACCAGTTTTTCCATCTTCACTATTATAAGCTATATAAACACGGAAAACTTAACAACACCTCACTGAGCCACAGTATTCTGAAATTTCTGAAATTGAAAACACAAAAACCAAATACAAATAAGAAAAATAGTAAGTGTAATCTTAAAAATCTCCCAGGGTGGTGTGACAATTAAATGATGTTAGTCAAGCATTTGGGAAAGTCTTTCTTTTTTTTTTTTAATACTAACCCAAGTAAAAAATTTACAGTGAAGAATAATGGTCTTTTTATATCTTTTAAAATTAAAAAAGGAAAAGTTCAAGAATGTAATTTACAGGGAAGCCCTAGTAAATGTATGTATGGAAGTTGTAAATAATTAAGATATCTGGCATTTTCTTAAACCCTTAAGTGTCTTAAAACGTATATATGGGATATGCAATCAACTGTGAACATTAGAAAATAGAATTGCAAAAGATTTGGAAGCATTTATTTCTTTAACAATGTAAGCATTTTTTTCTTTGTCTATGAGCAATTCAATTATTTTGTTTCTGAAATAAATTAAGTAAAGCTTATTGAGTCTGATCAGCCCATGTTTCTAGGGAATTGCAGTTCAATTTCATTTTTAATTAGAATTGAACATTTAGGATTTCTTAGCACTGGTAAGCAAGACCCAGGAATATAATATATGTAGTTAATTTGTATTAAGTTTCTGAAATTTAGTGTTGAGAGTGAACAATATGTCTGGTTAATATTTAAACATCTCACAATGTTCTGTTGTAGAAGTTTCCATTTATAAAAGCTGCTGTTCTATAACAAATTACTTTCACTTTCAAATAAACCTGTTATCACAACATGAGCAAAACTTATTCAATTAAAAGAGAAAACAAAGTAAAGTAATTATTTACTCCCATTTGAGGTGCACAGTAGCTTTTAAACATTCTAGAAATGCTTAGGAAAGGTAGATATTGGCTAAAAATCATTTTTGCTTAATATTACTGCTTTAATAAAGTATAGAGGTATATTCATATGGGATAGACATTTCTATATAGGAAACCATTCTCTCATGGAAAAAGAGTCTTATTCTGATAAACCTGCATGGAAAGAAGCCATGAACCATAAAATCAGTTATGCTAATGTTTTCTCCTTTTTCAGTTTTTCACACCTGTGTGTGTGTGTGTGTGTGTGTGTGTGTGTGTGTGTGTGTGTTGTGTATTCAATGGTAGTCTAATGCTGCTCATCACACTGGGGCTAGTTGAGAACTATACACACAAGTTATCTTTTTCCTTCATTTCTGTGCACTCAGGCATTAAACTGGATACTTCTCTGCCCAGAGTCTTGTCTTAATACAGCCCTAGGGACTGGGAGAAGTTTGCAGTGGATGCCTCAATCACCTGGGACATAGTACATTGGGTAACTCAGAGTCAGAATAGACCTTTGCTATCTTACCTACTTAAAAAAATATCTAAATCTGAATGAAAATGTACATATAGGTTTTGTTTGTTTTCTTTCATCCAAAGGGCATAGTGATTCTCAAGAAAATAAAAAGACTTTCTGGGCCAGGGAAGTGGAAACTCCGTGACATCTGATGTGTTTGTTCTGTAAAAAGGCCTTGTCAATTTTTGCCAGACAGAATTGTAAAGACAACTCAGTATCTGTTAACTACATGGACAAGAGACATACACTCTGCCCGTTGTTTGGCAGCTATAAATCCTTCTAATTAGTGCCATTAGAAAAAATAATATGGAAATTATTTCTATTTTTATTGAATTCTCTGCAAGACCTGTGCATCAGATTTGCTCTCTAGGAAAAAAAAAGTTGCAAATAATCTATGTCCCTATATATGTAATCCTTTTGCATGCCTGTAAGACCATCCTTCAGCTGTTCATTTCTGGCTACTTGTCCTATTATGCCTGACTGAAATCTCAGGTTTTATATAACTCAATAAATTAACTTCAGGATTGGTTGAGAAATTATGTCTCAGTGGAGCAGACTGCCTTTTTTTTTTTAATTGGGAAAATCAATAAGAAGGTAACAAAAATAGTGTTTCCTAGATTGGTTAGGAAAATGTAATAATCATTATAATTTTAAAAGATACAAAATAACATTTCAAGTAGTAGAGTTGTAAAAATTAAAAGAAACTAATGCAGTTTGGGGAAAAATGTATGCCTGGGAGGATTTTAGAATTTTTTTTTCACATTTCCTCTAACATATAACAAAAAGCAAACAGAAACTGGTAATAAGTGAAGGATAATGGAAGAGTGGATTTAAGATATATGGAAATTTACTTTTGAAAATAAACCTATGAAATTTTATCATTTTTATATCAAGAAACATTTTTTCAGGGTAACTAGTTTTGGGGATTTTTTTTCTTCCTTAATAGTTTTCCCTATCCCAGAAAAATGCAGAGAAATTATACTCTTTCAATTATCAACCTGATGTTACTCCTTGTCTTCTTCCTTCTCATCATGAAAACAAAACCACCTGACCCATTATGTAGCATTTCACACTTCTCAAAGTCCTTCAAACAGACCACCTCCTTTGAATCTGCCAGTCATTTTGTGTGACTGGCAGGGCAAATGTCATCTCTTTTTATGGGTGAGAAAATTGAACTGTATAGCTTTTCAGTGGCAAGCCCAGCATTCCTTGCCTAATGGCCGGTCCAGTTCAAGACCTCTTTATCTCAGTTCAGTGGTTTTTCATCTGCCATGTTGTTTGCAAGCCAAGCCACAGCAAAACAACTCCATAAATTCAGATGTATTTCTAACAACTTAGAACATTATATAATACTTGCAAGTAGTCCAAGATTTGAAGTTTTTGTCTGGTGAAATTTTTAAAGTAATTCAAAATATGCTCTTTTATGTTACTCATTTAATTTTTCCTCATATATTTTCTCCATATCCACTCAGGTTGGAGAAGATATGTATATACCTTGTATCTGTATCTATCTACATATATATAGAGTTTATATAAGGTAAAAATTAAAAACACTACATAAATGACTTTATTTTTTAATGTTCATATGATGATCCATAATACTATAAATTAAGAAAACAGTGAATATCAAATATATATCTAGGTTTTTTTCCTTCTTGTATATAAAATTGGGAGCTCTATTTAGTATTTCTGTTAAAGAACTAATTTTGTAGTTAATAGAAATAATAATTTCGTATATTGATTCTTTAACACACATCAGAAAATTATTTATGTCAATAAACCTAAACAATAATAAATTTCTGTCATATCTTTAGAGAGATATAATTCTTATTTAGTATCCATGGGTTTCTCCTCATTATGGCTTTAGTTAAATATGTTCTTAAGTTAGAAACATACATTAAAAATTATTATTTTTTGTTCCTTTTGAACATTATTTGTTTGGCAGAGCTACAGCATGCCTGTAGATGGAAAAGAAGAATCTGCAGTTGGTAATATCAGCAATTTATTTACTAATAGCAATTGTATATTCCCCTCAATATTGGCTATAAGTAATGAAATCATGTTAGAAAAATTGATGTGTTTTCAATTCATGAATCTCCTTGATAGAGGAAAACAATGCAGGCCACTGTATTTCCTATCCCAATCTCAAATCCCTCTCCCTGAAAATGAAATGATTTAGGTTAATACTTGCTCGCCCTCACTCTATCATTGTATTCTCAGCCTAGAACCTAAGAATAATGGACCCATGTAACATAGGTGGATCCATCACTGATAGGAAAGATAAGAAATGTAGAAATAAAATACAGCATTCTCTTAAATATTTTGAAGATACAGTTGGAAAAATACCATAATTAATTTTTTTTTAAAGATTAGGCTTCCACCACATAGGAAACATTACAAAGGTTGTAAAATAACTAAATATGAATTTAAAAAATTGAAAGAAATTTGCAAAGTTATGTTTTTTTTTTCATGATTTGGAAGTAACATAGTTTAATGGGAAAAGCACAACTATATAAATTTCTCTACTCTGAATATGCTATTGACTATGTGGCATGATCTAGTCATACTTATTTCATGATTACTTCATTTGTGAAGTAAGACTAATTGCACAGACAACAATGAGACATTAATTAAAATGAATAAAAATGTTATACATGAGGATACCTTACAAAGTAGGAGGTCTTCCCTCCCTTCGTCCCTCCCACCCTCCTCCCTTCCTTCTTGAATTATAGTGATAAAAGTTGAGATTTCTTTTTAGAACTTCAACAGCAAGCTTTACTTTATGCATAGCTTCAGGTTTTTTCTTCACAAAAGCAGAAGGTCATTGCTTCTTATTAATCTCACTAGAATTATTTAAATAACTTTGGATACATTAAGTAAAGCAATTTGAAATCTAAGTAGAGGTGTTCGGTGAAATCAAAAAAGAATGCTGTGATTATGCCTTGGATATACTCAGTCTGATTACAGTGAATATTCCTCACCATAATAGTCTTTTTTTTTCTTTAACAAAGAAAGGTGAGTTTATTTCTGAAAGATAACAAAGCAAACAGAAATCTTACAAATCTCTTTAATTCTATACTAACAATACAATACGTAATTAAAGGGCAAAACAACGAACCTATTAATGGGGAAAACAATCTCAAAAAGGAAGAATAACATAAAATTTAAGCCCTCAAGTCAAAATATCTGCTTAAGGAATGATCAAATCTTATGCGTCCAATATTTTTATTTTTCATATATGCCAGAGCCATGTAATTTACATGAATAAGAAAAAATGAAATGAATAAGTATTCATTTCATGAATATGAAATGTTAGGTTCTTTTTTTTTTTAAGTTTATTTTTTATTTTTCTGTTACTATGGCCATAAATCTGTACACTTTCTGTTATAATGCATAATTAATCCCCTGACAGTACTTTGTAAAAGTCCAGGTCTTTTTAGCAATCTAAATAAATAGGCATATAATTCACACAGTATTGATTCTGGTGTCCTCTCAGAAAGCAAATCACAGCAAGAGAATCTGATGTGTTTTGTAAATTCACCCTTTAGCCAGTCTATTTGTTTTTGTAAAAGATGGGTGCATAACTGAAAGGAAAGCTGTGCTTTAGCAGAAAGATTGCCAAACTTGAATTTGGAAAATTCTAGCTTGATCCCTGGAATTACCACTTAGTAGTTCTGACTGTGGATCAGCCTTTAACCTTTCTGAATCACAATTTCAATAACTACATAGTGGGAATTAAAATGATAAATTAGGTATTCTGAATGAAATTCCAAAAATAACTTTGGGGACAGTAACTGACTTATAGTAGATGTGCAATTAGTACTTGATGATTTAGTTTAAAAAAGACTCAGAAGACTTAGATTCTCATCGCAATTATTTTCTGAGTCTTGGTATAAAGTTTGACACCTTATGTGAATATACAAGTTTGCTAGGGCTGCCATAACAAAATACCACAGACTAGGTAGTTTCAAGAGGAATTTTTTCTTACAGTTTGAGGGACTGAAAATTGAAATCAAGGTGTTGACAAGTTTGGTTGATACTAAGGTCTTTCTTCTTGGCTTATCAATTGCCTCCTTTTTGCTGTGCCTTCATATGCCTTTTCTGTATGTACACACATTTCTGATGTCTATGTCTCTTCTTCTTAAGGACACTAGTCATACTGGATTAGAGTCCATCAGTATAACCTCATTTAACCTTATTTACCTCTTTAAAGGCTCTATTTCCTAATACACTCACATTCTGCGGTACTGAACGTTAGGATTTACACTTGTGAATCTTAGGGGAACAAAATTCAGCCCCATAACAGTAAACCTTAATTTTATTTGTAAACCTAAGGCCCTTTTATATATTTTTCTCTTTTTATATTTGCTCTTGTTTTCCACATGAAGACTCAGAGAGCTTTTTTAGCTATGGAGGCCAGAGAAATGGTTCTAGTGCTCAGCCAATGTTTTGAAGAAGTTAAATAACAGAGAAAATCACAAGCTTGTAACTTTGGTTCTTAAAATCAGGTAGTAGTTGAGGGATTCCATACATTGTAACCAGTGAAAAATGAAAAGAGCAAGGCTGACATTCAATGGGTTCTAAAGGATGAACTGACAATTTAGGAATATCTGTAGATGTATTAAAGTCTAGCCGTAGAATTCGTGGTGAAGACACTGGAGAAGTTGATTGTCTAATTCATAACAGCACCCTCCTTCTGGAATAGAAAAAAACATTTTGATTGAAAAGAATAGAAGTCAATAATAAGAATAGAAGTCAATAAGTCAATAAGGGAAGAAGTTTAATGACAAGAATCAGAACAGGGTCTTTTCTCTTTCATGATTCCTGGCTTTGACCCCCTATGAATGATTTTTTTCCCCTGAATAGATACCATATTACACGCAGCCACCCACATGCTGCCAGTCTTAAGGCAATGGGATTATAAACCTATGTTGGGCCATTTTTAGGTATCAGACTACTTACTCCCTGAATGAGTAGTTTTCAGTAGTTTTCATTGGGTTATCTGCATCTTCAAGCAGATCTTCAAGCAGATAGTCTAGTGCTACTAAAAATACCCATCAAATCCTTATGAATTCCTAGAGATAAAAAGTACAATAAAATTTTACATCAAGGACTAGAATGGTTTCAAATAGTGCCTCTTTTTGTTGGTGGAGCCATGACCAAGCTTGAAGCGAATTGACTGACTCTGCATATAGAAATAGAAAAGTGTTCCAGAATGACTATTGACTGTTTCTCAGTTTCTAGTCTAGCACCTACCTCAGGCATCTCAGGTGTGTTGGTATCTTAGCTCCCATGAATAATTAAGCAAGGTTCACGTTGGCTTAGCATTTAGTCACCTTTCAGCTAAATAAAAGGGTTGAAGCTATGTGAGTAAGACACTGGTTTAATGATTTCTATTTTCATGGAAACATGCTCCTATGGCACTTTGTGTGGATTAGGAAATAGTGCTCTTGCAGGGTGGTACAGCCTGATGAGTCAGTATAGTATACTAGCCAGTGGCCATGGCTTGCTGTACATGACCTTATATAACACTTGAGCTCAATACAATTTGCTTGACTCATTTTTTATGTCTCCATTCCAATTTCTAACTGGTTCTAGTATGTCAAACATTGTTTTAGTTTGCAAGGTGGAAAGCATGACAAAGAGTCCCAAATTTATCACATATATACTTGAGAGAGAGAAGCAAAGAATAATCCAAGTTCAGTGTTAGGAAATCCTAGCCTTACGTTTGCCCTCTCTTTTCATGAATTGGACCCCTAGTATAATCATCACCCTAGGCCTGAGTAATCTAAAGTTATGAAAGGTGCTGGGCGGAGCTAACAACTTTTACTCGTGTTCCCAGGGACAAATGCAGACAACCCAATGACAAGTGGCTTCATCCTTTTTATATGGACTTGTCTTTGAATGCATTTTTTTTTTAAGATTTTATTTATCCATTTGACAGAGAGAGAGATCACAAGTAGGCAAAGAGGCAGGCAGAGAGAGAGGGGGAAGCAGGCTCCCTGCTGAGCAGAGAGCCTAATGTGGGGCTAGATCCCAGGACCCTGACATCATGACCGGAGCCAAAGGCAGAGGCCTTAACCCACTGAGCCACCCAAGTGCCTCTTTGAATGCATTTTTAAAGGATATGATCTCACCAGAATAGTAGATCCTTTGAATATTTTAGGCAACCGCTACCTCACTGTGTTCAAAATGCAATACTAACAACACAGAGGGACTTTTTTAAAAAAAAAAAATCTGATTTAATATAAGCATTTTCCTCAATTGCCAACTTCAGTGGAAATCCAGCAGTAATTTATAAAATTAGGTCACCAAATTAAGCTACTTATTTAAGAGCTCTATGGCAGCAAACAAGGGACAGCATCATGAACTAGATTTGACAGCATCAGAGAACTGTATACTTCAGATCCAACCATTGCAGGCAGAGGATGTGAAGAGGGAATAAAATTACATATAGGGCTATCTCTTCAGGGTTGTAGAGAGTTAATCAACTCCGGCAAAAGATACCATACCATCAAACTGCACTGCCTCATTATAAACTGTCATGTATAGAAAAATATCATAGTCTGTATTGATTATAAAAGGAATCACAGTGTATTACCAAACATAATAGAAGAAACAAAATATGCAATTGTAGCCTTTTATTTTTGATCATGATAAATTCTAAGTCACTAGATTTCATAAACTTTCAACAGTCAAATAGTTAATATACTGGATTTTTAAAAGAGATTTTTGAAGATAATGTGACTATCCCACTAACGCAGGGTCAACAACAACAACAAAAAATGTGAATCACCACTTCCCTTTCTTGTATCCATGGTGGAAATCTCTCATAGAACCATTTTCCACTTTTCACTGACCCTGAATTTGGCTTCAAAATGCTTCCCCAGGCAGCCACTTATTGCCAGTTAATTGGGGTTAACACTTAAGATGAAAACTATTCATCATTCCACTGGTTAACTGAACTTCCTGAGAGCAGAGCAGGGACTTTGTCCTACTTATCTCCATATGCCAATGCCAGCATATTACCTGCACAAAAGGGACACTCAACATATAGTTGTGAATGATTAAGTACCCCAGATATCATAAAAATTTTCACTAGCAAGTAATTCTTAAAATATATGTGTGTATATATGTATATACACACACACATATATAAATATTGCAAGTGGCCAAAGTTACAAACAAAAATAAATTTAACTTCACTTGTACATTTAAAAAATGGACAAATAATTTTTAGTTAGATTGGCAAATATTTCTTAAAAAATAATATTCAATGCTGGTAATAGAGGAAACAAGTATTCAGATATATGGTAAGAATGGAACTTGTTATAGCTTTTCTGGAGGGAAAATAGTTTCTCAAAAATCATAAAAATAGTAATACTTTCACCTAGAAATTATACCTGTGGAAATATATTTCATGAAAAAATATATTTGTGCAATCATTTAGCTATAAGGAAGTTTGTTGAAGTATGATATAAAAAGTTGAAAATTTGTAAAATCTACAGCCTAGGATTGGTCAAGTAATATTTGATAGCCTTTCTATATATTTTTTTTTTGGTTTCAAATTTTCATTTAAATTCTAGTTAACATGTAGTGTAATATTCGTCTCAAGAGTGGAATTTAATGATTCATCACTTACATATAATACCCAATGTTCATCACAATAAGTGCCTCTTTAATCTCCATCACCCATCTAGCCCATTGCCCACTCACTTCCTCCCTCAACCCTGTTTGTTCTCTGTAGTTGAGTCTCTTATGGTTTGCTTCCCTCTCTCTCTGCTTTTTTCTTTCTCATATGTTCATCTATTTTGTCTCTAAATTCCACATATAAGTGAAATCGTATGGTATTTGTCTTTCTCAGACTAATTATTTCACTGGGCATAATACACTCTAACTTCATTTACATTATTGCAAATGACATGATTTCAGCCTTTCTATATTTTATTATATATTCACATATGTATAGTATACAGCCATTAATATTGTATAGAAGTGTACTTATCATTATGGACAAATATTTAGTATGTGCTTTTAAGTGTGAAAAAATAGATTGCAAAATTTATGGTGTGTGGTCTTATTTTGTAAGTATATGCATATATGTGTCTAAGCCCTAACAAAAGAGTTTAGAAAGTCCAACACATTAACATTTGCTATTTCTTGACGGGACAATATTGCAAACTGTTGTAATTATTATTATTATTATTATTATTATTATTATTATTATTTTGTCTGTATCTTTTTTCTCTAATGATCACGTCACTTTAATAATTTTTAAAAAGTAATTTTAATATTTAAAAGCTTCTTTCTAGAATTGTATTTTTCTTGATTTTTTTCTTCTATAGTAAGCAGAACATTCAAAATCATTCCAATGATCATTCTTTATAAAAAGTAGCAATTTCAGCATATAAAGATTAGAAGCCCTCCCTAAGGACTTCAGTGTGAGCTTTTGGATAGTCAATCTTAAATCTGTCCCTCTTATCGACATACTCTTTTTTTTTTTTAAGATTTTATTTATTTACTTGACAAAGGGAGAGAGATCACAGGTAGGCAGAGGCAGGCAGAGAGAGAGGGGGAAGCAGGCTCCCCGCTGAGCAGAGAGCCCTATGCGGGATCTAGATCCCAGGACCCTGAGATCATGCCTCTATGGCAGAGGCCCAACCCACTGAGCCACCCAGGCACCCCTCTACATATTCTTTGCTCTTTTTTCCTTTTCTCATTCTTCCTCTCTCCCTAAATTCTTCTCCCTCTTCATTAAAACACTGATGAGAAAATCATAATTCAGAAAAAAAGAAAATCATAATTCAACATATGACTCAATTGTTCTTTGCTTAGGTGCTCAGGGTTATTTTTTTCTGATTAATAATTAAATAGATATAATTTAATATATTTTAATTAGATAACACATAATTGGAAAGTACATATTTTTAAAGGAGTCGAAAAAAATGCCACTAATGTGATGTACTTACATCAAGTATTTTGTTATTTTTCTGCATATTACTTCTCTTATGTAAAAACCATATTATATGTACAATTATATGTTTTATTTTTCCAATAGAGGTGCATCCTGGGGCACCTTGGTGGCTCAGTGGGTTGAGCATCTGACTGTTGATTTCAGCTCAGGTCATGATCTCAGGATCTTGGGATGAAGCCCTGCATCAGGCTTTGTGCTCAGGGGGGAGTCTGCTGGAGATACTCTCCCTCTCCCTTTGTCTCTCCCCACCACGTGCACTCTCTCTCTCTCAAATAAATAAATAAATAAATAAATAAATAAATAAATAAATAAATCTTTAAAACAACAACAAAAGAATTGCATCCTAAATATTTTCTCAGAATTCTCTCTCTTTTTTTTTAAAGAGTAGTGGCTGTGCCAAAGCAGTAGCTTTCTCATTTGTTCCTTCATTTAGCAATACTGGTGAGTGACTGCTATGTGCCTGTTAAGGGCAAATGTACGTTGATAGAGAAGATAAGCATAATTCTGTCCTCATGGAGGGTCCCAGCTAGGCCCACAGCTGCTGCCTTGCTTGTCCACTGCAAAACTTAATAAATAAGTAAAGCAGTTATGGGGAAGTAAAGTCTAAGTGTTAACTACAGTCACACAATGAGCAGCAACTGCCTACACTTAGTATGATTCCTAGTCATAGTCTCCATTTTTTCCCTCCCCGGTGTCCCCTAAATGCTTTTTCTCTCTCATGGGAAACACATGGATTACCAAATTATAATTATTGTTTTTCACAACAGGTTAGTCACATTAAGTTATATAAGCACTTTACCCAAAAAATTAATTTACCAAGTTATAACAGAAACAGCATGAAATGTCAAGTTTATCTGCCCCATCATACTTATGCATTGTGTACATACTGTAGAACAGAGAGGAATCTGCATTAGATACATCTCAAATGAGGTAATCAGGAACTCTTTTCAAAATCTTTAATGACAAAGAGCAGGAACTGACCATTCAGAAGGAGGCCCCTTGGTTCTTTCCACCCCTCAGCTGCTATACCTGGGAGATATGACTGGATTATCCAGGGCACAGACCAGAGTGACTAGGACAGTGGGCGTCCTCAGGAAGGTTCAGGACAGTGGCTATTTGCTAAACGGTGTGAAAGTATTTCAATATATTAGCACCTAGTGTGACAAGCTTAGCCTTTCAGGAAATAATCTCAGAATGCTACAGGTGATTTCTGCTTTAAGGCAAAGACAGGATAGCAGCCAGAAAAATTCTTTTGCAGCAGAATTTTGTCTTTGGTAGATCCTTTGTTAATTTTATGAAAGAGAGACTCTACTTAGGCAATTAAATCTACTTAGGCAATTAAAAATGAGAGAGGGAGAAATTCCAAGTGCAGACAACTAAAATCAAATACAGACATTGTAGGAAAGCTGCTACACTCATGTTGAGACAGAGGAAAAAAGGAAGAGGCCAGTGGAATAACTCTGTGATTGGGCTTGATAATTGGGAAATCTGAAGTACCTAATCATTTTAAAAGAAAAAAAAACAGAAAAGAGGGTCATATTATTTTATTTTATTTTATTTATTTTATTTTATCTTATTTTGGGGGGAGGGAGTCATCTTATTTTACTTACAGTTATGAAATGGCAGTAATTTCAATGCATCTGATAATATTTTTAATAGTGTTCTCTTCTTCTCTTTTAGCTTTCCTTATTGGAAAAGGCTGGATTTGGTGGTGTTCTTCTCTATATTGATCCTTGTGATTTACCAAAGACTGCAAATCTTAGCCATGATACTTTCATGGTGTCACTGAACCCAGGAGGAGACCCTTCAACACCTGGTTATCCAAGTGTGGGTGAGTGTGCTGTTAATCTTTCTTATTATTTTAAGCATTATAAATTTTTAATTTATAAGTACATGCTAACTTAAATCAAAGGATAGCAAAGTTGAAAAATTCTTACCACTCCATATTCAAAAAATGATTTTCATCTGCTCAAGTTATAGACTATCCCCTTGTTGGAATAACACTTTTTTAAAAGTCTGTAATGGTCTGTAATAGATATTTGTCTGGATAAGTTGCGTATTTTCATATTTGATATGTTATTATTGATTGACTGAAAGGTAAATTAATACCAGGTGGGACAGGTACTCCATATAGGTGGAAAATATATACAATACCTAGAAGGATGAAATAACTGCTGTTTTAGGGTATTTGTAATTAATTACTTTAAGTACAGAGTCTAGGGGTACACATGGTCTGGTTAGGTGACTTAAGCAGTAGGAAATGATGCTGGAAAACAATGGAGTAAATATTGGAGTTAATCAACTTGCCTGGCTCCCTAGGGGAAGGGATCTTAATCACTGACAGCATAGAAAATGGCCATCTTTGCATCAAACATCCTTCTCTTTCTCAATAAGTTGTGTTCATGTTATTGGGGGGGTCATGTGGCAGAGAGAAGACAACTGAATTTGGCAGGTACTCCCTGCATCATTGAATTTCTGTCCAATGTATCCTTGATAAGTAGTCCATTAAATAGTCTTGGCTGGAGAAGACGCTCTGTGAACTTTCTTCCAGGGTGAGAGTAACCCATTAACCATGACACTATAGTCAGTAATTAAACTAGCAACAAAAAAAAAATCATGTAATTATTCATGTGTTCTGCCAAAATTTTTCCCTGTTTTCTACAAAATATCACAAAAGACTTTCTAATTATCTTGTTCAAGTCCACTTGTCCCCTCTCTATGTATATTAACTTTACTGATTAATCAATAACTTTCTAACAAAGAAGTAAATTGAATTAAATATGAGTCATAATTTATAAATTTTGTTAGGTCTACTGATTACTGCTTTGTCCTCTAAAGTACACAGCTAATAATTCATTTAAGAATTTTCCTTGAGACTTTATTGATAGGTACTTTTTATAGCTATTGTCTCATTATTAGAGTTTTGAAATTAAAATTAGGAAGTGTCTATCTACATCACCAGAAATGTCAGTCCACCTCTCTCATTTGCAAATGCTCTAACCTCCTTGGGGAATAACACCTCAGCTTCAAGAGTCTGCATATGACAGCTAACTTATTTGTGACAAAGCAATGGACTGTAATGCTATCAAAAGCTACTTTATGAATACTCTATTTAAGTTGGTAAATTGACCAGTTGGCAACATTTGCTCTTAACATTTTTTCAGCTCAGATCATTTCATAATTGTAGAATTCTATAATGTCTAGCAAAATGTTAGCCAGAGTCTCAAGCAATCTCAGAATACTTTTTTTTTCTTTTTCTTTTCTTTTTTCTTTTCTTTTCTTTTCATTTTCTTTCATTTTTTTTCCTCTCTTCTCTTTTCTTTTTTATTTCTTTTCTTTTTTCTTCTTTTCTTTTATTCTTTCCTTTTTTTTCTTTCCATTTATTTTTCCTTTCCCTTTCTTCCTTCCCCTCCCTTCCCCTTCCCTTCTTTTCCCTTTCCTGTTTGTCCCTTTTCTTTTCTTCCCTTCCCTTCCCTTTTCTTTGAAATAATTTCAAATCACAAAAAATTTCAAACACATTATTTAGAGAATCTGTATGTCTTTATTCAAGGCTTCTTTCATATTAACATCTTACATAATATTATACAATTATCAAAACCATAAAATTAACATTGATGTGGTGCTACTCACCAATTATAGACTTTATTCAGATTTTTCCAGTTCTCTCCCTCTCTCTCTACCCTGGTTTCTAAGAAGTTCTGATTAACCATAGTGCCTTATACTACTGGCTTCTAATTTATTTATCCCTTCCTCTTGCAGTTATCTTAAGATCTCTGTGTCTTATGGTTTTATTCACATTTAAAAAAAAAATAACGCAACCCTCCTCAATTTTGTGGACAGGGAAGGAGGAAGAGAAGGCAGATTATGAACTATAAATAAAAACTACCAAAAATATTTATTCAAAGTGAATAGCAACATCTGACTTAATACCCTACAATACTGTTATGTAAATGATTAGAAGAATTAATATAAAACTACGTTTTTTCCAATATTACGATCTCTGTTTTATTAATTAATCTAAGGATAATGAAGTCCTAAAAAAGGGTATAGCATAATAAAAATACAAGTAGCTGATTTTAGTTGTTTGTTCTTAATATATACCTAATAAACAGAATAGCATAATGAACTTTTCATATGCCTCACCTTGCTTTGTCAACTACCAACATTCTACTATTTTTGTGTTGTCTGTACATCTCCTCACACCCCACAGCACCACTTGTATTTTTACAGAAAAAATTCACATAAATTGAAATGCATACATCTTAACTGACAAAAGGATATACCTATGTAATTTCCGTGCCTATTTAGCTATAGTCCGTTTTTATCGCCTCAGTAATTTCAGAGTCATTCCCCATCATCCGCCCTTGCTAAGTGCCACTCTCACTTTTATCATGGAGTATGTATTATGTGCAGGTTCTTTTGCTTAGAATAATGTCTTTGATGTTTATTCACTGTTCCACGTAACAGTTTATTATTGGGAAGTATGCCACAATTTTTGTATTGATTCAAGTAGGTGTTTTTTAAAGAAGAATGCCAAGGCACTTTTCCACAACATATGATCCAAATGAATTGTTCAAATAAGACACGGGAACATCCTATAAAATAGGTCTGCTCAGTATGTCTCATTGCATATCCAAAGAGTTCTTGATTATTGTAGAATCAGAGCAAAGAATAAAAAGAAATTTTTAAAAAACCTTTCCTCCTATATCATGGAAAATAATGTCTTATCATTCTCTTAATAAAAATAACCCTTTAGGTTTCCTTGGCATATTAATCACTCTGAGTCTTATTTTATTTACGTTAAAAAGAATTATACTAATATGTATGTTGATATATATAGATATGGATACAGATCTTACAAGATTGTTGGGAAATGCAATGTCTCAAACTTTGCCCTAGACTTAAATAAGAATTCTGAGGGAGGGGCCCAACCATCTGTATTCTAACAAACTCTCTAGGAGATTATGATGCAAATGAATTTTGAGACCTACTGGGCTAGAGAACTTTATGCTTCATTTCCAAATCATAGTTGAGTGGCTAGGACTACTGACCCAAACTTCATGACCTCGTGTTACTGTTGTTTCAACATCTTATATTGCCGCCTTTTATTTTCCCTGTCTCCATGTCAATCAGGACTGAGGAATATTGGTGTTCTGGAGCCTGGACCCAATTTTTGTACTCCATTAGGTCTCAGTAAATATTGATTGAGTGAATAACTTGTTCCTTTTATATGACTACATGTCTTTGATGATTCTGACCCCGGGCTGTACCCAGACTTTAATTAACCTAATTAAAACTAAAAAAAAAAAAAAAGTGTGTATCAGCATGTACCTCTGATGGATTTGTTTACAAAATACATGGTTTTTCTCCTTAAATGCTTTTTTCTATTCTTTCATACCTATTCTACCACTCAGAACACAGAAATTCTGCTTAAGATATTAGAATGTTAAAAGTCTAATCTATTATCTTAATTCCTTTGATAATTTATCAAATATGTCAAAGATTAAGTGTCCAAAATATAAACTTCATCAGAATTGCTTCTACCAACTTGCTACAAGTATTTCAACTACATTAAACTATGATCTAAGCAAACCACATTTCCTAGAACCATTTACTTTTAGAATTGTACGAGACTTTATGGTTCATAGAGGGTTCGAATAGTTTTGAGGCACAAAAACTTCATCGTGTTAGCTAGGGGCTCATGTAGATGAGGCATATAAACCTACATTTATAATAACTGGTCATAATTATAATACCAGTTATTAGTTATAATCAAAGATATGCTTATCTTGAAATCATTAATTGGTTTTGCTCAAAACAAAGAGGGAATTGGAAAGCTATGGAAGAGAATAAATATAGGGAGTGAGAAATGGACATCTTTAAGGAGTATATCATTTAGTCTATGTTGAAACATGGAAAAGAAAATCCTTCCCCAAATTGTAAGCTCCCAATTGTCTGACAACCAGACTAGAAATAGTAGTTAGAAGTCCTTTTCTTTGCGTATTTTTTAAATAATTTATCTTCTGAAACTGCTGCTCGCTATAGAGTTTATTTTGATTTTAGTATCATCTCCAGATAACTTCCTGTCTAATCTATGGACAACTAGTTAATTGAAATCCAAATTTTCTTTTCTCTTTCCTGAGACTTAATTCTCCTTATATCCCATGTACTGAAATCCATCCTGACTTAAAGTTTTGTGTATCTGTTACTCTCTATATTTGTTACAATCCTGTTTTATCCTCTCTTTTTTCCTTTGTTTTAAATTCTGGAGAGGAAAGGTTCCAGTGGTTTTTCTCTGGTGAAGTGTATCAAACGACACAGTTTATTTAATATTCCCAGTGTTACAATTCAGTGGATCTATGTGTTGTTTACCTGCTGTCTGTTCAACATCACCTCTGCCAACAAAAACCACTGGAAGAATAAAGAATATCACTGTAATTTGTGACAAGTCTTCTCCAGGTGTTCTTGGTCCAGTTACCTGGACAAATGTCGAAAGACTGACTTGTGTTGGCACTAAATCAACTGAGACAGTGTTGAACTATTCCCTGATTAGAATAGCAGGAAATATAAATATGTGCCTAGTTGTCAAAACAAAGTGTTAGATATTCACAGCGTGAAATACCTTGTTGCTTTGTCGGGAAAAAATAAAGTGTCTGTATTTTTATGAATTTACTCTAACTGGTGGTTCTTGTATGTGTCCAGAAGGCTTCAGCTTTGCATGAAATATTGTCCAAATTGGTCCTAAGAACCATTTAAAGAGTGGCTCATAGTTAAGCTGATTTTTTTTCAGTAAGTTTAATTTGCGGCATTGTGAGAAAAGAAACTGTTTGAATTCAAACTGCTCCTTTCAAAAGTCTAAATTTTGTTTTGAAAAATAATTTTAGTTACAAAGTTTTCTTGGTCCCAAACAGGGAAATTTATAATTGATTGCTGCAATGCCTAAGATTACAGTCCTTTAGAGAGTATTTTTGAATGATTATTGTTCATAGACAATATGTGTGCCACATGGTTTTTTGGTCAGTCAGAATGTTCCTTAGTTATTATTGTACTTGGAACTCTCTATTTTAAACTAAACACCCACTCTATCAATGGAGACAATCAGTTTGTTTCAGAATTGAAGTTTCTCCCAGTCTGTGGGGATTCTATGATAAAATCTACTGCTTAAAAAAAGATTCATCAGTAAATTTCCGTCACAGTGAAGATAAGAAGCTAATCGAAACAACAAAAAAATTAGTTTTACATTGTTATAGGACTTTGTGTGCCTTATCTTATTACATCTTTCAACAGGACAGCTCTTACTGTCCCCACTTTCTAGATAAGTAAACTGATCCATAGAGAAACTGAGCTTTATTCTAAGTGATCAGACTAATATAACTAGCACTTAAATCCCAAGTTGCCTAACTTCTAATGTAATGAGGGTTCCCCTAATATTGTCTTGCGTCAATTATAAAAGGTAGGTAAGTTAGTTTTATGAAAATAAGAATTGCATTTGGTGTGACATCAGACAAATGATTAAATTTAATGCTAAGGAACACTTGGCTCTGTTTTCTCTCCACTTTTAACACATGCTTAAGTGTAATGTTGAAAATGAAATATAAAATATAATGGTAAAATTATAAAGCTTGCCTGCAGGTTTAGACTATATCAATATGACATCAAAAAAAATTTGGATTGAATCATATGCAATTGCCAATATTCTTCCAGAATATCATTTTCTACTCTTATCTACAAGAATATAATAATTAAAAAGAAATTATTATAGTAGAAATAAATTGAACAATTAATTAACCAAAGTATGTGAGGAAAAAACAGTAATGACAAAAGACCTTGTTTTATTTTTTCAACCACAAAATTATACAGATTATTTTAGTGGAATATATTCAAAACCTGTCATTTCCCCAACTTTATTAACCTTTTTATTTAATAGCTTTAAACCGTGTAAAATACAACCATCTGATTATCTTTCTCAAAGACATAAATTGTTGTTCTAATCATGGGTACAACCCACTTTTTCAAGGCATTAGGCAGTAGCTGAGCAGAAAATATCAGCTGAAATTGCATAAAAGAGCAGGGATGTGCCTGAGAAATAGTAAGTCTTGCTGTACATCACAATTTTTTAAAGATTTATTGGGGTACCTGGGTGGCATGATGGTTAAGTGTCTGACTCTTAGTTTTGGCTCAGGTCCTGATCTCAGAGTGGAGAGATGGAGCCCAATGTTCCCTGCTCAGCAGGGAGTATGTTTAAGATTCTCTCTCCCTCTCCCTCTACCCCTCAACTCAAATAAATTAATAGATCTTTTAAAAAAATATTTATTTATTTGTTTGTTTGTTTATTTGTTTATTTATTTGAGGGAGAGATTGCGAGAAAGAGCTGGGGGAGGAATAGAAGGAGAGGGAGAAAGAGAGACTCTTTCCCCCATTAGTGAAAACCTTCATGCAGGCCTCCATCCCAGGACCCTGAGATCATAATGTGAGCCAAAGTTGGACACTTAATGGACTGAGCCGCCCAGATACCCCCACAACACAATTAATTTTACTTTCCCCAGCCAGTTTTCATACTTTCTTATCTATCATGGTCAGGACTTATAAACTACAGGAGCTGAGGGTCTTACTGTTGACAAACTTAAGCTATCTTAGAGGAAAGATCATTAATAGAACTAATGTCAGACATAAACTTAAAAAAAAATCCCTGTAGTCTGTTTTTACATTCACTATCAAATGATAAAGGCAATATGAAAATAATAGCAATCTTTTTATTTCTGAACTATTCATTATGAAGAGTGGATTTTCAACAGGTGGCAAATTACACAGTGGAAGTATCAGAGAGGATTCTCATAGCCTTATATATTAAATGTCAATATTTTAAGAAGTTCATTTCCAAATCAGCAATTTTAGTCAACTCAAAAGTATTCTTTGTTGATGTCTTTCAGAAAATAGGGCATGATTTTCTGTTCACTTTTTCTTTCCTAGTTAGTGGCAGAAAATAATCTGTATTATGCCAAAGCAATCTGAAAATTAATACTTAGTTATATAGTGGCTACAGAAAAACTTTCTATGTCCATGTTAAATGTGATACTCTCACTTAAATATCTACATAGGTCAAGGTAATTATGGCTTTCATTAACTCCTTTTTATTTTTTTCCCATTTTTCAGCTTTATTGAGGTGTACTTGACAAAAGTTCAATACATTGAGGTATACAGTATGATGTCAATAAATGTACAAATTATTAAGGATCCCCACATTCCTCACATAACATATTTATCTTCTCTTTATTTTTTTAATTTTTTCTTGAGAACACTTAAATTTTACTCTCATAGCAAATTTCAACTATATAATACAATATCGTCAACTATAATCACCATGTTATACATTAGATCTTTAGCCATCATTCTTTTTATAATTGAAAGCTTGTACACCTTTGCCAGACTCTCCCTATTTCTCCCACTTTCCGGACCTAGCAACCCACCGTTCTACTTTGTTTCTGTAGGTCTATAAGTTCAACTTTTCTTATTTATCCTTTTTATCCTTTATTTATTTATTTTTATCCTTTATTTATTTATCCTTTTTATCCTTTTCTTATTTATCCTATTTATCTTCTTTTCTTATTTATCCTTTCTTCTTCTCCTCCTCCTCCTCCTCCTCCCCATCCTCCTCCTTCTAGATTCCACATATAAATGATGCCATGCAATATTTGTCTTTCCTAATCTGACTTATTTCATTTAGCATAACGCCCTCCAGATTCATCTAAGTTGTTGCAAATGGTAGGAATTCCTTATTTTTTGGTTGTTTACGTATACCATAGTTTCTTTGTTCATTGTTCATTCCTCTGTTGACTGGCACATAGGTGGTTTTCATACTCTGGCTATTGTGATTAATGCTGCAATAAATGTAAGAATATAGATAATCTTTTCGAGATAGTGTTTCCATTACCTTTCAATACATACACAGAAGTAAGATTGCTTGGTCATATAGTAGTTCTATTTTTCTTTTGTTGAGGAACCTCCATGCTATTCTCTATACTGGCTGTACCAGTTTACATTCCCATCAACAGTATACAAGGGTTCTCTATAGCCCACCAGCATTTGTATCTTTTAGTTTTTGATAATAGACATCCTAACAGGTATAAGGTGATATCTCATTGTGGTTTTGATATGCATTTCCTGGATGATTAGTGATGTTGAACACCTTTTTGTGTACCTGCTGGACATTTATATATGGTCTTCAGAAAAATGTCTATTTAGGTCCTTTACCCACTTTTCAATTGGATCCTTCCCTTCCCTTCTCTTTCATTCTCTTTCCTTCCCTTACCCCTCCATTCCCTTCTTTCTTTTTTCATTTATGAATTATATGATTTCCTTATATATTTCAAATAATAATCCCTATATGATAAGTGATTTGCAAATATATTTTCCCATTCCATATGTTGTCTTCTCATTTTGTTGATGGTTTCATTTTTTGTGCAGAGCTTATTAGTTTGATATAGTCCCACTTGTTTATTTTTGCTTTTTTTTTCCTTGCTTTTAGTGCCAAACCAAATCCAAAATATCATTACTGATACCAATGTAAGGGCTTACCACCTATATATTCTTATAGGAATTGTATGATTTCTTGTCTAATGTTCAAATCTTTAATCCACTTTATGTTGATTTTTGGGAATGGTGTAAGATAGGGGTCCAGTTTCATTCTTTTGCGTGTAGCTATCCAATTTTCCCAACAGCA
>CM052799.1:114638364-114784140 GCA_028533885.1 Nasua narica
ATTTTCCTAAAGGCAATGATATTAATACATATAAATTAATTTTCTTTGTTTTTGTTATTTTAAAATTTTAAATAATTTAAGATTAAAGACAGATTGGTACGTAGTACAATCTGTACAAGTACTGTACAAACAAAGAACTTGTGTGTGTGTGTGTGTGCATGTGCACAGTTCTTACCTTTGAATCAAAGGTATTCAGTAAAAATATTGTGATTAGAAATTTGTTGAGTTAGTTCTTCATCTTCACCTTCTCTTTAGTGTGGTTGAATTTAATTTAAAATGTATTTAGAGGGACACCTAGGTGGCTCAGTCATTAAGTGTCTACCTTTGCCTCAGGTCATGATCCCAGGGTCTTGAAATCTACTCCCTGCTCAGTGGGGAGCCTGCTTCTCCCTCTCCAGCTCCCTGTGCTTGTGTTCCCCCTATCGCTATCTCTCTCTGTCAAATAAATAAATTGAATCTTTATAAAAATAAAATATATTTAGATTTGTTTCTTTTTATATTTCACTTTAAATGCTTGTTCCCTCCTTCTTTATTGACTTCTCTTAGTATCAAATATAACGTGGCTCCAAAAGTCAAAATTATACAATATTGACTATTCAAAATAATGCCACTATCCTCCCCTGCCCCCAGCTTGATTCTTCCATTTCACTTTACTCACTCCTTAATGGTCTTTCCTGTATTTCTTTTTGTAGAAAATAAGCAGATAAATGTATATTCCTTTATCCTCCCTTCAATTTTACATAAAACATAGCATACCTTTGAATTTGTACTTTTTTTTGTACTTTTTTTTTCCATTGAGCAATTCTAAAAATCTCTCCCTGTCAGTCCTTAGAGATCGCCAATAGCTGAGTTCTCCAAGAACAGGTGCTGAGAGAAAAGTGCGGTTGTCAGAATTTTTATTAAAGATCAACACTTGTGGGAAAAAGAGAGCACAAGCAGGATTGGGCAGGGGTAGAAGTAGAACTACAGAATAGTTCAACCACCCATGAGTACATGGTCTGTTAGAATTGTTCACGAGTAGACTGAATGACCAGGTCTTTATGCCTCTTCTGAAGCCAATCTTTAGATGTGTGCTTCCCCAAGAAGGGATGCCATTGGGTGAAATGATTCTCTATGACCAAGGCAAACTCTATGCGGCTTAACAGCTGGTGGCTCTCTGCTGATAGCACTTAGAACATCAGGTTTAAAAGTACTGGACGAGTACTTTGGCATATTAAGACATGACATCACCATACCAATGACAGAAATTTGAAGTTAGCTCCATTCTTAGTCATGAGATACAAAGGCTAAAGCTGTGTTGTCTAATATGGTAGTCACTAACCATATGTGGCTATTTAATTTTAAATCCAATTAATTAAAATTAAACAAAATTAAAAATTCAGCCATACGGGTCACATATCAAGTGATCAATAGCCATATGTGGCTATTATAAAGCATGTCTAGGATTCAGGAAAGTTCTACTGGATGAGCACTACAGAGTAAATGCTGAAAGCAGTGTGATTTTATCCAAAATTTGGTGATTAACTACTGTTTTAGATCATCCATGAGACTCTTTCTGTGTATAATCTTAAAGAATCAAAGATTGTCTTTTTTACAACTTGAATTATTTAAAATCTATTTACAAAGCAGACTCTAAGAACCGCATGTTGGGTATGCTCCATGAATTATTTTATGGTTTAGTGTTGAACCAAAACATAGTTGAGTGCTCCTAGAGTAAACATTTTCCATTTCCCATATTCTCTAAAGAGTTTTTGAATTTTAAGTATGTAAAAATATATCTTGTAATGCTACTTTAAAGTGTTATTGCATTTGCTTCAAACTGCTGGCATTGTAAATTTTAGTTCCATACAATTTCATTTGAGAGATACATCCTGGATGAAAAAAAATGTGTTCTACTTTTGTTTTGCTTATCAACAGCCACTCTGTTCTAAATTTTTCAGTGAAAATTGAAAAAAATTAAATCTGGGAAATATTATGGATTTTTTTTTGAGAGATAGCCATCTCATTGTTAGACTTTTGAGGAACATAAATGTGGACTACTTTTGTAATAAATTGAAAGCCAGGCTCTGGTACATCTTTCAGATTAAAAAGTAACTGTTTGGTGGAAACAGTTTGGATAATTAACTTTCTTTCCTTGACTCCTGAATAACAACAAGTGACACTACCTATATATTCACAAAAATTGTGACTTACATGCATATACCCTGTATGATTATTGAATATCCACACTGCATTCTACTGGGCACAGACGCTCTTGAAAGCCTTTCTTTTCTATTTCTCCTTCTCATTAATTCCTCAGACTTTTGACTTGATAACATTTACAGAAATATATTCAGTTCATTTATTAAGGAAAAGGAGGGTTAAACTAAGTAACACAGATTTCTTTACAACAGAACTTTAAATTCTATTATTATTGTGATGTGTTCTCCAAAACTCCAAAAACACTGTAGTCTGGGAGATTTCCCAAATTTATTTGACCATGGAGTTCATTTTCAGAGGAGCATCTGGAAGGACTATTATTCAGTCAAACATACTGTGGGATTGCTGGCCTGTAGCACCTGCCCCTTCCCCTTTCTGCTGCAAATCCTTCCCTAGTTTTATGCCCCTACACAGAGATGTATGACTTGTACCTCAGCTTTTGCACATTTTGTAGCTTGAGGTAGGATGTAAAAACTAATACAGAAAGTAGAAAGGGCAGGGCTGATTAGGTCACGTGGTAACGGCAAGGTTAACACCTGCTTATGAGTTAGCAGGAAACAAAACACCTGGCAACAAAAAATTAATCTGGTTGATTGTTTAACAATTAAATTTGTAATTAGATTTATAATTGAATTTTTGGTGTAGTCTCAAGTCTGGAAAATCAGTGTATCCCAGCTAATCTTTTACTCAGCAGGATCTGTTCTGGTTCATTGCTGACCATGTTCAAAAATCTGTTTTTTAAAACACAAATCTGAACAAAATTCTTAAACAGCTTTCTTTAACAGTCCCTCAGGTGACTTTTCTCATTTCAGCCATAGAGTAGAAAATGCATTTTTATCCTGAGAGAAATAGATAAAGTGACAGCTCCTAAGATAATACAGATATGCACATTTTTAAGCAATAGGCCAAAAAGATAATGTGCTTTAGGCAGTTATTTCTAGAATACATCTTATTGAAATTTTCACCTGTTTCACAAACATACTTAAGTTATTGCTGTGATATCACTCTGAAAACCTCAGTCATTTCAATATTTCAAGAAAGCTTTGGAATCCATGAATATTAAGCTGAGTAATCACAGGCCAGATTACTATTTAGTAATCCCAATCAGGGTGACGCCTGCGGTTCCTGGGATAGCTTTTCATACACTAGAGAAAATGGAACAAAACCAAGGAATTTTGTTTAGACTTAGGGTAATTATGTAATATACAGACCCAGCAGGACACCTGAGAATAAAAGGGGTTGCCATGAACAGCTACTTTAAATAACAGGTATTTACTGGATGATATGGTGATACTATTTAGATTAGAACTAAGATTTCCTAATAGATTTGACCATGGAATCCAGGTGATTTTCAGTCAAGGGGTGTTATGAGCTAAAGTTCCCTCCCCCAAACAAATTCATATATCGAAGTTCTAACTGCACTGGCGGTGCACAAAGTTGAAGTGTGGTAATTAGAACAGGGCAAGAGTTTGAAAGGGTCACCACACAGCCTCCAGTAGAGCTTCTGGCAAGATAGCAGAACCAGGACCTCAGAACCACTGAGCTGACACGGTGGACTGGCATGCAGTTCAAAGCCAGTGTTCAGCCGACTTCAGGAGGATAAAGTTAAATCTTGGAGTCAATGTTGCAAATAGTGGGAGTCACATCACACATGGACTACGATTACTAATCAAAGTTTGAGAGCCTGTGCAAAATGAGGGGGCTGGATGATCCTATGTTAGGGATCTTCCAGCTTGAAACTGGAAGGCTCAATTTGGGTGAGTGCAGTGTGAAGGAGTGCCATGTTTGTTTCTCTCCTTCCTTTTTAACTCCACTGCTTCAGGTGAATAATGATTGGCACTTTTAGACTTTAAGCACCAAGAGGGAAGTTGGAGGTCCACAAATGCACTATGTTCCATATAAAAATGAAGAGATACAAGACTTGTCTCTTCAATGGCACTATGAAATACCCAAATCTTTGAATGCTGCCTTGTATTTGTCTTTAATCCCTTACAGTGTCTAGCTTGAGCCTGTGGACATACTATGCCTGAACAAAAGAATGAATGTTGTTAATGAGAATGAGCCCACAAATAAGTGCTGATTATTACTTGAGGTGCTGACAGCATTGAGACATGACTCCTCTTTCCAAAGAACCATAGATAAAAACATATTTACATTACTTGTAATTTGAGAGGTTTCATGGATCCCCTAAAAGAAAGATCTCTAGATAAACCCCCTTATGGACTTATAGAAACCACATTAAGAATTTCTTTCCTCAGGTATCCATTACCTATTTGGACAGACTTTGTCTTCACAAGTAAAATAAGGAGAATATAATTAGGGGGAATCAAGATTTTTCTAGGGGCAAAAAGTTCAAAACTAAGGAAATCTGTTAAAATCTGGACACTGAGTAGTCAGTAAAGAGCTGCATCACTTTCTGAAAGAAGGGTAATCTCAACACAGCACTATTTAACAGTCTATAATTAAGTTACATGAATAATTATTTTTAGCCTTGTGAGAGTTTCAAGTGTAGAGCATGTGATATTCACAATCACTGGTAAATCTCTAATCATTTTACATTCTCTTCTATAAATAAAGAACAAAACATAGGAAAGGAATCATTTTGGTAAGTATAAATCAAAATTTCATATTGCCAGTTAGTAGGTAGTCCAATAAAAATAAAAGGAATACTGCAAATTGTATAAATATGAAAATAACTGTGATATAGTTAGGACTACTATAAAAACACATTTCAACATGATAGGGTAGATGTTGGTAGAAGAGGACTTTTCCCTCAGGCCATACTTCTCAGTGTAGGAGTGGCCAGGTGATTTACATCAGAATGGGGAACCAGGCCAGAGATCAGTGAGCTGTGTAGGTCCTGGGTGAGAGAGCAGAGTTCAATGGCTGGGATAAAGTCCACTGGTACTTCAGGATCCTCCCGTTTGTGAGGAATTCCAACTGGGACCCAGGGCAGTTGGACAACTCATTGTCCTCTTACTTCTATATAGAGAAGGCAGTTCTCAGGAGTGAGTTTTAGGAGTAGCTTTGTGGCAGCATAGCTTCCTCGAGTGGCCCTAGAGTGTGGAAGCAAGCCCCTATCACACTATTCAGTATTCTTATCAGCACTCTTCTGGTTTTGATGAAGTAAGGAAGAAATATTCATGATCATGGATTCTTCTTTCCCTCAAGATATATTTATATGCCCTAAGAGTGCCCTCCTTTATTCAATCAATAAGCATTTCTCAAGTGACTATTATAAGTGAAGCACAAGAAGGCAAAAGGAAGAGTCTTATTCAAGAAGGCAATGATCCATAAGGGACAGAGGTAATTACAAAAGAGTATAACAGTAGTCCAGAAAGAAAAATAAGATACTACAGGAATGAGATGGACACATTCCTCACTCAGCCTAAGAAGTCAGTTCCAGAGGAGGTACAACTTCCACTAAAGTTTTTTGTTTTCGTTTTTTAAATTATTGAGGTATAATTCCATACCATACCATAAAATTCACCACTTTGAAGTATACAATTCACTAGTTTTTTAGTGTATTCACAGAGTTTGGCAACAATCACCACTATTTAATCCCAAAACATTTCATCACTCCAAAAAGGAAAATCTGTACCTACATGTAATCACTCCTGATTTATCCCTTCCTCCAAATCCTAGAAACTGCTATCCATTTTCTGTCTCTATGGATTTCCCTACCCTGGATATTTCATACAGATGGAATCATACAATAAAAGGTCTTTTGTGATTGCCTTCTTTCATTTACTATAATATTTTCAAAGTTTATCCATGTCATATATCTGTACTTAACTCCTTTCATGTGGCCAAATAATTTCCACTTTGTGGGCATGACACATATTGTCTATCCATTCATTTGTTGACAGGTGTTTGAATTTTCTTCACTTATTGGCTATCACAAATTGTGTTACTAAAAAATTCTTATACAAGTTTTTGTGTGAACATATGCTGCTCTCAGTTCTCAGTTCTCTTGGGTATATACCCCTCACAGATTGATGGTAGCTCTAGGTTTAAATTTTGGAAGAACTGCCAAATTGTTTCCTATAGATATACCATTTTAAATTCTCACCAACAGTTTATGAAGGGTTCACTTTTTCTATACTCTTACCTTCCCTTGTTATTTTTCAGTTTTTGTTTTCTATTTTTTTTTAAGTTCTATTCATTGTAGTGGTTATAAACTGGTAGCTTATTGTTGTTTTAATTTACATTTTCCTAATAAGTAAAAATATTAAACATTTTTTATGTCATTATTGACCATTTGTATATCTTCTTTGGAGAAATGCCTATTTTGATCATTTGTCTACTTGTGTCATTGAGTTTTGTCTCTCTTAGTACTTGAATTCTAAATATGTCTTACTATGTAAGTTGTCTTTCACTATTTTGATAGTGCACACTGATGCACAAAAGTTTTTAATTTTGATGAAAATGAAATTATCTTTTAGCCCCCTTTGGCTGCTTATGCTTTTGATGCCATATCTGAGAAAATTGCCTAGTCTGAGGTTGCCAAGTTTAAGATTTATACCCATGTTTTCTTTTAAGAGTGTTATAGTATTAGTTCTTACATTTAGGTCCTTAATTCATTTTGAGCTAATTTTTGGAAATGGTATGATGTAGGGATCCAAATGTACCCTTTCGCGTGTGGATATCTAGCTGTTATAGTACCATTTGTTGAAAAGAGTATCTTTTTCCCAAAGAATGTCTTGACATCCTTGTTGAAAATCAATTATACATTGGTATATAGATTTATTTCTGTACTCTCAATTCTATTCATATTTATATGACTATCCTATGCCAACACCATACTTTCTTGATTATGTAACCTTGTAGTAAGTTTTTATAGTTTGTGGGAAATGTCAGTCCTTCAACTTTGTTTCTGTTTCGTCTATTTTGAGTACTCTGCATTTCTATATAAAACTTGGACTAAATTTTGAAAGATGATTAGGAGATGGCCAGCCACAGAAGACATCAAATTTCTTGGATGAAATGCTTTTGGATAAAGAAGCATCAGAGAGGGCACCTAGAAGGCTCAGTTGGTTAAGCAACTGCCTTCGGCTCAGGTCATGATCCCGGAGTCCTGGGATTGAGTCCTACATCGGGCTCCCCGCTCCACGGGGAGTCTGCTTCTCCTTCTGACCTTCTCCCCTCATGCTCTCTCTCACTGTCTCTATCTCAAATAAATAAATAAAATCTTAAAAAAAAAAAAGAAGCATCAGAGGAAAACAAAGGGAATATAACTAAAGTCTAAGCATGAGATAGATCCCAGGTAAATTACTGCACAATCACAAGCACTGATACAAAGAAGCAGATGCTTTACAATTGAATATGGCTGGTCCAGAGGATAGGGAATTGTGAGATATGAGGATGGAATGATAGGTGGGGCCAGATCACAAAGCATTTGATCCTATAGGCAATATTTTATCCTGTAGGCAGTGGCGAGACACTAAAGTTGATGGCAATTCTTTCTTGTTTCGGTGTTAAAGTAATACTCTTTTCTGGTATTTGCAAAACATTGGAGTTATTTTGGGATATGGATATAAATATGAGTATGGAGACACACACACACACACACACACACACTTTTTTTTAAAGATTTTATTTATTTATTTGACATAGAGAGATCATAGGTCGGCAGAGAGACAGGCAGAGAGAGAGAGAGGGGGAAGGAGGCTCCCCGCTGAGCAGAGAGCCTGATGCGGGGCTTAATCCCAGGACCCTGAGATCATGATCCCGGGAGGTGCTCTGTATACTTTATAATTTCCCAAGATAGAAGGGAAAAATGAAGGAGGGGAAATCAGAGTGGGAGACAAACCATGTGAGACTATGGACTCTGGGAATCAAACTGAGGGTTTCAAAAGGGGGGGGTGTGGGAAATGGGTGATCCTGGTGATAGGTATTAAGAAGGGCATGTATTCCATGGAGCATGAGTGTTATATGCAAACAGCAAATCATGGAACACAACATTAAAAAAAAAAAAGATAGATATCCAAACCAAACTGTAATGGTGACTAACCTCTCTAAATTACATACATTGAGAAAGGCCAAAGAAATAGTAATGAATTAAAAGAAAAATGTACTCCATTATTTTTGTTTTCAAACTTCCCTTTATGTTTCTTTGTTTTTTTGTCTTTTGCCTGGTACTTAACCAAAACTTTACAACTGTATTGTCCTCAGAGACAGCTTTTCATAATGCCTACAGTTTAATTACCTAGGGTGAGGGAAGCCTTACCTTGTACTATAATAGCTAGTGGAAAAGTTCAATATAATATGGTACCAGTCAGTTACACGCGAGTTTTTAGTGCAGTGAAAATTCGCACAAGATTTCTTTTAAATGCCCCAGAAATGGTTTATAGTCTTAACTGCACATTTTCTGTAATATTCATGAAAAACTCTGTGTGGTAGAATTGTGTCAATAATAAATAGCAAGTGCCATTAATTCTCTCAGTTTTCTCATCACAAATAACTTCTACAGCAATAAATACCCTGAGGTGTATAGAATTTCTCCATTGTACAGATGAAAACACTGACGGATGAATTAGAATACTGTTTCCCCTTTACTTCCAGCCCATTTCCTTATTTTTTTAGACAAATTCCAGATAGTCATTAAAGTACTATAAATTACAATAGCTTAAGTAAATTTTTCTCTCTTTTTTTTGGAAATATGTATTTATTTATTTCAGAGTGGGGAGGGGAGAGAGGCAGAGGGGGAAGAAAAGAATCTCAAGCAGACCCCTCGCTGAGCATGGAGCCCAATGCAGGGCTCCATCTCATAACCCTGAGATCATGACCTGAGCTGAAATCAAGTCAGACACTTAGGAGATTAAGCCACCCAGGTGCCCTTTGTAAGTAACTTTCTAAAATAATGTGCTGAATATAAGCATAGGCTTTACATTTAAATATTTCAATTAAATACTTCATTCTCAATTCATCCACTTATTATCCCCTCTCCCCTTTTATTAAGATTTTATTTATTTATTTGAGAGAGAGCAAGAGAGAGAACGCAGAGCATAAAAGCACAGAGGGAGAAGGAGAAGCAGCCTCCCTGCTTAGAAGGGAGCCCAACGCGGGGCTGGATCCCAAGACCCTGAGATCATGACTTGAGCTGAACGCAGACACTTAACCAACTGAGCTACTCAAGCTCAGTCTCTTTCTAAAATGTGTTGATGGCCCAGTCCGACATCCAAGAAAAGAAAAAATTAAATTAAGGAAACTAAGCGAGGAAACTTAGACCATTTTACAATCTAAGTTTTTGTGGCACTGTTTAGTTCACTGAGCCATCTTTTATACATCTTGTGTGAATCTTTTATGCGTCTGCCTGGAGGTGTGTGTGGGGGTTATGTTTTTCTTTTTCCCTAATGATCAAATAGAGAAGTGAGTGTCAGGGAGATCAATAAAAATATGCATTGTATGCAAGGCAATGGTTAAAAAAGTAAAATTTATTTAAAAAGTATTAAAAGTGAAAGAGGGCTGTAGAAGGGCAGGAAAGAGAACAACAAGTGGAATGAGAAGATACAGTGAATGGAAGCAGTATTTGAGTGACCTATATTTTCAACTGCAAAAGGGAAAGAGAAGGTTATTAAATAAGTTTTGGTTAAAAACAAAATCTCCTTCCTTCTATGCTGCAAGATTCTGGAACTTATCTCAGTTCTGAAATAACTGCATTTCTATCTCATAAACCGACTTCTGAGAAACACCGGTTTAATACTTACCAACTGTCCGTTGATTTCTCTGCCAGGATCACTCATGATCTTGAACTATTAAAAAGTTTGGAAGAAGTCTACTAGTGTTGAAGAAAGAGTCCAAAGTGTTTATGTGTTGGCATCTGGTTAGATCTCACTGTATTTGGCAGTTTCTTTACCAGGTGCATAAAAATCAACACTTCTGTATGATAGCACTCTCGCAGATTACTTACTCTGTTTCAGCTTTGCAGCCTGGCTAGAATTCAATAGTGGAAAAGGCAGGATGTCCTGCCCCATACATCCCATGCAATTTGATGTCCATTAGTCAGCTATGCTTGTTCTGTCCAAAGCACCTCTCTAGATGGGGCTATGATAAACATGTTTTCTGCCAAAAACTTTCCTTTCCTGCTTCTCCTCTGCTTTAAAGGGTTATTTGAACTATGGAAATGATTTGAATACAACTAAAATTTTGGTAATGTTTATGTATGTTGCTTTGTATTATTTACTTGATAATTATGGATTATTGGCATATGAGTCTATTTTGAAAATTAAAAAAAAAAAAAACCTTTCTGACTTATCCAGAAATATCAGAGAAGTACATATATACAGTTTATTATTGACTCTGGTAGTATAGTAAACTAGATTTATAAAATACTTCAAGGATTACTGCTTTCTTTCATAATCATGTTTCATCACTTAATATTTAAGCAATTTTGCAAAGTAATCATTTATTGGACACTTATTCTGTACCACGCATTTTTTTCTCAGATTTCATTTATTTATTTGAGAGAGAGAGATCACAAGTAGGCAGAGAGGCAGGCAGAGAGGGGGAAGCAGGCTCCCGCTGAGCAGAGAGCCCGATATGAGGCTCGATCCCAGGACCCCGAGATCAGGACCTGAGCAGAAGGCAGAGGCTTTAACCCACTGAGCCACCCAGGCGCCCCTGTACCAAGCACTTTTATAAATGTTGTACAAACATTTACTCCTTGAACCTCACAAATATATGTGAAGTAGGTATTGTCATTATTTCCATTATTAATTACCATTGTACAAATGAACAAACAGATAAAAAGAGATTAAACTGGTTTCCCCCAAATAAGGTCATAAGTGGAAGAATTGGTTTGAACTGAAGAATTTTGAATTCAAAGCCTATCCCTATATTTAGCACATTATGCAGCCAGTGTAAACTAGTTAGCCAGATAATATTGTGACTGTTTTGAAAAAATAAAACAAAACAAAAACAAACAAAAAGCCCCCCAAAATTAGAGCTCAGGTTACATTGAATAACTCTCCTAAAGTACTAATTATTTCATATATATTATTCTTCCATATTATACTGAATCATGATTAATACTATAGTTATTTAATATTATAACTGACCCTTAGGAAGTAGTCAGAGAATGTTCAATTAAATAATATTAAAGAGAAGTATGAAAGGGATAGTATTTTTTAAATATCTTCTGATGTACCTTCTTTTTGAGGTCAATTTCTCTTCTAGTTCCCTTCCTACCATATTGGACACAGGAAACAGAGTATCAAATGCCACTCCTTAGAAAATGAGCATATGATGTAGGCAATTTTCTTATGGTCAGAAAGGACCCTTCTGGCCCTTCTGAGAAGGAGAGAGAGTGAAAATGAGAGCAAATTCTAGAATGGTGTTTTTGCGTTTTGTCTTTTGGATTCACCTGGCAGGTGATTTCCACCTCTACCCCACTTGGTGATCACAGTGGAGGTGAAATGGCAGCGTGCTGTGTTTGGCAAAGAGAGATCCCACTGTGGCACTGAGAAATCTTCCTCAACATTGATGCATCATGGAATGGAACCCATGGGAGATGTGAAATGTGAAATTTTCAAATCTGTTAACCTAGCTCAGGATGCCATGTGAACCTACCATGCTGAAATGGAGAATCTTGGATGGGTAGGTTGGAAGCTGTGTGACCAAGAGATGGGGGGTTTATATTATTAAAGCAGGAGTGAGATCAATTCTTAAATGAATATGAGCTTCAAAGTAGAGCTGAAAAAGAGTTTATATAAATTCTTGGCATCCAATGACTTTCATAGCTGTTGCCAATAGGACATTTCATAACCAGCTGACACCAAGGAAATTGCTATTGAGGCTTGCAAAAGGCCAGGAGACCCTAACATGATCTGCATATGGATACTAGACCCACTTTCCTACAAGGACAATAAAAAGCTTCTCATTGAACCAAACACCATTTGAAAATTTACCCTCCTTAAAAGGACTTACAGGTGATGGATTGAAATTTCTTTAATTAGGAAATTTGTTCTTCCAGTTATCCAGGAGCAACGGAGATTCATGAGAAAGCACATATCAGCTCTAGTAAAATGAAAAATTTAAGCTGCCCTTTTTGGCAAATTTGAGTATAATATGTACATCTTTTTCTTAAAGAGGTAACTGTAATACATTTTTCTGAATATACAAATATCCATTATAAAAATTTACACAGTATATGAAAATATGAGGAAGAAAGTTAAGGTCTTTGCAATTTTACCACAGTGAGATAACCCTCGCTGTTATCTGAATAGCCATCTTTTATGCATCTTTATAATACACTTATAATATATATAAACATATGTACCTATACATAAACAAAAATATACCTAATAGAATCATATGTATTCCATATGCTGTCTCTTTTGCCCATCTTCCCCAATGTCAGCACCCTAAATCTCTTTACCCTCACCCCAACATAGACAATGGGATTTCCTTTCTTTCATTTCAGTCCAAATGCATATTCACCTCACAAAAGATGCCTATTGAAAACTAGGGGTTTCCTTTAACCATTCTAGTGGAATCAACATTTTATCTTTTATTTATGTGAGTGTTTAAAAAAAATTATCAAGATGGCTTAATGATTCCGAGACAGAATGACAGAAAGAAAACTGGCATTTTTCAGTTCCTGTGTTTTGTGATTAAAAATCATATGCTGTGCAGGCTCTCAAGAACTTCGAGTCTCTCATTTCACAGATGAAGAAACTGAGGGCAGAGGGTTCAATGTCTTGTTTACGTTAGAAGTCTGTTAGAAGCAGAAAGCAGGCTACCCTTATTTGAATCCAAGAGGCATAACATCTTTTTTATAAGGTCAGCAACCCCCTTGCAAAACAAAATAAAAACAATAAACAATAAGAATTACCATTTATTGAGCATTATTAAATGTCAGCAACTGCGTTGGGCCTTTATACAAATTTTGTCTTTGTAGGCAAGTATCACTGTTAACCCAAGTACAATTGTTAACATTTTATCGAGGAGGAAAATAAGGTGCACAAAAAGCCCGTCCTTTGCTCACATCAAGCAGCTCCTGACTCTACAATCTGTGCTGCTCTTGTCCTTGGCTGCCTTCCAGCAGCAGCAGTGCCTGGAACCTGGAGGCTGGTGACTCAGGCCTTGTTAAGCTACCCTCAGCATTAATTTTCAGCTTTCAACTGATAGTGCTGACATCTCTCCCTTTTGTCAAGTGAGGATTTCAGCCAAATAGACCTCCGATTGTCTAATCTCTTTCCAATTGGCTGGTCCAGGATCCACTAGCTGGTAAAGCAAGTTTATGCTTTGTATTTTAGAAACAAAATTGATGCTATGTAAATTGACTACTGACTGTGCACTTAAGTGGAGTATTTAAAACTAAATATAGTAGGTCTACTCCTTGGGGCTTCATATTAAACCCAAAGCACAGTAGAGGGAAACGGTGCTGGGATCCACTTTTTTTTTTTAACAAGGATATACTGTACTACACAGTTGTGTTCAGGAGGGGAAGGAAAGAAAGACAGCACTGTTTTCTACACATACATACAATAACAGCAACAACTACTTTAGTCCATGTGCTTACTTGATCATGGCTTTATGTCAAGATTTCATTAAAGAGGTAACATATGTTTAGGTAACACACAGAAAAAGCACAAGACTTGACAGCTTTAAGAAACCAGTGCAGATTTCAAAAGGCTCAGTTTTATATTCAAAATCTATTTCCTTGGTGATGTTCTTTTTTTTTTTTTTAAGATTTCATTTATTTCGGGGGGCCACGGAGGGGGAGGGGACAAGCAGACCCTGTGCTGAGCTGGGAGCCCAATGTAGGACTTGATTTCAGGACCCTGAGATCATGACTGAGTGGAAATCAAACATCGGACACTGAAATGAGACATCTAGGCACCCCTCGGCTGTGTTCCTAATATAAAGAAGGATGTCTGTGGAGGATTATCATAGACCTTTGTATTAATTTCCCAGGGCTGCCGTAACAAAGTACCACAAACTGGTGGCTTAAAACAACATAAATATATTCTCCCATGGCTCTGGTGTCTAGATGTTCAAAATCAAGGCATCAATGGGGCCATCCTCCCTCTGACTGCTCTGGAGGAGGACCCTCCCTTGCATTTGTCTAGCTTCTGGTGCTTGCCAGAAATACTTTTATTCCTTTGCTTTCAACAGCATCACTTCAATTTTTGCCTACATCTCACGTGGCTGAATGCTTTGTGAGTATGAGTGGATTTAGGACCTACACTAATCTAGCTTCAACGTACATTTCAATTATATCTGCAAAAACCATATTTCCAAATAAGGTCGCATTCAGAGATACTGGAGACTAGGCCATGAACCTATCCTATCTTTCTAGAGGAGACAATTCAATTCATCACAGTCTTCATTTCTATTTTGTTTCTTATTAACATTTTTTGTAATATTGCAGAATACTTCTTTTTAACATTTGGGAAACACAAATGCAAAAAGAAAGCATCACTTTTAATCTTACCAAGGAGATACTTTCAATGTTTACCTATATTTTTCTTCTGCATATATATATAGAAGGACACAAACCAAGTTACAAAAAAAAAAGAGAGAGGTACTGTCTTATGCCAATCATGTTGTACTCTGGAGTTACAGAGATGATTAAAAGCAAACATGGTCCCCTTCCTTATTAAGAGTCAGAGAGAGAATCCTAATCACACAAATTGATCTACTGAGCAAGAGCTGCAAAACATTTGCCCATACAGTCAGAGCCATGGTGGGAGATGCAGGGAAGGAATAGGCCTGGATTTGAAATATGCTTAGAGGTGAATATGTGAATAAGAAATAGTGAGTCCTGCTGGGTGGGGGAAGAGTGTGTACCAAGGCCCTGGGACAGGAGGTAGTTTAGTAAGAAAGATAGAATCAAAGGAGATCTCTGAGACTGGAGTGTGCTAACAGGGAAAAGAGGCATAAACTATGATCAAGAGGTAAGTGGCTTATATTTTAGGAACAGGTGCTTTCCTCATCCTAAGAGCTATGGCAAGTCACTGAAGTCTTCTCTGTAGAGTTTGCTTTATAAAATATGGGTCTTTATTTGAGAGAACAAACACCAATTGCTCTATTTTCTGTTTTATTCTTACTTTTTGAGTATGTTTATGATGTATGAGGGAATGTGAACCAAATAAAGAGTAGGGAGACAGAGGTGTATTATTTCCCTACGGGGCAGGAAGGATAGAGAGCCAAAATCCCACTCTGTTTGCACCGCAGTAGCAGTACACGCCTGTTTTTCAACTATGTCAAGAATCTATTGAGCCCTGAAATTAGGGAACTTCTTGCCTACTCATCAGCTTTCCTTTCAGATTAGGGGCTGTTTAGCATGTTGAATGGGTCAAGTGGAAGAGGAACTCTTAGCTTAACTTCCTAGGCAGAAGAGGACATGGATTGAATTTTATTTTTCGTTTTTGTATTCTCCCTGCATGGAACTATATCTGGCACAACCACATACTGAATTTAAGGAAAGATAGATCACCTCTACTCTACTCTCAGAAAGACTTATCACTATCATTAATTTCTGGGCCTTTTTCCATATATGTGACTTCCCAGGAAGCATTAAGTAACCCTTATAGTTTTCTCACACTTACTGGTTACCTATCCAATGCTTGATTGGAAAAAAAAAAAAGGTAGCCTTATCAATTATTTTTTTTAAAAAAAGATTATTTATTTATTTGAGAGAATGAGAGAAAGAGTGAGGAGGGAGCACAGAGGGAGAGGGAGAGAGAGAATCTCCAGCAGGTTTCCTGCTGAGCTGGGAACCCAACACCAGGCTGGATCCCACCACTCTGAGATCATGACCTGAGCTGAAACCAAGAATCAGAGACTTAACCGACTGAGCCATCCATGTGCTCCTAGCCTTATTAATTCTTAATAAAGTCTTTCATTCAAAAAAGAATATTCTCAGTACCCTTTTCCCCTTATTTCAGTAGGCTTGTTTACTTTTTTTTTTTTTTACTACCCCCATTCTCTATTTATTTTGCTTCCTCATTTATTAAAATATTAGGCAAGATGAATCAGTAAGTCAATAAAAGTTATGTTTCTGTTTCTGACACATTCTTCTTATAAAGCAATGAAAATTAAGTTCCCATTTAATTAAATCCTACCTTGGGTGAGGGTAGCAGCTGTCTCTAAGTGGAAAATCCCAAATGGAGTTTGAGTGGGACCTCTTTTCCTACTGATTCATTCTGATTGTTTGCATGATGAGTTGAAAATGCACCTGAACTGACCTTTGAAACTCTGATGAGCAAACATCTTCCAAAGGACATAGTCTGAGTGGTAATTCCAGAGTTGTCATTGGCAGAAATTGGGGTGAGAGATTCTAGAATCAGGACATTGATGCTACCACATCTTCCTTTGTGCATTATACTCATCTCATGGGTCTCTTTTTCTTCTGCTTAGGTTTCACATGACAAATGCTATTGAGAAACAGGAAAAGAGAGGGGTGGGAGGATGAAGATGATGGTAGGGATTTCACCTGGGGAGGAGAGTCTCTCCATTTGAATCATTTTTGTGGATGAGCCTAGGATTACAGTAGAATCTTTCCTGTAACTCTTTATCCCTCTTGTTAACTCAATGGCCTCGGGGTTGGGGGGAACACACAACAAATTTTCAAAAAGAACTTATCTTTTATGGAGACTCTAAAATCCTAAAATATAGTTAACTGTAAATTGTAAGTAAAATTATCTCTGCTATGAATCCAATCCTTCCCTTTTCTCAAAATGGGTACTTTCACATCCATACAGTCCTGGAACTCTTTTTTTTATTACTATTATTAAAAATAGAAAGAGATGACCTTAGAATAACTAACTTAGCATATAAATAGTTTTCCTGAGGAGAAAAACAGCTTTGAAACAATAAAATGTGAATTACACATCATTTGGAGTGTGATTTAATATGTTCAGTAAATGTGCTACAAACCTGTAAATTGTATAGCTTGCCTCATATAATGACTTCAGTGAACCTTACTTTTCAAGGCCACATAGGTGAAATGTAATAAGTGTTGGATTCTCTTTGGCAAAGCACCATTCATTATATTAATGTTATCTATGGTATCTTTCTGTTTTTTAAAAGTAGTACCCTTTTTTTGTCAGTGAAATAATAAATATTCATAACCATATAAACTAGTAGATCAGGTATGTATATGCTCTTATATATAGTGAAAAATCAGAAGGGTGTGTGTATATATATGTATTTGTAAGCTTACACGTGACTAATTGGTTTTACATATACACACATCCAAATAGGTATTTTCAATCAATAAATACTTTCTATCATATATAATTAGTACTGTAGATTGAAAATGTTGAATAAACCAAAAGTTTAATCTTTTACTTTGGGCAACAGAAGAAGTTGACTAGAAGGCCCGAGGAAGGAGAATATAGAAACATGAACTGCATTCATTTTCCCCCCATTGGACTGGCTACAATGCTGATAAATTCTCATATATGTAGAACTAGAGAGATCACAGCAAGGGTTAGGGTATTTACAAGTATTAATGGAACTGCACAAGTTATTTAAATAAATAATCAAATTGGGGAATGATGACAACATACTAAATGGAGAGGTGGGGAGGGGAAGTAACAATTGGGGTTTCTCCAGGGAATTCCCAGTCAACTGCTCTGAGGAGGAGAATGTGTTTATCTGATCTTAAATATACTGTATCATAGAATAAACAAGATATTCCACTAACACTCCATCAAGTTTATCAGAGCTAACAAGGTGTGGTGGACAGTCCACAGTAACAAGATGGAACCCATATACAAAATTTGGTTTGGAGGTCAAGACTCCTAATGCCATGCACGCACCAAGAGGGTGTTAAGAGGTTTCTTACTCATGTGTCTTTCTGTGGAGAGCAGGTAACTTGAAAGCAAGGTTTAATGGCTTGCAGGGTAAGGAAAGGAGACTGGCTTGTTTTTTTTTTTAATGGTGATTTGGGGATGGAGCCAGACTGAGGTGTCCTGCATGTGGTTTGGACTTCTAACACAAAAGGAGAGAGCACCTGGGCTTTCTGATCCACTTACCCTTATGTGGGGCCATGGGAGAGGGACAGGTAGGGCTTAAAAGCTGTCAGCAGCCAGATGTCAAAAAATGGAGTCAGATTCCTTGTCACACAAAAGGGTCCAGATGTACAATCTACTGAGACCTCACCTTACTACCCCCCAAATTCTGATTATAGAAAATTTAGTCAAGAGTTAAGATAGGTTTAAGACATTGCTTCAAAATTCTTACCTTGTTACTTGAGCTATATAATAAAGTTTTCCAATTTTTTTTTCTGTAAGTTATGGTATATAAAGTACTGTCCCTTTAATATCCATCCCTAGTCTATTCAGAGTTTAAAGAGAAGCAAATCCACATAGTATCTGCGAACATACCTTAAGAGGGTGCCTTTTACCAAAGGAGTGTGAAGCTCAAGATTTGTTTTTGGACTAAGTTGGAACAAAGAAAATTGAGTAGCAGCTAAAAGAAGGGACACAAGGGGCGCCTGGGTGGCTCAGTTGTTAAGCATCTGCCTTCAGGTCAGGTCATGATCCCAGGGTGCTGGGATCAAGCCCCACATTGGGCTCCCTGCTCAGCAGGAAGCCTGTTTCTCACTCTCCCACTCCTCCTGCTTGTGTTCCCTCTCTGACTGTGTCTCTCTCTGTCAGATAAATAAATCTTAAAAAAAAAAAAAAGGAAGGAACAAGAGACATGATAGAAAGGATCAAAAGAAAATGTTTTATCATTGTCAAAGTTCTGCTGAATTTCATTTTGTGTATATAAGTATGTTAGAGAACAAAAAGACAAAGAGAAGTTTTAGTCCAATATGAGCTCTCACGGATAACTGAATGTTAAGTCTGCCATTTATTCCTGGCATGCTTGAACTCCAGCAGATATTCATTGTTTCTCCAGCTATTGTTTTTTTTTTTTTCTTTGAAATCGATGAACTCAGAAAGATAGGCCATTCACACTAATTCAAAAGGATGATATCATGGAGTTTCTGTTAGTTTCTTTTAAGATACTGTATGTTTGTGTGGATGTATGTATGTTTGGTTTTGTACTGTTATTCATTTTTAATATTGATGTATTTCATATCTGGATTACATTATCTGATTTCATGCTTTTTCTTTATAATTTTAGAACATTTGAATAAGAATGTATCTATTCAGTATATACTCACTTCATGCTTTGGGTATTCAATGATCCCCAAATTACTCAAAAGTCCTTAAAAACCTACAACAAAAAGAGCTTAGTTCTCTATATAAATACTTTCTCATATATTCCTATTACTTTAAAGAGTTTCAAGAGGTGAGAAAACTGAGGCATGTCAGTTCCAAGTGATTTACTCAAAGTCACAAGGCGACCAAGTAAAAAGGTGGTTTCTTGCTTTTCAGTCAATTGTTGTTCTATTATTTTCAGTGTCACAGAAACTTAAAATATTTCCAAGAAAATTTAGGTTTTGTTGATATACAAGCTGGCTTGAAAGAAAAAGATTTGAAATCTAGCAGCCAGTTATTTTGAAACATCTTATCTAATTCCCCTGAATCTAGTTTTCAAATATAGCAGATTTTTCACTCAACATATTTTGTCAAACTGGTTAGTATACAAAAATAACTTCTGTGTCTATGAAACAGTCAAATGAAAACTAAAATTACCCAAGATGTGCCTTCATGATAACCAAGAATCATATGGAAATTCTGTCACTTGGAATTGCCCAACAGCTGGAAGGTTGACATCATACATGTAAAACATTGGTTGTTTGCATACCTATATATTGCTTCCAGAATTACAATTAGGGAAGTATTTTACTCTTATATTCTTATTCACAGTTGCAGCTCATTCTAGACCCATGTGCCTTCTTCCTTTCGCAGCCTCCATTTCCACTGGTTTGTTAGAAATCTAATAAGTCATTTTTTTTTATAATGTTCAACGAAAGGAGAAACAGTAATGTATCTTATCAATGACATCTTCATAACAACTGATACTTTGAGGTAGGAAAGGATCAGTGGTGTAATCCAACCCAGTCTTAAGTTAAGATTATGTAGAAATTCTTATAGTTTAACAAACTAAAAGATATCCTGAAATTACTATAGATTGTCCAAAATTGAGGTGAACAATTAAATGCATGAAACAAAATTAATTTATAAACTTACAACTGATAGTAGGAAGATGATAAAATCTTAATATTAAATGGGAGAGGAAAATATTTATTTCAGGATCTAGTTACCTTAAAGAGTTGTTGACACCTAAAAAATGCTACAAGTCCTATTCAGGAACTACTTTATCACATATGTCTTTTTTTAATATTCTATTTTAAGGCTTGAGTTTTAAAAACAGAAAACTAGTTTCCTTTTTTTTTTCAATTGACTTGCTTTATTTAAACTTTTCATATAATACTTTTGGGTGTAACTGACTTCTAGGGCATAATAAAATGTTAATTGTTCTTTTAAAAAAAAGATTTTATTTATTTATTTGAGAGAGAGAGCATACGCATTCATGCACAAGTGGTGGGGAGGTACAGAGGAAAAGATAGAAGTAAACTCCCTACTGCACAGGGAGACTGACCCTGGCTCAATCCCAGGACACTGACATCATGACCTCAGTCAAAGGCAGATGCTTACTATACTGAGCCAACCAAGTGCCCCAAAATGTTAAATTGTAAAATGAGATGTCAGTTCAGGCCATCAACCAGCAAATACCCAAGGATGAATTTTGTAGGTGCTATGGAAGACAAAAGAAAAATATAATGTCATTGTAACTACCTTTACTGATTTTTCAGGTTGATTGAAGTGTCAAGTGAGACTATCAATATTAAGAGTTCTAGCTTAGGGGCGCCTGGGTGGCTCAGTGGGTTAAAGCCTCTGCCTTAGGCTCAGGCCATGATCCCAGGGTTCTGGGATCAAGTCCTGCATCAGGCTCCTTGCTCAGTGGGGAGCCTGCCTCTGCCTGCTTCTGCCTGCCGCTCTGCCTGCTTATGCTCTCTCTCTGACAAATAAATAAATAAAATATTTTTTAAAAAAAAGGGCTCTAGCTTAGACTTCAGAAGCCAAAGACTCTAATCCAGTTTTGCTACTTCCCATGACATTAGTAATCTTATTTAAACACATTACTCCTGTGTTTTCTCACCTGTAAAGTGGTAATATTAAACAACAGCAACATCCATTCCAGAAGATGCCTGGAAGAATTTAATGTAAACAAAGCTTTAACATAGTGTTTTCTTAAAGTGTGTTGAATCCCAGTCTGGGTTCAGAAAATGTTAGCTCTTACTATGGTTATTACCAGAAATGGAATAGAGGACAATTAACAGTTAAATGTGGATGAGTACAAGAGTTACCAGAAGTATTACCTAATGTGGCAAGTGAAACTTGAACAACAATGTGTCAACTGGATAGGGAGAAAATAAAAAGGTTATTCCCATGATGGAAATTATAAGCAGAATTAGGGAGATAATGGGATTTCTGAGCAGAGTCAGAATAGCCTGACTGGAGTAGAGTGAAAACTCCATATTTGGATAGGAAAAAAAAAAAAAAAGAAAGAAAGAAAGAAAAAGAAAAAAGAAAAGAAAAGAAAATAGTTTTAATAGCGTTATAAGGTCATTTTGGTAGAGGACTTTGGAAACTAAAGGAGAAGACCCTAAACAATATTTATCAAGTGATTTCTCATCTCTGCACTAAATTGGTGGGGGAAGTTGTCGGCTATATAGCACAGAGGAAAGAACAAAGTCCTTAAGACCCTTGATGTGACAGAAATCCTTAGACAAACGGCTACTAGAATTATAAGAAATGTCAATGACTTACATTGTCCTCTGCCCTAAAGTAAGAAAATATCATTTCATTCACATTGACGATAGAAGCATCAGGAGCCACGAAGAAGTTCTCCGGCAGTTATAATTGGTGTCATGGTGAGACAAACCAAGCATCAGAGTGCATGCCTAAAGGGAGCTGAGGAGAGGGTAGGGTCAGGGAGATGAATTTGAAGCCACAATAGAAAATGGACTCGATGCAAGATGAAGACCTGTGACAGGTGTAACTTTTCTGTCAGGCATGTTTTTGGAACCACTAACTTCATTTCTAACAAGGCCCCTGCAGCTGAAATGGTCTATTGACATGTGGAAGAGCTGTGAACCTGTTCTTAGTAGTACTCCTATTGTCATTCTTCCTTTCTCAGGTCAGGATGTGAAAGTGTGGGGCCCCCCTGGGGAACTGGAACTATCCCTGTACCTCAGATCCCTTGTGTTCACTGTAGTCCCTTTGCTTACCCTATTTTCAAACTATGCTGCCTTCCCAGTCATCTCTCTTCAATCTCAATGAGTGATGGATTCTTCTCTTTTTAAAGTGAAAAATAATCCCTTATACATTTTTATATCCTCTCCTCACTATTTTTTTTATTCCACTTGGCTTGCTTTAATAGACATATTCCATCTGCATGGAATCCATTTTCTCCTTACTCTTTGAAAAATGAGAAAAGTAACCTCCACTAAGGAATTAGGTCACAAAGATCAATTGAGGGAAAGTGACAGGCTATGCTGCTGTATTATTTAGGCTTGACTCATCTTAAATTGGTTACATTGATCATGGACAACCAAGACATTATTGGAGAAAGGGATTTTTCGTACAAAAATCCAGCTTAAATTTCTGCCAACATTCTTACTATATTTTTTTTTATTCACTGCTAAAGAGAAGGATCATTCCTTATCTTTATGTTGGAACTCCACAATTATAGATACAATGGAGGTTGTAACTAAAAGTAAAATTATTTCTTTTTTTAAAGATTTTATTTATTTATTTGGCAGAGGGAGACACAGTGAGACAGGGAACATAAGCAGGGGGAGTGGGAGAGGGAGAAGCAGGCTTCCTGCTGATCAGGGAGCCCAATGTGGGGCTCCATCCCAGAACCCTGGGATCATGACCTGAGCTGAAGGCAGACGCTTAACTAACTGAGCCACCCAGGCGCCCCCATTTCTTTCTTAAAAGAAAAAAAAATTATCAGGGCACCTGGATGGCTCACCCAGTTGGGTGTCTGCCTTCGACTCAGGTCATAATCCCAGGGTCCTGAGATTGAGCCCCATGTCGGGCTCTCTGCTCAGGGGAGAGTCTGTTTCTCCCTCTTCGCTCCCTCTGTTCTTACCCCCCATATATATAAATTAAATCTTTAAAAAAAAAAAAGAAGAAAAAAATTGTCCCACAAATTTTTCCCTTTTGTCTTATTGGATGCCATTTTTTGATGTGAATTGTAATCCTATTGGTCAGCAGCTGTCTTACAAATATGCCATTACCCATGCTAACAAATTTGTTGTACAATATTTACAACAAACACCCAGATATGGAATGGCTTATAGTTCTCTGAGCCTAACCTAAAGTCCTGGCAGAAATAAAGCAACATAAATGATGATACATTTTTCTGTTCTTTTTACATTAAAAAAAAATGGATGACTGTGTTAATAACTGCTGTGTCAATCAAGGTTTAACTGTGGAGGTGAGGAGGATCAACTTCAGATATTTTAAGGAAAGGGCCTATAAGGAAAGTTTTATAGAGTCCAGCGCAGCTGAAAAGTCAAATGGGGTATGGTGAGGAAACTAAGAGGTAAGCAATAGCAGGAAACTATTAGAGCCAAAAACCAAATGACATGGAATCCTGGAAAATGCTGCTAGAAAGACCTTGGCCCTGTACAACACAGAGCAGAGCCTGGTGAAAGTAGGGAGTGCACCTATGTGCAAAGTGGCCCTGGGCCAGCAAAGGGGGCTGGGCTTGGGGTATTATCAAAAGAAAAAAGAGCTTTAAGAATTGAAATGCATGCCATGGTGTGAAAACCACAAAATTCTCAAGTGAGGTAAATCTTAAAATAATTAGTTTTCATAAAGTTCTTAGAACCAACCAGTAGAAGAAATGGATTATTAATTTTGTCTATTGTAAGATTCCGACTTGTGCACCTCATCTCTATCTCCCTTTTGGATACATACACATACATACAGTTGCTATTTTTTATTGTTTGTTTGTTTGTTTTGTTTGTTTTCCTAGTTTTAATATGCAATCATTTTCTTCTTCTTTATTTAACTTTATTACCTTGACTCAGAATATCCAATTTATGTTTTTATGTAATTATTTAGCATTTTGGATTTCCCTTTTTTTTTTTTTTTTTACAAAAATAGTTACTGCTTTAAGGAATCTGATAAAATCAATGCATTAGGAGGTTAGTTCATTTTTATTTTATTTTTTGGAAATCAACAGAATAAAATGTCCTATTAAGATTAAAGACAACCCCAAACAGGAAACTAAAGAGTTTGAGCTATTGTCTTTTAACCTATGAAAGTGAGGGAATTCTGTTGTGAATTAAGATATAACTTTATCTTAGAATTTTTCCCTAAGGTGGGAGGTAAATCCAATTTTCCTCTGTACTATATTCTGCTATCCTACTATTGCATGGCTCCAACACAGTGAAGTGATAGTTCACAGATAAGGCAAAGTGATAGTCCAACAAACATACTTTTTTATTGCTGATAGCCATTACCCTACATCCAACAAGGGAAAAATCCTTCAAGGGAAGAGCAAAAATTTGAGCACAACACAAAACATGCTTATTCTCCAGAGTTTGGCACAATAATTTTAAAATGTATAGAGCCATGCCTTTGGGATGACTGATCCTAGGAGTGAATGAGTCCCATCAGCTCTCAAGTGCCATGAGGAAGGCAAAGGTCTATTAAAGTGACAACCAATAGAGCTGGAAAATAATGATACACAGGGTCTTCTCTGGCTTTCCAAATGCTATTTCAACACTTCTCATTGAAGGAAGCAATTTTTTTTTTTTTAGCAGAGTGAAAATGCAGATTTAATTCCTTTCTACCAGTGTTTATTGCATGCAGTAAATGGATACCAGCACTTATTGTATAATCTCCAAAGTAGCAATCTCCCATTATCAGTTAAACTCATTACCCTTAAATATTCAGTTCTTGCCAATACACAATCATCATTTAAAATAATTAGTTAACAATTATCCAGCTTACAAAAATGACCCCCCCCCCCAAATCTAATCACCTTGGGGAAGCATTACATGCTTTTTTTGCCAAGGGCAAATAGCCACTTGAATTAATGCTTTTTCAAAGACTATCTCAGAAAAACATGCCACAATTATCCAGTTTAATTAAAACAATGATAACAACAACAAACCACTCCATTGTGCTAAGTGTAACTTGGTGAAAAATCTTGAGTAATAATAAATAAAATTCAATATATGCCTTCCATATTCTAACTATCTAATGGAGATAGAAATAATGACACTATTAATTCACTTTGATTGAGTCAACAAATATTTTTTTGTGCATATCATGTTCCTTATGTTCAGTATCTTAACACTGAAAAAAGTCACCAATGCTTGATATATGAATAATAATAATCTTCTATTCCCTTTTGCTTGGTTTCGGTGAAATGATAGAACACCAAATCTTTGAAAAATTAAATAGTAAATTATATGAAATACAGATATGTCATTCAATTAAATGTTATATGGACTTATCTTTTGATTTAGTTTTTATTGAATTAATAGGTATACATACTTTAGAAGTATAAAACCTAAGGGCAGAAATACAGACAAACTAAAGAGAAAAAAGGAAAAGAAAAAGAGGAAGGAAAGGAGGAAGGGAAAGAGGAAGAAAAAAAAAATAAGCAATTCCACTTCTTCTGAACTCTTTGGCCCACTCCCTAAAAGGAGCCTCCTTAAATTATTTTAACTATGTCATTTGTCATTAATTCTACAGTTGACCCTGGAGCAATATGGGTTCCAACTACATGGGCCCACTTATACATGGATTCTTTTTTTTTTTTTTGTATAAGTACTGTACAGTATTGTAAGTGCATTTTCTCTTCCTATATGTGATTTTCTTAATAACATTTTCTTTTCTTTAGCTAACTTTATTGAAAGAATACAGTGTATAATACAAATAATAATATATAACAATATAATGATACAAAGTATGTGTTTGTTGTTTATATTATCAGTAGGGCTTCTGGTCAACAGTAGGCTATTAGTAGTTAAGTTTTTGAAGAGTCAAAAGTTATATGCAGATTTTTGACTGCAGAGAATTGGTGTCCTTAACTCCCACATTGTTCAACGATCAGATGTGTTTCCAAATACTGTATTTATACTATACTGTGAATGTTGAATCGATGCCTCTTAAGAGAGGACATGAATAGATATCTTTGCATAACTAACACTCAATACACTCCATTCTTGACTTCCTATCCTCTCATTTTATTTAATTTCTCAGTTTGTACTCATTTTTCATGGACCCTTAGACTGTTTCCATATCTTGGCTATTGTAAAGAATGCTGCAATGAACATGGGGTACATATATCTTTTTGAGTTAGTTTTGGGTTTTTTGTTGTTGTTCTTGTTTTGGTTTTTGTTTATTTGTTTGTTTGGCTTTTGATAAATACCCAGATGTGGAATTACTGGATCATATGGTACTCCTATGTTTTTAATTTTTTTTAAAGTTTTTGAAGAACGTCCATATTGTTTTCCATAGTGGTTGCACCAATTTATATTCCCTCTAACAATGCACAAGCACTCACTTTTCTGCTTATCCTCACCAACACTTATTATTTCTTCTCTTTTTGATAATAGTCACTCTAACAGATGTGAGGTAATATCTTATGATTTTGATTTGCATTTCCCCAATGATTAGTGATGTTCAGAATTTTTTTCATGGACCTGTTATATTTTCAATCTGGACACACATGTCTTCAGTTTAGGGAAATGTTCCTAAATGTTTATTTGATAAAATCCTTCCCCTCATTTCCTTTGTTTCCATTTTCTGACACTCCTTTAGGTATTTGACACCTCTGTGACCTCCAATTTTCTTTCCTATTATTCATCTCTTTGTTGTGTTGGTTCTATGCCTCAACTTTTTCTCCCAACTTTCTACTTAATTTTTTTTTATGTTGTCATATCACTAATTTCTAGGAGCTCTTTCTTGAGCTCTCTGTATCCTTTCTTTTATACACCATGTCTTTTAAATGGATGTAGAATTTTTCCTGTAATACAAATTATAACATTTTTTTCCAGTTTTTTTCTATGTACTTTTTTTTTTCTATGCATGTTTTTGTTTCCCTTTTTTTTTCTCCTCCTTGTTTGCTTTGTTTATTTTATAATATGGCTTTTCCTTAATTGTGCTGACCTCTTGCTGACCTTTATATTAAAAATAAAATACCCAAAAAAGGGGCACCTGGGTGGCTCAGTGGGTTAAGCCTCTGCCTTCGGCTCAGGTCATGATCTCAGGATCCTGGGATAGAGCCCCTCATTGGGCTCCCTCCTCAGTGGGGAGCCTGCCTTCCCCTCTCTTTCTGCCTGCCTCTCTGCTTACTTATGATCTCTCTCTCTGTCAAATAAATAAAATCTTTAAAAAATAAAAAATAAAATAAAATAACAAAAATAGAACTTGAATCTGTACAGCAGAAGCAGTACTTGTCAAGTGGGTTTTCTTCCTTTATGAAATAAGATTCTGTCTCTCCCTATTTTTCTCTGTTTCTCCCTATTTCTATCCATCTCTCTTTCCTTTCTCTCTCTCTCTCTCCCTTATCCTTTTCTTCTTAGAATATGAAAGGCCCAACTCACTTTTTTTGTTGTTGTTGTTGTTAAGATGAGGAAATACAAGTCTTTATCCCTATATACAAAACAAAACCAAAGGTTAGTTCCATTTTATGCCATTGGTGGGAAGATTGCAAAACAGAGGAAGGGAATGGGATAGTGAGGGAAGGAAAGAAGAAACTAAAGGGAAGATGATTAGAGAAATGGAGCAGATTCCAAGTTCTGAGAAATTGAGAAGTCTCCTAGTGGTATATTACCCTGGGTTGTAGATTTGATGGTGACATCACCAGTTATCTACAGTCTTTAGACTCTTGTTTAAATTATTTGATTTTTTTTTTTTTTATATTCCCCCTGAGCCAAGTAAGACACAGACTATAGTGAAGAAAATTATTTTTGGATTACAGTAGCTTAGACCCAAGCTTGATGTCCTCATAACATGCCTACCAGTTCCTTCTGAATTAATGTAGCCCTAATCTTCATTTGTGAAGACAAAGAAAACCTTCTTTTCAACCAAATATAAAATGGTAGATGGGTATAGTATCCTATGTTTGGAGTAAAATATAAATTTACATTTGTTTAATTGTAATTAAAGTATTTATGACAATAAAATGAGTGTAAGGATGCATTCAAAGAACATATCACAGGTAACTTGGAAAAATATATCTTAGAGGGGAGAGAAATCAAACCGACAATTTTAAACTGTTTTTTTTTTTAAAGATTTTATTTATTTATTTGACAGAGAGAGAGATCACAAGTAGGCAGAGAGGCAGGCAGAGAGAGAGAGAGGAGGAAGCAGACTCCCTGCTGAGCAGAGAGCCTGATGCGGGGGAGGGGGGGCCGTTGATCCCAGGACCTGAGATCATGACCTGAGCCAAAGGCACAGGCTCTAACCCACTGAGCTACCCAGGTGCCCCTAAACTTTTTGACTCCTGTTCCTTGTAACTCCTTCTGGTGACATGGAGAATATGAAAATCTGCTATTTTCAGGGACTGACATAATCTTTTTTCTTAAACTGCTAAAGGAGAATTATATATCATATAGCATTCTCTTTCATATAATCTACTCCATTCACTACTAAGAAATTCATTCTGGGACAGCCGAATGGATGCTATATTTGATTATGTATTATTCACCTTGTTTTTAGGAAGAAAAATAAAGCAAGTGTACTGACAGTTGTACAGTGAATGTTTTCAGGAATTAATCTAGATTTTACTTGAGTACACATGGGAAATGGTATATTTATGGGCTATTTGCAGTGGCAAATTATTGAAGCATTCATTTGTTTTTATATAGCAATAACAAATTAATACTGACATAACATTCTTACAGATTGTATGATTTCATTACTTTGTTTAATTTTTGCAAAAACCCGTTTAGAAAGTATTATCTCCATTTTACAAAACTGGAAACTGATGTTGATTCACAGTTCTTGTATATTGCCTTACACTACACCTAGTAAATGTCAGAGTCAACAGAAGTCTTGTGGTTCTAAATCCTATTCTATTTTCATGTAAATTAAATCACCTATGACCTAGTTTGTAGTTTGATAAGTTTATATAAAACTTGATTTTATGAATTTTCCATATTCCATCCAGTTGAAATAACATGTACTTTCTCATTCTAGAAATCAAAAAAACAGGTTTAAAAGTGCATGTTCTAAGTGTGATGAACATTTGAAATTGGACAATCTAAAACAACCAGAGATATAGAAGATAAAGATATGCTTAACATCAAGGACGAGGCTTTGATGCATAGTAAATGGAAGTTATTATAATTTTGTAAAGTGTCCAAAAAATTTGAAATCTACTATGAGGAAAATGGTTTCATTTTACAAACTTGATTCTCTACCTGGTTTCGGTTTAGTTTTTTCACACTTTGGAAGAGTAATAAAAGGAATATATATATTTTTTCTGTGCTAGAACCAAGAGCTTGGAACTGGTACACTGGAAATATTTTACCTGACAGGTGTGCTAAATGAAAGTCTCAAGTTTCACTCATTTCTAGGATCAAAGTGAAGAACTCAAGATTCGTTTTTAGGGAATCATATCTACTTTCAAAACCTCCCTCTGATTGTCTGCTAAAGTTTAATAACTAACCGATCTTTCACTTCCATAAGATTCTGTTGAAATGACAAAATTCTACCTCCTGGTCTCTGAAGGGTGGTATTCTGCAAGTGTAAAGTTTCCCTTAACCTCCAAAAAATAATTGGGTTAATCCAGCCTACCACAAGTGTGAAATTGGAGAGCTGCTTGCTAAGATTGAATGTGATATTGTCAAATATCATGTGAGAGCTGCTTGTCTGATCATGTCACCACCGCACAAAATAAGTCTGACTACAAAGGATAAAAGAATGATTATTCCAATATTCAGACATCTTTCCTTGTCAACTTTGAGCAAATAGGAAAAAAAATATTTCATGTGATTCTATCCATTTTCTTGGGAAGTCATTTATCCGGTTATTATGTTAGTAGGAGAGCAACTATGGTAGAAGAAACCTTTCATTCCTATTACCTATAAGTTTAAATATAAAATTTTAATAATTGTTTTTCTTTCTAAAGCACCCAATATAAGAAAAGGAAATATTGGAAATTTTTTTTATGAAACATATTTGTGAATCATAAAATTCTATATAAAACTGAAGTTATTAACTACTGCTGCTTCTGATCTTTCATTTTAAGGATTAAAAAATGACTGGAATTTACAATTACTGACAAATATAGTGGGCGTTATATAAAAAAAATTGCTTTTTCTCTTTGCTTGTTAAGAGCAAGATGACAAGGGGCCCGACGTGTCACATGATCTGTTCTGTTACTATGTGTGTGGTTTTGAGAGGTCCTCAGGCCTTTACAGCTTTATTTTTATTTTATTTTATTTTATTTTATTTTATTTTATTTTATTTTATTTTATTTTATTTTATTTTTTATTTTAAGATTTTGTTTATTTATTTGACAGAGAGGAGAGAGAACACAAGTAGGCAGAGAGAAAGGGGGAAGCAGGCTCCCTGCTGAGCAGAGAGCCTGATGTGGGGCTCAATCCCAGGACCCTGAGATCATGACCTGAGCCAAAGGCAGAGGCTTCACCCACTGAGCCACCCAGGCACCCCATCTCTACAGCTCTCTTAATAATTAAAATGGGGATACTGAACTTAATGATATCCAAACACCTGATTCCAACATACTATGTTCCTGTGACATCTCTACCTTATTACAAAGAAATGTAAAGGTGCTGGATACCACAATAACTTTTTTTCTTACATTATTTCAATAAAAGTATAGTGAAAGCAAACTGATAAGTTCGGGCTGCTTTCAAAACATAAAGGAAAAAGGCTGACAGCTTTTGAGAACCTCTTTGCTTTCAACTAGAAGCAAGTATAGAAACCTTGCTCTCTGGCCCTGAATGTCATAATATTGCTATGTTTAGGGTCACTGAAATGTCTGATAAGGCTGTCGATTAAAAATGTGGATCATTGGGCCATAACTGCTGTTATAGGGCGAAGGGTGGTTTGGAAAGTATGGAATACATCCCAAGAGAATAGTTTGGCTTATTAACAAATTAACAGAATTTCAAATTATAATATGTATAGTCATATGCAGTAATTCATTTCTTATTTCTTTCTGCATTTTGTTTTATTTTAAAAATTCCTTTTCATTTGTAATACTTCATAAAATGCTGAATTTAGAATTCTAAAGGGACTATCAATTAATATTGCAGATGATATTATTTACAAACCATTCTGTGTGCCATACAAGTTCTTTGAAAATGATTTGATAGTCACTAAAATGGCTATCATTCATCTTTCAAAATCTGTAATACCTGGAAGTTCTATGTGACCTTTAGAAAACGACATCCACAAAACTGTTCCTTCTACTTTCCTAATAGTTTCTAGAAGAAATATTACCAGACCGAGGTAAAATAGTTTAACTTCCATAGACCAAATTCCTGTCACAACAAAGAAAAAGGCAAATGCAATTAGTCTAAAAAAAGCTCAGCCATGATATCTTAGAGTTTAAAGGAATAACCCTTAGGCATTAGCTCACATCATTTCTTATCCCCTGCTTCATAGACAGATCTCATTTAATATGGCTGACATGTTCCATAGACTCTACTTAACTGCCATAGCACAGGAAAAGTCACTACATTGTTAGAATGCGATTCACTTGCTGTAAAGCTCGGCCATTCAATACTTGCTTATGTTAACCAAATACCTGTGTATCTGTAACTCACACTATTCTTTTTTTTTTTTTTTAAGAAGACTTTTATTTATTTATTTGACAGAGAGAGAGAGAGATCACAAGCAGGCAGAGAGGCAGGCAGAGAGAGGGGGGGAAGCAGGCTCCCCGCCGAGCAGAGAGTCAGATGCGGGGCTCGATCCCAGGACCCTGAGATCAGGGCCCGAGCCAAAGGCAGAGGCTTTAACCCACTGAGCCACCCAGTCGCCCCCACACTATTCTGAAGTCGAAGTAAATACATCTGTGCGTTCTTCATATCTACCTAGTAGCATTTTGAGGTTTTGTGCTTTTCTTGCCTAGAACAACAACAAAAACATAAACAGTGGACTTGTCCAAATTGTTTTCCTCACAAAATGAATAGTCAGGTATAAGGCTTGGTATAAACTCAGTGTCTCAAAGATCCTACACCTAAAATCTCTGCCTTTATCTCCATGTTGGTGGCAGAGGCTCCACTTCGGCACTCCAGTTGGAGGGGAGAGAGAACGATACAAGTTCATGAAGTAAGCCTGGTCTTTTAAGGTCTTTCCTTAAAAAAGTCTTGCCCCCCAATTTTTGCTTATATCTTATTGGCCTTTGCTAAAATGGGGTTTGAGAAAAGAATTTTTATACCTGGTCACATAGCCATACCCAATGAAATTGAGATTCTGTTAATAAAGAAGTAGGGGGAAATCAGTGTAGCAAAGGACAGGCTCTGCTGCATTAACCTTCTATTTTAGGACAGCTACAAAATCCCAAGTTTTCTCTTTCCCCGACGAAAAGCAATTCTAGCTACCTTAAACATTCTTTCTGAGATCCCTCATTAAGAGCAGCATCATCTTAAGGTGCTTTCTTAATACATGGCATGCAGAACTGGGTATAAGATTACATTTGGTCATATTGCCAGCATTATCTTTACCTATGGTTACTGCTTTTCTACTCAGACAGCCTCACACCTAAGAAATCTCTTTTATTTTATTATTATTAGTACTACTACAACTACAACTACTACTACTACTACTACTACTACTACTATTGGTAGTAGCTGTTTGGATTAAATTGAATGTGTAACCAACCAAAGACATCTCAAATTTTTCACATGGAATCAAGGAAAGCTAGGATTACCCTATCCCATTTTATTTTTTAATCAACTTTATTGAGATGTAATTTATATATGATAAAATGCACCTGTTTTAAATGTAAAATGTGTTGAGCTTTGGCAAATATAAACAATTGTGTAACCACCACACTGAACACAATCTAAAACATTTCATTACCCCAAAATGTTCTCATGCTCTTTTCTTATTAATCTTACCACTACTTATCCTAAGAAACTACTGATCAAAATTCCATTACCGTAGCTTTATTTTGTCAATTTTGGAACTTCGTATAAATGGAATCATACATATTTTTGTGAATCGGACATCTTTTGTGCAACATATTTTTTAGAATTCACTTGTGCTACATATATCATTAATTTGTTTCTGAATGTTGCTAAGTGTGTGCTGGTGTTTGCAACATACCACAGTTCACTCATCCATTTTCTTAATGATAAACATTTTGATTATTTCCAGGTTGAAGCTATTACAAATCAACCTCATATAAAGGTTCACTTAATAAATCTTTTTGAAAATGAGGTCTTCATTTCTCTTAGCAAATACTGATTAGTAGAATCACTGGGTCATACAGTAAGTGCATGTTTAACTTGCTAAGAAAATAGCCAACCAGTTTTCCAGAGTGGTCGTAACATATCACACTCCCACTAGTAATATATAACCGTCCGCTGGCTCCACATCCTTAAAATACTTGTACCGTCAGTCTTTATTTTAACATTCTAGAATATGTGTACTTGTCTCTCATTGTAGCTTTAATTTACATGCTCCTAATAATCAATGATTTTGAGCATCTTTTTATGTGTTTATTGGCATAATAGGAATAAAGTAATTTTTCTTTTCCCTTGTGGCTATTAAGTTGGTCAACAGAATTTGGTGAACTTTCCTTTCCTTATTTATTCACCTTAATGTTGTTGAAAATTAACTAACTGCATAAGGTTGAGTCTATCAGCCAGACTGTTTTAGTGGTCTTATTTGTCTATTCCTACAACCTTATAACTATAGTGATTACACTGGATTTGTAGTTAAGTCTTGAAATATATATATATAGAGAGAGAGAGAGAGATGAAGAGAGAGAGAGAGAGATGTACTCCAAATTTCTTTTCTGCTTTAAAATTATGTTGGCTTTTTAATACCTTTTGAATTTCAATATAAATTCTAAAATAAACTTGCCAGGTGAGGGGGTGAAGAAACATTTATCACGCAAATGGATGTCAAAAGAAAGTCAGTCTGAATAGCAATACTTACATTGGACAGACTAGATTTTTTGTCTTATACTGTTTTTATTCTGCTTTGGTATCAGGGTGGTACTGGACTCATGGAAGGATTTTGACTGTGTTCCCTCTATTCCATTATATGTAAGATTTTGATAAAGATTGTCATTATTATTTTTTTAATGTTTGGTAGAGTTCACCAATGAAACCATGTGGTCTTGGACTTTTCTATGCTGAGAGATATTTGTTCCCAATTCAACTTTCATTCTTGTTATTGGTCTAAGAAATTTTCCTACTTTTTGGATTCAAGATTCATGATTCAATCTTGGTGACTTGTGCATTTTTAGGAATTATCTGGTTTTTTTTCCCCCAGATTATCAGATTTGTTAGCATATAACTGTTTAATCTTTCTTCTGTTGTATGGTTTTCTCTTCCATTTCACATTTTAGTTTTTGGGTCTTTCTTTTCTTTTTTTGTTAATGTTGTGAAAGCATTGTCAGTTTTTTTCTCCTTTTTTTTTTTTCTTAAGCTGATCATTACTTTCAAGAAGAAAATAAAATGAATAAACTTGCCAATTTCTATAACTTAACAAATTAGTGTTTTGATTAGGATTGTGTTAAATGCATAAAGCGATTTGGGAAGAATTGAACTATTAACAGTGTTGTGTCTGCCAGCTTATCAACCTGGTAAATCTGTTCATTTATTTATGTCTTCTTTAACTTTTTTCAGTAATGTAAATTGGAAGCTCTGTTATTGTTTGTATACACATTTAGTGTTGTTAATGTCTTCTTGATAAATTGTCCTCCTTATCATTATAAAATATCCTTTTTTAAATCCCTGTTACTATATCTTGTCTTAAAGCTTATTTTGTCTGATATCACTATAGCCAAGCCAGCTCTTTCCATCTTTTTATTTTAATCAATTTATCCTTATATTTCAAGTGTGTTTTAGATAATACTTAGTGGATGCTGCTTCTTTATCCACTCCAACTTTTAATTTATAGGTTGTTACAATTTACATTTAAACTAAATGTTGATGCTTAGTATATATTTACCATATTCCTTTTTTCTATTTTTTATTCCATTCTTTGTCTCTTTCACCTCTTTCATATTATTTATTATTTAGTGTCCATTTTACCTCCTCGATTAGCTTATTAGTTATATACCTTTTTCCTGCCTTCTCCCCCCCCCACCATGTTGCTCTAAGGTTTAAAACTTGCATTTTTAACTTGTTTCAGTACATTCAAGTAAAATTATTCCATTTCATATGAATTTTAAGAACTTTACAACAATATACTTCTATTTGTCCCTCCTGTCCTTTGTGCTGTTATATAATATTTAATTGTGCAAATGCTATAGACCAGAAAATACATTGTTGTTATTTTTATGTTATACAGAATAAATTGTGGAAAAAAGTGTTTTATATATACCCACTTATTTATCAGTTCTAGATCGCTTCATTTTTTGTGTGTGCATCTGTTTCAATGTGGCAACTTTTTCCTTCACCCTAAAGGATATATATATATATAAATATATATATATATAATTATATATATAAATTTATATATGTAATTATATATATATATATATAGCACAAGTCTCCTAGTGGCCCTTTCTTTTCTCTCTCTCTTTCTTTCTCTCTCCCTTCCTTCCTCTCTCTCCCCTTCCCTCTCCCCTTTCTCCCTTCCTCCCTTCCTCCTTTCCTTTCTTCCTACCTTCCTTTCTTCTTTCCTTCCTTCTCTCCTTCCTTCTTCTGAAAATTGCTCTATTTTACCCTCATTTTATTTGTTTATTTATTTAATTTTTTAAAAGATTTTATTTATTTGACAGAAAGAGATCACAAGTAGGCAGAGAGGCAGGCAGAGAGAGAGGAGGAAGCAGGCTCCCTGCCCAGCAGAGAGCCCAATGCTGGGCTAGATTCCAGGACCCTGAGGTCATGACCTGAGCCAAAGGCAGAGACTTTAACCCACTGAGCCACCCAGGCGCCCCTATTTTACCCTCATTTTAAAAGATATTTTTATTGTAGAGTGCCTTTTCCCCTTTAATTATCTTTCATCACTTTAATGATACAATTCTGTTGACTTGTTTTTCAAATTGTTTCTGGTAAGTTATTTTTATGCTTATTTTCCTGTATGTGTAATATATCTCATCTTCTCAGAGAGTTGTAAGGAGATTATATTTAACATTTGTTTTAAGCAATTTGATTGTGATATGCCTAATTATACTTATCTTTATGTTTATCCTACTTGGCGTTCTTTAAGCTTTTTAGATTTGTGGACTTATTTTTCATTAAATCTTGAATTTTTTGTGCCTTTTTTTTTATTCAAATATTTTTCTCCTTCCCCACTTCAAAAATCTGGAACTCCAATTTGCATATATTAGATAGCTTGATATTCTCTACAGGTCACTGTGTCTTTCTTCTTTTATTTTAACCTTTCTTTTTTTACCTTTTTCAATTTTGGCTCTATTACTATGACTTTAAATTTAATATTCCCTTTTGCAGTTTCTAATCTTTTAAACCCTTCCAGTAAGTTTTCCATTTTGAATATTGTGAGTTTTGGTTTTAGGGGTTTACTTGATTTTTTTGGTCCCTATTTCACTGCTCATTACATCCATCTTTTTCTTACATCCTTGTATTTGTTTATAATTATTTTTTTGTTTGTTTGTTTGTTTTTCAAGTACCTTCATTTTCTTTTTCATTTTGCATCTTGTTTCTATTTCCTTATTTTTCTCCCGGTTATGTGTTACATTTTTCTGCTTCTTCACATTGTAGCTGTTTTTGGTTGGCTGGTGAACCTTTTGACTGCTACATGGATACATATATGGATTTACTGTATTTCTTTGAAATATGCTGTGCTTTGTACTGGCAGGCAGTTTATTCATTTGTGTGTACAGTTGTCTTTCACTTTGTGTTTCCTGATGGGGATTCTTGACCTGGCCTCGTAGAGTCTCACCCTGTGGGTACACAGGTCAGAATGCATCTGACATCACAAGAAGACCTTTATGCAGATAGCTGGAGCTCCTTCTGTGTAAAGCTCCTCCTTCCCTGTATTCTCGCCTACAAAACCCAGCAACCTCCACATTATCTGGTGCTGAAAATATCTGATGTCTTTCTTTACAGCTGAGCACAAATACTGTGCTTCTTAATCTTCTGAAGAGTATTTCTAGGCAAAAAAACTTGGACAATCTTACATTTGATTCCTTTTTTCAAGGTTCACAGTTATCACTGCCTGAAAAATAATGGTTGTCAAGTTTTCTAGTTGTGATAGGAGGGCTAATCTTATACTTGTTACTTTGTCATGTGGCTGGTAGTCGATGTCTTTTAGGCACTTCAACTCAGAACTTCACATTAACTCTAGTATTTTTAACCTTATAGTTTGAAATCCATCTTTCAACAAGTCTACATTATTTTTTTTATAAGATTTTATTTATTTCTTTGACAGAGAGACAGCAGGAGAGGGAATACAAGCAGGGGGAGTGGGAGAGGGAGAAGCAGGCTCTCTGCCAAGCAGGGAGCCTGATACTGGACTAGATCCCAGGACCCTGGGGTCATGACCTGAGTCAAAGGCAGCCACTTAAATGACTGAGCCACCTAGGGGCCCAAGTCTACATTATTTAACTCTTGATTATGGCATTAGCTGATTCTCCAAGTTTTTCACTGGCTAGATATTTTTAAGTGTCTAACTTATTTCTGTACTTGAGAACAGGCCTGTGAAGAGTGACCAGGCTGAGTGTAAATAAAATGCCACAACTCCTTGTAATTAATAAGAGTGTGGATTTGTTGGAAAAATTGCCTCGGTCCAAATTTTGGATCCACTACTTAATAGCTTATGGCTTTGGGCAAATGACGCAACCTCTCTGTACTTCTCTTCTCTGTAAAATGGGTTTAATTAGAACACCTAGCTCATAGAGATGTTGTGAGGAATAAATGAGTTAATATATATGCAAAGTACACAGAAAAATGTCTGCCTCACACACTTTATTATTAATTCTGACCCATATGTAAACTATCCATATTTTGACCTCTTATCTACCTGTCTAATTTTAATTTAGCTTTTCTCATATCTCATGTGGCTTCCAATAACAATTCTCTACAACTTAGATTTTAAGTGCCCATTTTTGTGAATCTTCCTCAAAGGCATATCTGACTGGGTATGGCATCACCAAAGCTCTAATCCAGAGGGTTTTATATTTTCACCCAAATTATTGAGTAATATATATAATCAAAAAGTACCAGGAACTCAATGTTGTGGGATGACACAATAAGCTAAGAGCTGGGTTATGGAAGGTAGTATGTATTTACCCGGAAAGACCTTTCAAAATACCTATGTCCATGTGCATTTTCATTCTTCCATCACTATCTGCCTCATCCACCCAACAAGGTGGCTCTAGCATGAGTTATTTTGAAAAGTAGTTCCATGTGTTTTTGATACTCATTTCCCCTCTCCTCTAAGCACAAGAACCGTAGCAGCAGAGCTCTTTCGCTAGCTTGGCATTTTTTTTTTTTTAATTTTTTTTTAGCTTGGCAATTTTTTTAGCACTAATATTTAAGAAGCCATGAATTTACCTTACTGTTTTATCATTTAAGTTTCATTTTTCAATTTTGTATGAAGATACCACGTAACAAAACTAATTTCTCACTGAAACCCCTTTATACAATATCAATGCATCCTGTCTACCAACTGATTAAGCTTATGAAAATGGGGAAAAAGAGGAAATTTTGATCTTTTCATAGTGAGTTAGTTCACCCTGTACTTTAGAAATCAGTCCTTCTTTCTAGATATTCAGAAGTCATATATTTGGTAACATACTATAGACTTTTATGTAAAGCTTTAAATGTTTTATGAAACTGCTAATGGCATATTGTCTGTGTTTATGCAGACCTACTTGATGTCATTTCTTTGACTATCACATTTTTTACTTTACAGAATATAGCAACTCTCCTTTGGAATACTAAATATAATGAAATCTCAATATTATTTAAGTCAAAAATTTGAAGCAGTGTTGATTTTTAAATCTTTAACATCTTTTTCTTAATGTTGATATTTCTCATTTATGAGGAGGCAGATGTTGGAGAATTAATAAAAGTTACCTTTTACCATGTAAGGCATTAGTTATGAGACTATATCTCATTTTTAATATTATATAAACTGTTTAAAAAAATAGATTTTATGCTGAATAACTCGAAAATGTATTTTATTGCAGAATGGACATACTTTGCCATCATTTTATATCTTAGACCAATTTACTAAAATGTAATTTAGTATCTACTATTATAAGCCTCCTATAATTATAATCGAGGAATAAATTGTTTTCTTATGCATTTTTAAAGTAATTTTGGTGATGAAGTTCTTTTTCCAGGTGGTGATTTAAAACATTAATATGTCTATAGCTGTTTTCTACACAACACAATTATTTTAGTTCCATTTGGCAATTCAAATTTGTTTGGAGAAAGAAAGCAGACAAATATAAGATATATTTCTCCCATATAAAGTAGTAATAAATTGATTTTGCTTTTTTATCTAAAAATATTTTCTGCATTTGACATTTTCCTAAGTTTATGACTCTTTATACTCGTCTCAAAAATCCATATTTATTAGAGATGATTCATAATAATCTTCTAACATAAAGAAATATACCAAATTTTAATATTTAGCTTAGTCAGTATGTTTAAGTACTCTATTTAATGGAGAATATATTTTAATTTTTTTAGTATGTTTGCTTATTGAATATCCATAAGAATAATATGCTAGAGCTGTAAGTGATACTGTGTTTCAGTTCTCTTAAATGAGAGCTCCCAATGTAAATGGTCTGGTTTAAAGAGTTAGAACTTTTTATTTTTCTTTTGTCATAGAAGATGACTGGTTTGGAGAAGTTAGTTTGAGTAGGTGTGAAATAAGAGTATAAATTTCTGTTTGACATCTGTCTCATTTGTGGAGCTACAGGTGACTGCAGAATTGGGGCAGTGAGGACAGCAGCAATATTGGCAGCAACAGTCTGACTATCAGAATTTTGATGACACCTGTCAGTGTGATGAGATTGCTCTATTTTGAAGGATGATCGTCAGTGCCCTACTTTTCCTATTAACCCACTTACTACCACACTGTTCACTTGCCTTCTCTTGGACTAACTGCTGTGTCTTGTCCTATCTTTGATACAAAATCTTAAACACTTTCGGTGGAAGCCCTTAATTTAGGATATTGGTACTGCAGGAGGGGAGTGCCTTAGAGAACTGAAGTACTATTATATTTTTCCACCTTCCAGGATAAAAGCATGCTGTTTGGATAAGAGTGGAAAATGATTCAGGGAAAATGTCCTAGATAAAAATAGATAAATAAATGAAGTCAAATGGAAAGGAATCTTTCCAAATGATTCATGAAACAAAATATCATTATTTTGTACTTAAAAAAAAAAAATTGAAGAGTTTGAAGAGTAAACATGTGCCAGGTGGTCTAAAACAAAAATCCCCAGGCTTGTGAAATAAAAATTTATAGCAGGAATCTTTCTTTTTGCTTAGTATGATGTTTAAGAACATAATGAGCGTTTTCAAAACTTATGTACATCAAACTTAGAATATATTAACATCTCATATAGAACCTTGCCACATATTCTTTATTAAATTAAGAAAAGAATGATAACTCAACTATACAATGTCCCATATTTGAAGGAAAATATCCCTTTTTCAGCAAAACACTACAATATTGTGATTGATAGATTTAAAATAATATTTTAAAGCCAGAAATCTGAATTTAATAGGACCATAATTAATTTATTCTTAGACATCAACATATAGCTTACTTAATGTGGTTTCTTACAGCAGATCTAAACTTTCATTTTGGAATCAATTTCCACTGTCTAAAACAAACATAGGTTGGCAAACTGTGATCCACTGCTTGTTTTGAAAATAAGTTTTATTCAAACATAACCATGCACATTTATTCATTAAGGTCTATGATTTCCATGATAAAACAACAGAGTTGAGTAGTCATTAACAGAAAATAACAAAAAATATTTACTATCTGGTATTTACAGAAAAAGTTTGTTGATTTCTGGCCTAAGTCACAAAACCATATCCATTGAAGCTTAAGTTTATTATAGTCTAAAAAAATTGAGTATTATATAACATTTATGTTCAATATTTGTAATTTAGAAATTTTACAGATAAATAGTGTACCTTTTTGAGTTTTATGGAAAACTTGTGGTATGTTAAAAACAAAATTTTGTAGTTGAATGGGGACTAGATAGTCTCTTTTCCCCTACGTAAGAATCAGTAAAATGTCAGGAAAATAAGGATATGAAAATTCATTCAATGAACTAATTTTTAAAATCCAACATTTTCTAATGTTTTTCCTTCTCCCACCATAAGCCAATTTTTAATATTTTGCAGGACATTAATGTTCTCCAAAAGAAAATGCTAAAAATGCTATCTTGAAAAACATGTATTTCTAAAATGTGAAGACATTTAGGTCAAAGTACCTCAACTGAATTCACAGAATCATAGATTGTAGGTTTAGAGGAAGCATATAGTTTATTTAACCTAATTCCTAATCTTATTAATCTTCCTGATTCTAATCCTAATCAGATTACAGAAAAATAAACTTAATTATTCAAGTATGCTGGTCTTGTTTACCTGTATGAGAGATAGCTACTGGTGAATACCTTAAAGTTTAACAAAATGGATTTGATGGATTGTTTATGTGTATGTATGTTGGCTTCATTCACTGTAATTGAGAGGCATCATTATGCCATGGTAAATGCTGAAACAATTGTGGTTTTTCATATTGCATTAAATCTGTTAGTGGTATAATTAGTTTTAATAGGATATTTATGAGTCCCTAACTGACTCCAGATTACTTTAGAACTAAGCACTGAATGTACCCTCTACAAGTTTTGTTGTTTTAGAGGTGATATAAGTTTAATTATGCAGATAATCCAAGTGGATTTTTATTTTGCCTCTGGGATTTCACTTTCATTTTAATGGCTGGAATTCTTCTTATCACTATGTGTGAATAAGATTAATTGAATCTAGAATGATGATTTTAATATTTGTATAATGGAATAAATTTAGTAAGAGAGTTGGCATCTATGTATTGGTCAAAATTATTGAATCTGATGAACCCTGATGAGTACAAATTCGAAAACCAACTATTCCCTTCCACTTAACATTGTATTTTAAATGTAGCCACTCTTTTATGAACTGTAGTTGATTTTAAAATTTAAAAAATATATACTTTCCACATTTATTCATGTATTAAATATTTATTGAAAGCATAATAGGTGCCCTATTAAAATATAAATTCTACGAGGGAGAGATCTTGTTTGGAGGCCTGCTGTTTCCCTATTGCCTTACATATGGTTACTCAAAACTATATACTGAGAGAATGAATGGTTTAAAACACTGAAGCTTCAATAGCATAACATGAAACAGTCTCAGTAGTCAAATTGCTTAGAGATTAAAGACATTTGTAGCACTGTGTAGAAAATACACAAGAGGTAAATATAAGGGACTATGAGATCACTTAAGAGGAAGCTAATCCACATCTTAAATGAGGGGGCTGTGAAAGCTACCTTGCAACCCCAAATTTACTTTTTGATTCTATGGGTTTCTCTATTCCAGGAATTTGATTTAAATGGAATAACACAACATATTACATACATTAATAGAATAATCCAATATGTCACCTTTTGATACTGGTTTCTTTCATTTAATATATTTTCGAGGTTCCTTCAAGTTTTGGCATGTATCAGTACTTCATTCCTTTTTATGGTCAAATAATTGTCCATTATGTGGTTTATCCATTCATTAATTGGTAAACATTTTTCCTACATTTGCATATTATGAGTAATGCTAATATAAACATTGGTGTACAAGGTTTTTTGGGGGGTATGTGGATGTATCCTTTTAATTCTCTTGGGTATATAACCAGGAGTGGAATTATTAGATTATATTTTACATTTAAACTTTTTGAAGAACTTCAAACTGTTTTCCAAAATGGCTGCACTATTTTACATTGCCACCAAAAATATATGAAAATTCCAGATTCTTTACACAAACACTTATTATCTGTCTTTTATTACAGCCTACTAGGGTTAATTTTTGTAAGTGGAAGATGTCTTTTAATTTGTGGATAAGTGTTTATAAGAAGCTGTGGTTAATTATGTAAATATTATCTTCACCTGGGAAGAAGGGTTCCTAAAGAGATGAACTTTTTTTTTAATTAGAAGAATATACATTTGAAATAGCCTTTCAATATACATCGTTATCTGAAGATTTACAAAACTGAGTTAAAGAATCACTGTTATAAGTAAATCATTTTAGAATTAAGAAATATAACAATATTAATTTGTTCAAAGGATCACATTCAAATTAATATTTCATATGTTTTGGATAAAATTTTATGTGCTATAAAATGTTTTATTTTTATATGGATGCAGTGATTTTTTCCATAAGTAGTCTCCCTTAGTAGACAGACCCCTTTTTATTTTTTATTTTTTTTATTTATTTTTTTTAAGACTTTATTTATTTATTTGACAGAGAGAGCGAGAGAACACAAGTAGGCAGAGACGCAGACAGAGAGAGAAGGGGGAAGCAGGCTTCCTACTGAGCAGAAATCCCGATGGGGGGCTCGATCCCAGGACCCTGAGACCATGACCTGAGCCGAAGGCAGAGGCTTTAACCCACTGAGCCACCCAGGCACCCCGACTGACCCCTTTTTAAAGACAGTAGTTCTCTTTATGTGTTTTTGAGAGCTGTGAAGGGTCTAGCTCTCAACTTAGTGTGCCACAGATTCATGGATGCTCATGGATGCTGGCAGAAGGCACAGGGTCTTCAGTCACACAAACAACTCTGTTACTTTCTACAGTAGCAATAGCCAGAATATCAGCGTTTTCTCATGCCAATTTCCCAATCCCCATTTGTTCAAGATGACTTGAAGAGAGACAGGTGCCATCAGCACACACAATGCATGTCACCCAGGAGGGACCTCAAGCTTGAGAGCAAGACACTGTTTTTATCTTTCATGGCTGTTTACTATATAGCCATTTTGAAATGATAGCCCAGAGCAAAGGCAGTCAGTGCATCTACTTGTAGGATATTTGAAAGTGTGAGAGACCCATGGAGAGATGACTTAAAAGAGTTGTTTTGACCATAAAGAGTCTCTCAAAGTCTCTTGTACCTAGCAAGTTATCAGTGAATGTTGGTTGACTTAAGTTTTCTTTTTGCTATGCTGAAGATATCAACAGGAAGAATTTGCAAAAGAAATACTTACAGATTTCTAGGAATGCTTTCCTTCTTATAATAATAACAAATCTCCTGGGGCCCAGGGTTGCTCAGTCAGTTAAGCATCTGACTTCAGCTTGGGTTGTGATCCTGGGGTCCTTGGATTGAGCCCCTTCCATAGTGGCTCCCTGCCAAGCAGGGAACCTGTTTCTCCCCCTCCCTTAGCCCCTCCCCCAGCGCCTGCTCTGTCTCTCTCATTCTCTCTCTTGAATAAATAAATAAAATCTTAAAAAAATAACAAATTTCCTATGTTATGACTTCTCTGTGATCATTGCTAAAAGAAAACTAATTTATGTTTATAAAAGTAATGTGTAATAAATATGCCACTTTGTTGAGTATGAAGTCAACTAAGATCAATAAGGGGGAATAAAGCAAATTATTTTTTAATTAATTGCAGCAACCTGGAGTACTTGCATGAAGTTTTTCTCAACTATATGCAGACCTGTAATTGTTTTCATTTCTTTTGTATTAATTTAAAAATACCAAAGATAGGGGTGCCTAGGTGGCTCACTAGGTTAAGTGTCTGCCTTTTGGCACATGTCATGATCCCTGAGTTTTGGGATGGAGCCCTGCATTAGACTCCCTGCTCAGCGGGGAGTCTGCTTCTCCTTCTCCCTTTACCTGTCCCCCCAACTTGTGCTCTCTCTCTCTCTTTCTCTGAAATAAATAAATGAATCTTAAAAAAATACCAAAAATATTTCCCCAAAGTATTTCAGCTGGAGGAGTGAAGAGAACCCATTAATACCCTTGTTCAGACTGCAATAAATCAGTCTGTGTTAACTACCTCCTCATTGATCTATAAATAACTAATGGGAAACTAGCTAATGGGAAACTATAATCCATAGAGTACTTATTTTCTTTTCTCTTTAACTGAACTGTTATCAAACCATGTTTTCCCTCTCCCATACTTAGGTAATTAACTTTTTGTAACCTAAATGCAGGGAGTCATAAATATATCTCCTTATTTGTTTCATAGTACTGTGCTACCTGTCTTTAGAATTTAATATATCACACTTATTTTATTCATAATAATCTTTGAATATTTTTGTTCAACCAGCTTTGATATATTTTTGTTCAGTGAGTTTCTAGCTGATGTTTAACTATTTTATTGACAATAACTAAAATTAATATTTTTATTTTACTTTGCATGTATCTACCAAACAAATACATTTATTATTACTACTATTGAAGAAGAAGAAAAGAAAGAGGAAAGAGAGAGGCAGAGAGGAAGGAATTTATTATGCCTTGTATTTACTAAGCCAGTTTGGGCTTCTTTGATCCCTATATGCTCCTCTAAATGCTTACACATTACATATTTAAATATGTGTCTAGGATTTTTCTGAAGATAGTTTCCTCAGAATACAGTTTCCTTAATGTATTGGTTTTCTTGCTTTGAAAATTCAAATATTTGGTTTTATTTGTTCAAATGAATATCTATAGCCTCTCCCTCACACCTCCACTGGAATTATTCCCCATTGATTAGTTCATTTACTTTGAAGAAATTTTATTTCTAATGAGCCATTTTCTCTTTTGGAGTTTCTTCATTTAATTTTCCTCTGAACTTTAAGAAATCTGGTTTTCTAAAATCTAGGTCAGGCATGATGGGAAGATGATGTCTTGAGTCTGTATTCATTACCCCTCTCCCTCTGAATTCTATCCTGGAATTACCAAACTAGAGAAGAGGACACAGGTTGCAAAGGAGACCTTTAAGTTTTTCAGGACAAAGTACCATCTCTTTACCATCCTGTGAGAGAGGAAGAAGACCATAGATCCTAGAAAGGCCTCTGCCTCTTGGGAGGTCCTCAAGCAAAGAAGTTAGGTGGCTTTACTGCCTAAGGCATTTCCTGTGATAAGAGGATCTCTTCAGCATTCCTAGAGGAATATCCCTCAGCCATTTGCTTCCTGCAGCCTTAGGAAAAGCCCCAGGTATTTTTAACACCACACACTGGGACCAGGAAAAACTTATTCTATTCCCAGTGCTTTGGTTAAGACCAAACTAAATGCCCATCAAAGGGAAAATTTCTAGTTAGCCATTCTATTGAATACTAACAGCTATTAAACAGGGAATTAGTTCTTTCTTCACCTTGAAATATGTTCATGGTGTAGTCTTAAAAAGAACAGTTGAGGATCATTATAATTTTAAAGTGAAATACTCATTCATGTAGACATTTATAGATATGTATATGTGTATATGTCAGTCTGTATATATAAAATAGTGGACAGTGGTATTCTTTTCCTTTAACATTACTTACATACTTTCATGTCTTATATTAAAAATTCTGATTCATGGGGTGCCTGGGTGGCTCAGTGGGTTAAAGCCTCTACCTTCGGCTCAGGTCATGATCTCACGGTCCTGGGATTTAGCCCAGCATCTGGCTCTCTGCTCATTGGGGAGCCTGCTTCCCTCCATCCCCTCTGCCTGCCTCTCTGCCTACTTGTGATCTCTCTGTTGAATAAATAAATAAAATCTTTTTAAAAAAATTATGATTCAGGTCTGTGTCATTTTCTATGTATTGGCATAAAGGACTCTGAACTCAATAGCATTCTTCCTTAATTCCTTACTAACTTGAGAATTACTAGCAACCACTTCTGTTCTGCTGTTCTGCTTTCTATATAGTTCTGAGTTTACTGTTAAATTGCAAAGATTTCATTCTGCTTTAGAATTCTGTTCAAGTCTTCTGACTTTAGCTTCAGACAAACATTCTTTCTAGTGTTTTGTAGGAAACATTTTTTCTCTTCCCTAGAGCCAGTGTTTGCTGTCAGAGAATCTGATCCTGATAAACAAAGCCTGCTCTTTGACCTGACCTCTGGAGCCAGGATCACCCTTCTCCTATACTTCTGTTTTCCAAAAGGTTAACTTCCAGTTTCCAACCTTAAGAGCTAATGCTGAATTATAGAATTGCATTCCCAAGGTAAAACAGGAAAATTTTTTCACAGTTATGTTGTTTACATAAATGCAAGAGATGGTAAGTCATTCATTTGCTAATGTTACCCCTCCCTCTGGACAGGAGCAATGACCTCTTCATCATAAAACAAAATCAAACAGGGGAAAAGAATCTCCACTTGAGTTATTTAGGTGAAGGTTTGAAGGTTTGAACTTTGCTTATGTCCATGAGATAATATTTCAGTTCTCCACCTAACTTATAGAGCCAGGACAACAACAAAAAGGAATTGTGCATGCAGTGTGCAGTGTCTGTTCCTTGTTGGATCTAAATATTGACTCTGCCAACTGTGGTCTTTACCTGTAATTAGATTTTTAGAAAAAAATTTTAATGTTATTTTTTTATTTTATTTATTGATTTATTGATTTGACAGAGAGAGAGAATACAAGTAGCCAGAGAGGCAGACAGAGAGAGAGGGAAGCAGGCTCCCTGCTGAGCAGACAGCCAGATGTGGGGCTTGATCCCAGGACCCTGAGATCATGACCTGAGCCAAAGTCAGCAGCTTTAACCCACTGATCCATCCAGGTGCCCCTATTTTTTAGATATTTTTTAAAGTGAAATTTCACTGAAACAAATCCAACCCAATATTTTCTTGAATTCAGTGTAAAAATACCTTATGTAGCCTGATAAAATTTCAACTAACACACTATTTTTAATCTCAGTAATTTATATTTGTACAGTTTCTGTGCCATGCTCAAAATGTTGCTTACTCTAATTGGCTTATGGTCAACAGTATCTTTAATTAGAAATATTGGTAATCTGTCCCCTGTAGCATTTCATTTAGTGTGTTTATGGTTCCAAGATGATTACCCTAATGAACAGGGTGATAAAAAGTACAATTAAGCAGACATGAAATAGAATACCCATCAGGGCAAAAAGGATTTTTAAAAAATTTTATCATTGTTTTCCATAAAAGAATGATCTGTGCTTAGGATCCAGTATTAAAACTACCAATAAGGTAAAGAATGTATCTTTGAAATTCTATCAATGGCAAATATCTGATATCATGATTTAGTTCTATATATAAAGGTAGAGTCCAGGATGAAAGACCTAGACTTTCATCCCAAAAAAACCAGCCTATCTAGTGAGAAACATTTCAAATAGCACCAATAGTATTGCTGAAACTAATATCCATAGGAGTAATGTCGAAAAGTTACCTGAGAAAATCACTGGCAGTCTTGTGCGTCTAGAATTATGAAATTTACTATGAGGGATGGGTGGGGGGATTAGGCTTTGGTTCATTCCTGGCACTCTTGCCAAGCACATCTGTTAAAATGAATGGCATTTATTTGCAATTTTTATATTTTATTTAATGATGGTGGCATTTTCCTTAGAGATCTTTGTTTTCTAAAATAGTTGTAAGCATTTCTTTTAAAATTAAATGCAACATGGATTTTTGTATTCGTGACATTGACAAATGTATACCTACTGAACCTTTAAGACTAGGGTGCAAAACGATGTTTATGACTATTTAAAAAAAAAGATTTATTTATTTGAGAGAGAGAGAGAGAGATACTGAGAGCTGGGGAAGGGCCAGAGGGAGAAGGAGAGAGAGGAAGAGAAGCAGACTTCCCACTGAGCAGGGAGCCCAACCCACAGGGCTAGATCCCAGGATTATGACATGAGCTGAGATCAAGAGTCAGACACTTAATGGATTGAACCACTCAGGTGCCCCTGTTTATGACTAATTCTTACATGGCATCAGAAAAACATATTCAAACTTAGGTAGGAGATATGTTTCAGTTTCTATAAGTTTTTAGATATAAAGTCATGTTTATTGGAAAAATATATCTGAAAGGAAGGTGGCTAGCTATTAGGTGGTATATCTAATATCAGGTAGATCTATGGAATGTTTGTGTAAATAAAATGGTCAGACTCTCAATTCTCAATTGCCGAAGCCTTCATCATACTCTCCTTGACCAAATCACCTGTTGTATCAATTCTTGACTTTTAGGGAGCGGTAAGAGATCATGGTTTCATTTCAAATTTGGTTAAAGCCATGCAAAGTCCCTCCAGGAAAGTGTACATGGACACAGATAAGTTCAGAAGAAGGTGGATCTCCCAGAGCCATTCACAGATTTCCTAGGGATTTTAGGGGTACAGGTTAAATAAGGCATAACTCTAAAATTAAATGTCAGTCAAAAATTCAACAAGGCTAGGGATCCTCAAATGTAAATGGTAGTAATACTATCTTCGTAATGTTGTGAGTATATTACAGGGTAAATCACGTAAATTGTTTGCAGTATACTTTGGCATATAGTAAGCAAACAATACTTTGTAGTTATTTAGAAATAAAATTTGATAGAATTATATCATTCTATTTTATTGCCTGTGTTTTAGTACTCTTAGTGTTATAAGGACTGGGGAATGTTTGTTCTTAAACACAAATTACACTTTTAATATCTTGGGCAAATCTTCCTCTAGTATTTTAATTTTATGCTTTTATTATATTTTCAACTATGGGTAGTGTCTTGGTTTAATCTTTTTCTTTACTAAATTTGGATAACTTTCACATATTCAAAAGTGAAATAGTCCTGGATTATAGAATGATACTAAAATATAAATCTGTTGGGGACCATAGGAAGTTGCAAGAGAACCAATTCAGCAGTCCAAAAGTGGGTAAAGAGAAGAAATAATTACCCATATAACCTGACTTTCTTATAAAAACTGTACCACAGGGAAATTTTCTCTTTATACAAGCATTCTAGCTAATACATGAAGAAGGAATGACAGAATTAAAATATTATGGTTTCATAATTCCCCATGGAAATAGTGAATCTAGGCATTAAGCAACAGTAGATGTTAATAAGAAAGAGAAATAGAGGGAAATGGAGAGAGAGAAAGAAAACAGGTATTATGTGCCTCAGTGGAAGTAATATACCGATGAATTGTTCTTGTGAAAAATCTGACTCTATGTAGATTAAGACCCTAGATTTAACTATCAGTTTATAAAGAAAAAAACATTGGGTGAGTATTTTAAATAATACCATGAGAATGGCAGCAGCAACATACATACTGTAAAAAAAAAAAAAAAAACCTCTATAAACGACCAGATTCTTCAAAAATAAATGACAAGGAAGAAATAGAGGAAGGGGGACCTGTAGGATAAAAGAGACAAATGATCTATCAACCAAATATAATGTGTGGATTTACCCGGTTTCCATAATCCTGATTCAATCAAACTAACAGTTACACCAAAAAAAAAACAAAACCAGCAAACAAAAAACACCAAAAAAACCCCAAACAGATATTAAGGGATTATCTTACAATTTTCTTCTTGGGATAGTAGTATTGCAGGTATAATACAGAAAAAGTCATTTTTTTGTTTAAAGATATGTAGTGAAATATTTACAACTGTAGTAAAATAACATCTGGGATTTGCTTCAAACCAATCCAATTAAGTGGAGTGTAGATAAAAAACAGAATGCCCTTAAATTTTTGAGTTTCTGAAGCTGGGTGTTGAATACCTGAGGTTTTATCCTTCTATTCTCGTTTTACCTATTTGTACATTGAAAATTTTTATGATAAAAATTTTGTAAGGGTGCCTGGGTGGCTCAGTCAGTTGAGCGTTGGCCTTTGGCTCAGGCCATGATCCCAGGGTTCTGGGATGGAGCCTCACATCAATCTGATGTAGGCAAGCAGGGTGATGAGGCTGAGCAGGGAGACTGATTCTCCCTCTCCCTGTGTCTCTTCCCTGCTTGTGAGCTCTCTCTCTCTGTCAAATAAATAAATCTTAAAAAAAAAATTTTATAAAGATGACATAACTCTAAATTTCACACCTGTCATAGGGTCAGTGAAGGTTCATATGTCAAGTGGAAGCTCCGTGTTCATAGCCTGTTAAGATAAGATTTATTTACAAGATATGATCTAGATATAGAATTCTTTTACTCTGTGAATGATTACCCAAGCTGGTTTAGTGACTGTATTTTACTTTATTTTCAGAATGGTACATTAACCTGATTTATGGAGTAGTTGTTTATGTACCTCTTTTTCTAATGCATTTGATAATATATAAATAACCATAAGGAACTCTCTATTTAAAGAAATTATATGGTGAATAAATTTGCATGGTGGTCACCTATATATTTGTATTATAGATACATATTATCTTATATCTCTTTTTGGCTAAAGTCAGAGGTGAATTAGTATGTAAACATGTATGATTGTATATCCCTGCACAAGAGAAAAACTTAGAGTAAGATAAGATACAAATAATATAGAATATCAAAATGAAATCTGTTATTGAAGGCTTTCTTTACATTTCAAAGTAGATTAGATAAGAATCAAATTTACCAGCAGAATTGGAGTAATGTGGGTGGCATTTATAACAATAATAAGTTGTATATATATTTTTTTACTTTTTGTATTTTACTTATGCTTTGAGTAGAAATTGGTTTTGGGGCCTTTGTTTATACAAATGTGATCTATTTATACACATCCATGTTCTCTGGTAATGTGTTTTTAAGTAAAATGAAGTAGGAGCTTGGAGCTTGAAAAATTAATCAGATTAGTGAATGTCCACTCAGTGACCATGCTCCAAGTGTCCTCTTAATTATGAATAGATGTAACTTGATGGGAGATCCACAGCTTGACGCAGTCTCTGTCCTTGACCATGGTCTATTTAACATAAATTAGATAAGACTTGGAGTAGTAGCTCATTGTTTTGTTTTGTTTTTCTTTTATACAGTGAGAGAAAGGAAAACTGCTTTCTCTGTTCTCACACTTATTTCTAATTTCCTGTGGAAAATAAATTTGGTGTTAACAAAGAAGTTTCATTGTACAAACAACTTAGGAGGGATAATGATGTAGCAGTGAGGATATGATTAATTCCAATGTAATCTGCTGTGCATGTATGTAAAAATTTGTTTTTGTACAAAATTTAAGGCTACAGTATACATCGCTGCTCACTCTCATGTTAACCAAACAACCTAAACTAATTTATGATGAAGTTAAATTATTCAAGGACACAAAACAAAGCAATTTCTCAAATTGTGGGTAGTCTAAGTTTTCCAACATAACATTCTAAGATGACTCCTCAAATGAATACAAAATTGATGCCATCAGTACAATCTAGGAGACATTAGGACACCAATGAAGGCCTTTTTCTAACTCAGATTTAAAACAAGAGATTACCACCTGGGTGGCACAGTCGATTAAGCAGCCAGCTCTTGGTTTTGGCTCAGGTCATGATCTCTGGGTTGTGAGGTCGAGTCCCGTGTCTGTCTCCAAGCTCAGCGTGGAGTCAGCTTCAGATTCTCTGTCCTTCTGTCTCTGCTCCTCCTCCTTATGATCTCTCCCTCTCAAATAAAAATAATATAATAATAAAACAAGAAGTTACCATTAGAGTAAACAAGAGACTATAAAGAATAGGAATACTTAACCATATAGTAAAAAGAAGAATTCACTTGGGTGATCTCTTGGAGAAAATTTCTTCACTAGAGATAAGCTCTCAGAGCAGAAATACAGCCACAGAGCACTTGGAAGAGAAAACAGACTCAACATTACTCAGTTATTAGCAAAATGAATTGATAAAAAATAAGAATATCTGATTAATTATAAGGGCATGCGGCAAGAAGCAGCCATCCAAGTGACAATGGGATTATGTGGAACAAGGATGATGTGAACCACACAGTAAAATTCAAAAAAGATCTGGAATTACTACTGTGATCATAGTGGTAAAATATATTACCAATTGGTTATTGAGAAAGAACTAGAGAATATTAGTAGAATCCACTGCCTCTCTTTTATAGTTTATTAGATATAAATAAATATAATGAAAGACCTCAAGGGAGAGGCACCTATTAGATAAGTAAAAATTCCTGACCCACAGAAACTGTGAGATAATAAATGTTTATTGTTTAGGCGAGGCAGCAAAAGATAATACCAAGAGAGCATCTTTTTCCGAATTATCTTTATTCCCCATAGAATAGAATTTAATGCAGACTGTAATGCTTTGCACATGACAATCACATGATCCCATGCTTACCATAGTACCTGGATTGTACCAGATTCTCAATAAATATTTGTCAGATTAATTTTATGAATTAATTTTATGAATAATAATTAATTTTTATGAGTAATTCAGTAGAAAAATCTACTGAATGCTAACAGTATACCAAGCATCTTAAAATTTTCAAAGGTAATTACCCTTTTAATCATTGCAACAGCCCTGTGAGGTAAGTCAGCCATTGGCCCCCTTTATAAACAAGGAAATTGAAGTCTGGAGAGGTTAAGAAAATTACACAAAAGAACTCAACTTCTTAATGGCAGAGAGTTTGTAATCGAACCCAAGTAGTCTGACTCCAGAATACAGTGCTCACATTTTGTTGCCTCCATATGAATTGATGAACACTTGCTGAATGAAAGAATGAATCAGCCAATCTGTGTGACACAAGTCACATATTTAATACTTAAATGTTAGTGTCCTTTATTTCCCTTTGCTATATAACAAACATTGCTTAGGAACACTAAACCTCTCATCTCCCAACTACTTTTGTGAACATAACAATTTATTTAAAAATATTTGACCAGGTGCTTTCAACATATGTGTATTTATTTATGTAAATAAGGACATAACAATATTACACTAATATGTACTTCATGTATCAGTGCTCTGTGCTGGTATATTAACATATTATCTAAAAATAAACCCTAAGTTTCTATCCATCTATCTACCTTAGATATAGATCTTTTTTGTACCCAGAACACACTGGGTCTTTTTCTATAGCCACTGAGTTGTATTAAGCTTTGAAGACTACTACTTAATAGAATGTGGTAACATTTTTTTTAAAGTGCTAACAGAATTTTATTTTCTCACACCTTCTTCCCTCACACACAAAGAATCAGAGGTAGATCAAGTAATAGTAAATAAAGAAAAGTATTCTAAATTCAGAAGACAAGCCTTGTATTTTAGTGAAATAAGAATTCTGGAAATGTGAATCTCTAGACCCTCCTCCCTTGTCTTGCCTTCTCTCTCCAAGGAACAAGTACACCTTTTCAAGTAAAATATGAATTATTTGATGTAATTCTTGAAAGCATGAAATTGAAATTTATTTCCCTAACAATTTTCTCAGTTCTGCTCGTCTAACATTGATTGCCCCCCTTCTCTTTGTAATGCATAATAATCCTGGAGGTTTTCCTATTGTTTCTTTCCTAAAACTGTGCACCTGCCTCATCGATCATGCCAAGGAAAGCAGGCACAACTTGGGAATGAAAACCAATAACATGCTATGAAATAGAGGCAAGACAGCTTAGAAGATTGATTCTAAATTATAGAGGTGCTTGGTGATCTGCAACCACCCAAATTCTTGCAGCTTGACAGCTGGTTAGTGAGCACAGGACAAAAACACAGGCTTGCCTTCATGTCCTAAATGAGGGCAATTTGCACAGTTTGTGGTGTAGTTACCACAGACAGGACATCAACTCGAAGTCTTTCAAACTAGAGAAGTGAAGTAGTACTGTTTCCTGGTTTCCCCATCTTTAAAATGGGAATAAGAACATCTGCCATCTTAAATTGTTATGCCCAGATTTTGAGATCCCCAAATACCACCAGGAAGCCGAGTCCGATGCAAAAGCAAAAGAGCCCTTTATTCAAGCTAGCTTGAGCTCTTTCCCACACTCACCGACACAGCGGCGTGGTGTAGAGAAAGAGGCCGAGTTTCAAAGAGCACAACAGTTTTAGAGCAGCCGGTGGCCAATGAGATTGTAACACACAGAATGTTGCTTAGTAACTGTTTGAACTAGCCTATCACCCTGGCCAGAATTGGCGCGCAAGTTTCGCAGGCAAAAGGTGGAGTTTATATCCCGCCCCGCCCCCCAGGCAGTAATCCCTCGTTCCTATTGGCTAACCCAAACCCAACCCACAGGCGGTCTAGGCCAATTAGCTCAGGGGAAGGCTGAGCCACACTCAGACCCTCCCAGAGGCAGGTCCTATGGGGGTCACACACAAGAAGGCGGATGTAAACAAAACAAGCCAGTCCTGCTCTACTCTCTCAAAATTTGTTCCAACGGTATGGTCAAATAAGCGTATTTAGAAGCTTTATTAATGGTTAATATACCAATGCAAGGTATTATCTCAATTATTATGATTATTCTTGGAGTAATCCTGTTTTAAATTTTACTGCTATAAATTTGTATCTTTTTAACATTTTTTATAAATATAATTTTCAATTCAAAGAGATTTGTAAGAATGTCACAAAAATGCACACCATTAACTTAGAATCACCAGTTGTTAGCAGTTTGTTCCATTTATTTAGCCACTTTCTGCTCACTCTGTGCACTCTCTCAGGCACACTTTCTCTCTGAATTATTTGAGAGTTAATAATCTCAATAATCTTTCAGTAAATTGCAGACATCAGCTTTTTTATCTTACATATTTCAGTGCATAAGAACAATGACATTCTTCTACATAACTACAATGCAATGTAATCAAAATCAGGAAATTTAACAGAGATAATAATATTCTTGGTTAACCCACTGACCATTACCTAAATTTTGACAGTTGTCCTAAAAATGTATTTTATAGCTATCTCCCCATTTCAGCCACTCTTTTGGAGAAAACTGTCAGCCTTTTAATAATGTTACGGTTTTTCATGATCTTGACTTTTTTTTGAAGATTTTATTTATTTATTTGACAGAGAGAGCAAGATCACAAGAGGCAGGCAGAGGGAGAGGGGGAAGCAGGCTCCCTGCTGAGCAGAGAGCCTGATGTAGGGCTCCATCCCAGGGCCCTGAGATCATGACCTGAGCTGAAGGCAGAGGCTTCAACCCACTGAGCTACCCAGGCGCCCTGATCTCGATATTTTTTAAGAGTATGAGCTGATTCTTCTATAGACTATCCCTCGATTGGTCCATCTGTAGTATCTCAATTTATATGTCTGCAGGGAAATTTATTAGAATAGAATTCTAAAGCTAGTTTTGAAGATATTCAAGAAGTGGATAATCAGTATTCTCTTTTCTATTCTTGAGGAAAAGGAAAAGTATTGTATATTACTTTGAGCTTTTAAACAAATCCCTTACACTTTGTTTCTTTTTTAAAGCTGTTATGATTTTTACAAAAGCAGAAAACAAAAACACAAACATACACATAAAAAACAACAAAAAAAACCAATGAGCTCTGATACAAATTGAGATCCATTTTGTTTCACACAATGTATTAAGAAACAAAACTAGATATAAACTGGTAGTTGTGTTTTCTTAGGTTTTCTATAGTCTTAAGACCTGGTCATACTGTACTTATCTTTTTCATCAAGCCCTGAAGGGATGTTCATTCCCACACAATGTTTTCCTATATAGATAAGTACAGCCAGATTTCTCAGTAGCTATCCTTTGGCAAACTGAAGTAAAGGAATGGAATGGGGTTAATTGCATTCAGGATGTATTTGTGCCTTTAGGGATTCCCAGATCCAAGCAATAGCCCCAAGTCTTAGGAAACTGTTCCATTATTGTTAGTTAAAAATTCAAGGTGACCACATGCCTGGGCTGTAAATTCAGAAAAGATTAAGGAAGAACTCCAGATGCCACTTCCATTTAATCTTACTAGGTATAAAGTACTGATTTGTGCATAATCTTTAGTTACAGAAGATAACAGTCACAGCTAAACCCATCTCTAGAGAAAACAGGTCACTGTTTCCAAATGTTATAAGTTGCTGCAGTAGTAACGCTCTCAGGTCTCAGACTGCACTTCTCTGTATTATACCATCTTTTATGGACAATGAAATGGCACTATGACCTGGTCCTTGACCTTTCACTTCTAAGAAATATATGAACTGTTTCTGTTGTTCTAGTTTCTTTGTTACTTTGCAATGTACCAGGCACTGGGACAAAGCAAGCCTAGTTTTAATTTTCACCTGCCAAAAGGCTGAAATCAATCTTTTTCTATTCAGTAAACAACTCACTGTGCATAGATAGGTAAATTTTATTTGCTGATGAATAGCAATGGAATCTTGCAGTTAAATCATAAAATAAAACCCATATATGTGACAAATATCTTTTCTTTCATGACCACCTTCCTAAGTAATCATATATAAAATGAAAGATGAATATTTCTTAGAAAGATGAATATGTCTCATGACCTTATGCATAGAGGATAAAATACCATGATGTTGTAAGTCATGATCTTCATGTAATATAGTTTATTTTCAGTAAAGTTTTAGAAAATCCTTCTAGGACTAGGCCACTGTTCAGGGCAGATTTGATCTATCAGTTAATCAAAGGCACTTTCTCTTTGGTCATTTATTCAGTCAACAAACTCTTATCTATTACCTACACTTTCTAAGACATGACCCTAGGCACTAGAGAAATAAGAAGAGATTAAGACAAGTTACTGCCTTCAGAGGACTGACAGTTTAATTAGAGAAGATTACTTATCAGCAGACCATCAGAACACAGAGTGCTAAATGCACAGATTCTCTGATTTGGGAAGAAATAATATGAAGTTTTATCCTCTTCCTAATCTCCTGTACCTCCCCAGTCTAAGTCAGAGAGCCTTTCTCTGTATTCCATGTAAATATTTGTTTATTTCTATCCTGCTGTTTACCTCACTAAGGGTTGAACCCCTGGCAGCTGAGAGACTTTGACCAGGAGAAACCACTAAGTCAGTCTCCTGCTTTTTAAGTGGGGATAATGTATCCATTCATTATTGGTTGAAAAATCTCTGTGCTACATATTGCTTTAGGTATATATTTTTAATGTTACCTGACACCAGGTGTTACTCAAAGATTAATGTGGGGCCTAAATGAAATAAATCCTATAAAGCATTTAGCTTGGCATCTAGCATATATTAAACTCTTAGTGTTGGCAGTATAGTTATTACTGCATAATTTTGGTGACAGCTGTATCTTTTAGTGGTTTTCAGTCTTTTGACAAGCAAGTTCTAAATATGTTTTTCAAATCTATGTAGCATTTTGATCTATTTTCTATCCTAAGGACCGTAAGATCTTGAGGAGACTCAGATGAACAAAGAGGTCTATTATTTCCAGAGTATAACAGTATTTAACTACTGAATCTGACTACCCATTTTTAAGACTATGGTCTAGCCCATTACTTGACACATAGTGGGAGATTAATAGATATTTTTTCAAATTAATTTGCCTTAATTTTGTAAATTTCAATCAGTTATAACTTTGATCTGAAAGTCAATATCTTCAACTTAAAGACTATTACCCAGTCACTAAACAGTTGTTTGTTTGGGGAATTTTTGTTTTTGTTTTTGTTTTTGATATGTGCTTTTCTGTCACTGGAAGAAATATTATCTTCTTAGAAGGAAGAAAAGCCACTAAATTTGTGCCTCCCCAAAATTCAGTGAATGGAATTCATTTTTTGCCTTCTGATAAGGAGTTAGGGAAAAGTTTCATTTTTGGCAATTAATTCTTTGGGACCCCCCCCCCAATCAAAACAAGAATACCTGAAATAAATATTTTATAGTGAGTTCTTTTAAGAGTATTAGATTGAAATGGTTGCTTTTTGAATACTGACTTATACCTCATCATATCATTTGCAGGACTTCAATTTAAGAGGCATTTCTGTGTCTGATTTCTTCCTCTCTTAACGGATTTGTATATTTTACTTATTGCGCTCTTGCTACAAAACGCCAAGATTTTAATGCGACCACTATTTGATAAGTAATCTTCAGTCCATTAGAAAATATACTCATACACACAAAAGCACGTAAATTCTGTGTCTCCTTTTTGTTATTGAAAGATATATCATTAACCTTTTATTAGCTTCTTTTCTTCTGGATGATACTTCAATACAAATTTACACTGGGACCTACAGTTATAAGACCAGGTAGATTGAAGCAAGCATGACCAAATAGATAATTTTCTTTCACTACATCCCCAAGCAACTGTTGTCATGTACTAAAGGAGCCTGAAATCCAGGCTTGTGATTATATTTATTGACTGCATTTAAGACCATCCTACCTTTACATTGTATATCTGTATTATAATACTTTGCCACCCAATGACATTTTCATATTACTGTGTCATTAACAGGTTGGTCACCACTTCATGAAGGAGAAACCTCAATTATCTATTTAGTATAGTTCAGCATTTTTACTGTATTTGAGCCACTCCTGACCTGCAGTTCCTGCCTTCCTTACCTCCTTGAGCTATGAAGTGTTCATAGGAGTATATATATGCATAACAAGAAGGACAAGCAATCACAGAGAACTGATGAGAGCCTCTCATGGTGCTGAGGTTTTACCTACACATGGAAATACCATAGTGGACCTTTCAAAATTCAGAGAAGGTCCCCAAACACCATCTAAACTTAATATGAATTAACTATATTTTGAATTATTCTTCCAAACCTATTGACCCAAACCAGTTGGAAATATTTAGGGAAAAATAGGTCTACTTTTGAATCTTTAGAATAAGCACTGAGATGTAAGTTTGAGACACAGTTAGATTCTAGTCCAATAACTAGTTTGTATTATTCTTTATCAAGACAGTGCTAAATTATATTTACTGATCATTCTAGTTTCAATCCTCTGTTGGTGAGATGATTTTATACTTCTTTCTCTCCTGCTATTTCTAAACAGTTCAAAATTCTCTCTTTTTTTGGAGCGGTATATGTAGGGGAGTGGAGGGCATAGCTGTAACAGAGGGATTTGTAAACAATTGGCAGCCACTCTTAAAGGTCACAATAGGGTCAGGGTCATCCCTCATGGGTTACATATGTATTTCTGATCCTGTTGATTTCCCCTAGGGAAGGAAAGGCTGAACAGTAGAAACATCCAATCGTAATTCTATTACCTGCTTAGCAAGTTCAGTGGGCAGGACAAGTCCTTCCTTATTCTCTAACAATGATATTAAATGTTAAACAAGTATCATTCCTGGATATAGACATCCTCATGAGAATTCTATGGACATCATGTGTTCCTTTGTTGTAATAGTACACTTTAATTGTCCAGGCAAGGTGCACACGTATGTCATGTGACTTATGTAAGTAAAAGGGACAGCAGCCACAATTTCCTGTTCATAGTCTCACAGCCCATGAGAAAGAGGGAATGCATTGATTGTACAGTGAAGGTTCAAGGGCTTTAGTTCTTTATGGGGGGATTTGACCAGGAGTTTCCCAAAACACTCAGGTTGTGATCCCTGCTATATTATTAACAACCAACTAGCTGTGTAGCCACAACGAGCCGGCTTACCTCTTGGCCTTATTTCTTACTCACAGAAGTGTTAAAATGTTGAACTGGATGTTCTTGAAGGTATCTCCCCACCAAACAAACAAAACAAAAATGATTTCATGTCTCGATAAGTACTTGAGTGAGAAAATTTGTTCAGTTGCTGTGAGGGGCAGTATTTACCAGTGACACTTGGTTAAGCAGTGATGTGGTCAGAGCTGAGGACCACTTCTCTGCAGCAGAAGCTTATGCAAATGAGACTTCCTGGTGCCTGAGCAAGAGAAACTCTGATGAATTAGAGACAGGAAAGGTTATAAAAAGAGAGCACCAGACTGACATTCAGAAGGACTGTGAGGTTGATGTCTGGATGCTTTCATTTTTAAATCTTAATGCCTTCGCTACCTTTCTTATTGCTATCTGTTCTGTGTACTCACTGCCAGTGTCTTCTGCAATCCTCCAGTTTTCCTTCCCAGCTAGAGTGCTCATCTGAGGACTGCACTGAATAGTTCACTTGTATTTTTTTTAAGCTCTACTACCTACTTTAAGACTAACTTCCTTTTAAAGAGACAGCTAAGAGAACTACAAGCAAGGCCTTTACAGAAAGTTTTCTTAGGATACATTTTCAGTAAAGGAACTGCTGGGCTTTAGTTCTTAAAAGTATTGATATATATCGTTAAATTACCTCCAGGAAGACTATAAACCTGTGGGAGAGCACCTGCTTCTCTGATTCCAACACTACTTTATTTTAAACATTTCTGAAGGTGTTTCATTTTGATATGCATTTCTTTGATGACTCGCAAAGATTCAACTCGCAAGTTGAATTAAGTTTATTAGCCATTTATGTTTCTTGTTCTATAAATAGACTATTCATATTTTGCCCATCTTCCAATTGGTGTATCCATTTTTTGTATTGTTTCTTCTGGCTCTTACAATAATATCCTAATAGATAATTCAATGTTAAAGGTAATAAATCTCTGAAGGGAAGTCATTCTGGACTGTCATTTCATATGTTCCAGCCACCAAACATGTTGGGAACAAAGTTATTTTTATTTTAAAAGATAAAAGGACTGATATTAAATATTTTTGAACAAATAAAATATCATTCCCCATTTCTACTTGAAAAAGGACTAGATTGAGTACTAAATAAATAATTGAAAAAAGAATACGCATGTGAATTTGGGAAAGATAAAAAATGTGATTAATCTGCATAATTCTCAATATTCTTGGGATATATTTCATCACCAATAATTTGACTTTTTGTCCTAAGTCCCAGAGATAAGCAATTTTCAGGGTATTACTGTCAGTCTTTCTAAGATAAAGGGTTTATCAACACCGGCTTATGATCTCTCTTGTGTTGTAGTTAACTTCTATGCAGGGCTCACAGGAAAAGTGCAAGCATCCAGCTTCCACTGGGATGGGGGCTATATCCATCTGTATCCTCTTCTGAGGTTACTTCTTAATCTCTATTTAAAAGCAAAAGATAAATGGGAATCAAATAAGCTAGAGATTACTTGATCAATAAGAAGAGATTAAACAATAAAAACAGGCAACTGCATTGAAAGCATGGAGCCAGACAAAATTACAACAAAGGGTTAAAGTAGGATTGTCATCTAAATTATTCATAACTGGAACAGCACCACAATCTAGGATATAAAGCCTGTGGTTCAATTCCTAAAATACTGTTAGAGAAAGAGATGCAGAGACTATATGAGTATTGCCCAATCAACCTTATGGTCTAAGTCAGTTAATAATGCTACTTTCTCCTACTGAGCTAGATGTCATTAATCAGTTCAGGATTATTTCTGATTGGGCCTAGGCAAAGCCTTAGAATGTTTCTCAACAAAACTCCCCAAGTAGCCATTATCAATCAAGCAGTTGGCCTATTAATGGATAATTATTGCCATCCCATCCCACTTGCTTGAGACATGAGCAGTTTTATCAACTTAGAGTTAAATAAGCCAATCAGCTTGTATGCAACAAATTTCCTAAAGTCAGCATGTTCTAACGTGGTTGCCATTGTCAGCTCTTGAGTGTCCCTTAAGAGAGAGCTCCTCAATAGGAATACCAAGACACAGCAGTAGGTCAAAATGAGTGAATATATAGGAATTATTGATCTCCTAACACTTAGTGGGTCACTTGGAACCTAAGATTCCAGAAATCCACAGTCGTCACCTCTGGCCATAAGCAGCTACATCTGTTTACTCCAGTGTGCTGATATCATCTTATACCAGTTTTGCTTTAAATTTTAGACTAACCACTCCTGTCCTAGCCAGAGGCATTTATTAGTGCCTAGAAATTCCTTTTATAAGAAATCTGGCCTCAACATTTTAGAGTTAATTGCTTTTATTTATTTTTTTTTTTAAAGATTTTATTTATTTATTTATCAGGAAAGAGAGAGAGTGCGAGAGAGCATGAGAAGGGAGAAGGTCAGAGTGAGAAGCGGACTCCCCATGGAGCCGGGAGCCCAATGTGGGACTCGATCCCGGGACTCCGGGATCATGACCTGAGCCAAAGGCAGTCGCTCAACCAACTGCGCCACCCAGGGGCCCCGAGTTAATTGCTTTTAAATCATCACAACAAAGAGATGATTTTTTTGTAGATTTATATTTAAAAATATAATTTATATTTAAAAATAAGACTAAAAAGATATTATATATATCATATTCTGAGATATAACTGGTTCTGCTTGGAGTAGGAATACATTATTATGTTGTTGCATTTTACTAGGGCATAGCTATTTCTTGGTGCAGCTCCTAGTATTCTAAGCGTAGAAGTCCAGTAGAAAATCATGAGTATTGAAAGAGCATTGTCTGACAGTCTAGTTTATTTTGGTGTCAGGAGATATTATAAAATGTAACTGAGGTAAGCTTCTCTTACAGTGATTTCTCTATGTCACTGAAATCAGCTATACTTCCATCTTGTGATTTCTGGACAGTTATAATCATGGTGCTAGACTGATTTGAATTAATATGCTGATGGGAAATATATTATATCTTCTTAATGTATGTAAAATTTTCAGTTACAGTTATTATTTAACCTATAGTTATGTATGTGATACATACATACATAATGTATGTATCATTAAGTATCATTAAGTATCATCATATATCATTAAGTGATACATAATGAAATGAAATGAAATGAAATGGCTTTTAATGAAAGCCACTTATGAAACATTAAACATAACTTACATATTAGATACAAATAAAACTACAAAGCCAATACAAAAGCAAATGGACAAAATCAACCTAATATGACAGATGATTTCATTTTTTTCTGTGTTTTTTAAAGTCAATTAACTAACACAATGTATTATTAGTTTCAGAAGTAAAGGTCACTGATTCATCAGTCTTATATAATACCCAGTGCTCATTACATCACGTGCCCTCCTTAATGCCCATACCCCTACCCCCTACCATCCTGTAGTCCAGTAACCCTCAGTTTGTTTCCTATGATTAAAAGTCTCTTATGGTTTGTCTCCCTCTCTGATTTCATCTTGTTTTATTTTTTCCTCTCTTCCCCTATGATCTTCTGTTTTGTTTCTTAAATTCCACATATGAGTAAGATCATATGATAATTGTCTTTCTCTGATTGACTTATTTCACTTACCATAATACCCTCTAGTTCTTTTTTTTTTTTAAAGATTTTATTTATTTATTTGACAGAGAGAGAGAGATCACAAGTAGGCAGACGGGCAGGCAGAGAGAGGGGGAAGCAGGCTCCCTGCCGAGCAGAGAGCCCAATGCGGGGCTCGATCCCAGGACCCTGAGATCATGACCTGAGCCGAAGGCAGAGGCTTCAACCCACTGAGCCACCCAGGCGCCCCAGTACCCTCTAGTTCTATCCATGTTGTCCGTCCACATTGTTGCAAATGGCAGATGATTTCATTTTGATAAAGGAAATCATGTTTACATCATAAAAATAAGCTGATTCTTTGAGCCAAGCAGATCTATCCTTCTCCCTGCCTCTTGTCTGGGTCTTCTTCAATCTTTGAATGGCTTTCCACTGCTTACTAGGATGACTCAAACTTCTCAAGTTAGTAAACAAGGTCCTTTTATTTGAGTCCTGCTTACCTTTTTAGTTTCATCTATGTGATAATGGTCTATAATTATATATACTTCCATATTAATTGTTCCAGCTATACTATAATAATTTTCTTAGTCCTCAATGATGTCACCTGATTCTCTCTTCAGTACCTTTCCAACATGCTGTCCCCACCGTACCTTGAGTTTATATGAGCTTATGGTCACTTATTTAGGATTGAATTTGAGCATCTTCTAGAATACTCTTTGTTGTATTCTGTTCGCACTCCTGCTCTAGCTCAGGATCAATTGGCTCCCCCAGTACCCTATGCATGCCTCTCTAATTAGAGTTACCACCTGTGCTGGAAAGGCTCGGTTTACTCTATTTGTAAGCTTTATGAGAGAAGGACATTTCAATTATATATACCTAGCACCTAGCAAAGAGCCTGAACCTAGTAAATCCTATATAAATAGTTTTGCAATGAACAAATGAAGAGCTCAGATTTCTATAAAATTACTTCACCTGCTATTTCTGGCTTACACTTTAATTTTAGTTTAGATATGTTTTTGCATGTGCATGTATGTGTGTGTGTGGGAGAGAGAGAGGGAGAGAGAGAGAGAGAGAGAGAGAGAGGATGTGACCTCATAACACTGAGTGGGGAAGCAGGATAAAGGAATTGGTGTAAATGAATTACTTTCCTCAGGTGGTTTCTGTGAGATATTCTTTGACTTTTTTCTTTTTTGTTTTGTTCTCACTAAGTCTTTTGTGTATACTCCACAACTCTCTCCATCTTGTCTGACCTATGCTAGACCTTTTACAGTCTCTGAATCTTTCTTTTGAAGCTATGCAGTAGAACCATCCATAAATGTATTGCTCCTTGGAGCTAGATAATCTGTTTGTTCATGTAGAAGTTCAGGAGATGCCTTTATTTGATTGTCACAAAATGTAAGGGTAGGCCAGTGTCTAAGTACCCATTTAATCCTTTGAGTGGATACCAGGTAGATATACCAACACACAAACAAACAAACAAAAGAACATTGAGATTTTTGGTACTAAAATAAATATCTTATCAGCAAATGAATATTATATTGATACCAAATATAATTTTTCTATAGTCTCCATTTTACTTGTTAGTAGGTTTTCCCTAAAATTACAGAGAATCATTAACATAGGAGAAGTAAAGAAACATTTGAGTTATTTTTGACAAAAATACAGAAATCTGTATTCAAATCACTAATGATGAGGGTATTTTTAATGTTTTTATATTACACATGCAGTATAATATTAGTTTCAGGTGTACAATATAGTGATTCATAGCTTCCATACAATAGTTGGTGCTCATCACAAGTGTGCTCCATAATCCCCATCACTTGTTGAACCCCCTCAACCACCTCCCTTCTGATAACCATCAGCTTGTTCTCTATAGGTAAGAGTCCGTTTTTTTAGTTTGCCTCCCTCTCTCCCCCCACCTGTTCATTTGTTTTGTTTCTTAAATTCCACACATGAGTGAAATCATATGGTATTTGTCTCTTTGTGTGTGTTTTAACTTTTTATTAAATTTTATGGAGAAGAGTAATTTTTAAAGAATTTATCAGACATCACTGACATACTTAAGAAAAATTGGCTGCTGCAAAAATTTAGTTATTTAGAATTCTCAAACTCAGAACTGAATCAGACTTGGAGACTCTCCTATGAGTTCACTGATTTTTAAACGTCATTTGTTCATTCACACAACAAATATTTATGAAGTGCCAACATATGTCCAGTATTCTTTTAGGTCCTAGGAATAGCAGTAGTAGGAGAAAAGCCTATTGTTCATAAACTAACTAACTACAGGCTCCCTCAGTCTTACTGTGGTATTTTGGTATACTCATGAATTTAGTTATATATTCCCAAGACACTCTGTGGAGTAGACAGTGTAAATTAAAATATCTTGAGTTGGTTTCTGGGACCCAATCTGAATGATTTAAAATTGCAATTTTTCACATGGTTCTCTGTGAGCTATTTTCTGGCACTACCTGAATCCAGACTAATGCAAACAACGAGCACTGGTTTTGGAGCAAGAATACCTGGTATCTCGTCCTCACATACTCTACTAGGAACTGGTTGTGGGATTCTGGGTTAGTGGCTGGCTATCCCTGTTCTTCACTGAATAAAATCAGATTTGTCCCTAAATGTGCTTCTTGTCCATGAGTCTGCTTACAGAATCTACTAATTTGCTAATAAAAAGTGCCCCATAATCACTTAATAACTGTCACCTTGTCTATATTCCTCAACATGTAATGGCTACAACTTACAAGGAAGATCAGTTGCAAAAGCCATGTGAGACTAAGCCTTCCTGTAAACAAGGGCATAGTCAAAGAAAAGTAATTTAGTAACACATAATATAGGCTGTATGTATAAAATAATAACTAGACTTAAGTTCTTATCAAATGTCATGAAACCTTCAATATAGAAGTAAGAGCAATAGATAAGATGAATAAGGGGAATGTATAAAGGAAAATCTTTTATCCCTGATTCTGTGAACTGCTGAGGAAAATCTCAAGTTATATTTCTAAATGGAATTGCATTCCAAGCTACACCTGAACCAAGTGGAAGATAGCCTCATATATCAAGGACCATCAGCACTTCACTACTATCCATGCACTAGAATAAATTATTTTGACAACACACATTTCTGGGAACATCATATTTACTGAGAATAGCAATTAATCACTTAAAATTTATATTCGAATGAAATGTGTTTCCAGGAAAATATTATAACTTTATTGTGCCTTTTATAATTTTACCATACAAATTAGATGACTTGAAGTAAAAAATGGATTTTCAAAATTGTTATTATTTGAGATTGCAACCTACACAGTCACCTAAATACAATTTTATCTTGTGAGGCTTAATTTTGTTGTAACTCATGTATATATACATACATACATACATTTGCATTCTTTTTAAGCTTATACAACATGTTTGTGGTAGCAATATGAAGTAGTATCCTTCAAGATTTAAACTTACAACTTTAAGTTGTAAGCTTCGAGTTTAAGCTTCAAGTTTAAGTTTAAGCTTAAAGTTGCTTACAACTTTAAGCACCTTTTTAAAAAAGTTACTTAAAATAAATAAATAAATAAATAAAAATTAAAAAAAGTTACCTTGGACATTTCTTTTTTTTAAGATTTTATTTATTTATTTCATAAGTAAATAATAAATTTGATAAATAAAATATAAATTTTATTTATTTATTTATTTATTTATTTATTTATTTATTTATTTATTTGACAGAGAGAGAGAGATCACAAGTAGACAGAGGCAGGCAGAAGCAGAGAGAGAAGCAGGCTCCCCACTGAGAAGAGAGCCCAATGAGGGGCTTCATCCCAGGGTTCTGGAATCATGACCTGAGCCAAAGGCAGAGGCTTTAACCCACTGAGCCACCCAGGCAGGCGCCCCTACCTTGGACATTTCTTGTTCGTGTGATCATTTCCTAAGCTTTGATTTATAATTTTATTTCTATGACAAGTTATTTGTATGATTCTTTTGTCAATAATGTAACAAATATTTTTAAAGTGATGTTCAAGGAAATATATAATTTTAAATTTGAAAAGGAGGGGAGAACCATGCACACTTTATTAAGCTCATTTTCAGTAAGACATGTAACAATAGTCTAACTCCTGATCATTAGTAAGTACACCAAAACTGTAAGCTGGTGAGATGAATTTAAGTTTCACATAGCATAACATTTTTGCAAATATTAAACTTTGCCATAAGTTACTATTATTTAAAAATCTATGGATTTTCTTCAGGATAATTCCTATGCATAATTAAATAGAAAGAAAATATTAACACATTTCTATTTTGCATTTATTAAAATTTATCACCCCTAATACCCTAGTAATTTCTTTACACCCATTTTGTTGGAGAAATAATAACCAACGATGACAAGAACCTTCATCAGCACCTTCTATGTGGCAGGCTATCAGCCTTATACTCAATGCTTTGTGTGCATTGTCTCATTTAACCTGCCAGTAATCCTTTGAAGTAAGTACTATACTCTAATTATATTTTAATATCTTCTTAGTGATTTCAAACATGAGTGTTAGAAGGAATAGTCTCATATAGTTTATTCTTGGTACTGAAGATTATTTGCACATTTCTTTGCTTATTTGCATATATGTTTATTGAATACCTGTCTGGGCCATGCCAGGGGATAAAGCACTTGCTGAGGTTAGATAGATTAATGAACAGAACAGGTAGGGTGCCTGGCCTCACAGATCTTATATTCTAAAGTTATGGAACAGACACTAAACATAGAACAAATAATATGATACTTCCAGGTAGTGATTGGTAGCATGAAGAAAATAAAGCACGGTAATTGTTGGAGAAAGACAACAGGGAGTAAGGGGCGAGAGGTGCGGTGATGGATGGATAGTCATGATTGGATTATCTAAAGATATAGCATTTGAGCAGACACAGCAAGGGTGTCTGAGTGGAAAGCATGGGAAGAGACCTTGTGTAGAAATGAACTAGTTATTTTCAAGAAACAAACAAAATTGGCTATTGTGATTTAAACAAGGTGAATGAGAAAGAGAATGCCATGGAATGATGTCAGAGAATTGGTCAGGAAGCCAATCAGTCAGCAAATTATAAATTTTAGCTTTAGAGTTTGGACTCACTTTGTTAAGGACAATTATCTGAAACTTGGATTTAATTACAACTGCGTGATCTCTACCTTGTTTCGTTACTTTCACTCCTGACTAAGGCACATTTTACAACTCTGTAAAGTTGGAAGTTTATGCAGAGAAAACTGATAAGGTGAGGTGATTTTCTTCTCTCTCCAGTAAAAGAGTGGGACCACCATTATAGCTGATTAAGTGATTTCTATCGTCAATAGATCTGAACAGAGTGAAATTCCCATTACTTTTTGTTTTAGCACAGATTATTACTATTAGTACCATTACTATTAGAGATGTCTTGATTGTTGCTCCTTTTGAAAATGATCTGGTTCTAGATCAAGAACACTTACATAAATATGGGGCCTCCATTCTCTCTATATACCATTTAACCTTGTGTTGACCTCCTTGTCTTTTGAGACTTTTTTCACTCTTTATTATCCTGCCACTCCTTCACATTTGGTATATTCTTTTTCCTATTCTTTTGTTACAGCTTCCTGTGTGTGTGTGTTTTTTTTAATAAAAATTATAGATTTTGCCTTCTGTTAAATGGCAATGGTGTCCAATGGTTCTCTGAAGTTTCTTCTGATTTCTACATTAAATGATGTTTCGTCTTCTTCACTTAGAGTGAAACAAAGGGTGACTATGTGACAGATAGGTGATGGATGCCCAGTTCATACCCACATTCTTAGCATCTACATTCATATAGTGTAGCTGGGTTCATTTTAAACAAGAATCTTCTTATATCCTATCTGCTTGGTGTTTATATAATCTTATCCCAAGGAAAGCATTCTGTATGTTTTATATATGTACTTCTACATTACAAACAGTAATATGTACTGCTTCTATGATGTTGCCCTATATATACTATATATCTGAACAGGGAAACATATATTTTCTTAAGCTGTATGGTTTCTCTTCCTTTTCATCTATTCATGTTCTAGGAATTATATTCCCCAAATAAATATAGAGGAAAGAGATAGTAAGAAAGAGAAAATAAGAAAAGCACCCTTCTTGCTTTAGAAGGTAGTAATCAGAGATATGGAATTGTGAGATGGTTTCTGGGTAATAGATTTGACTTCTAAATTTGAATTCATAAAATTGGGCAACTTGGTTTATTTTCTGCTAGTAAACCATAGTGAACTTCCAACTAATTTCATGATTAAATTCCACTGATTTTGTCTTTACAGTCTAGTAATAGGTTGTCTATCAGTCCTGTTTTTTAATATGGTAATGGTAATGGTGTGTAAGGAACTTCTTATTATAAGATGCTATTTTTGCAGTGGTCTGCAAAAGTTTCAAATAACTTGCTAGTGATTTGGTGATTAAACATTATTTTAATAATATCTGATATATGGCTTCTTTCCCTCAACTTTGTACAGTCAGCCATGAAACTTTAAAAATATAAAACTAACATAAATATTTTAAATCTCATAACCAGGATAGCATTCTAACTGCTGTGGGGTTACCATTTCTTTGACACTTTTCTTTTAAATAATAAAAGATCCAGATAACACTTGGAACCCCTTCTGATAGATTTCAAAAGATTAAAGAAACTGAAATGTACAGAATGTTTCAGAATAAATAAAGCAATGATGTCATTTGAACAGTCGTAGAGAATACCTTATGGTTAAATAAATTGGTCCAGTTTACTTATTTGAATATAAAAAAGATTATTTTCCCAATGACCTTGTGATATCTGTATCAATTTTCTAAAATATGTTTCTACTTTTCCCCTTTTCTTTGAATAAATAACTACCATGGATACTTTATGTTAAGATAATCTTATGGTAGAATAAGTAGTCAAGTAAATTAAAAGAATTGGTCAAATTGAGGTTAACGGATTGCTGAGTTTTTACAGAAGCCTAGTAGATTTATTCATAAACTAGAACAAGCTTCATTTGTTTTCTTTGATTTTGTTTACAGATATTTACAACATTCTAATATATCTTTGTCAGTCAAAACTTAGTTTTCCATCTCATTTACATTAAATTTCTTATCTTAAAATGTACATATCTAATATTCTATTTTTGTAAATAACTTCATTACACATGAAGATATTCTATCCACATGGAGTCTAAGTTGTTTTCTGTATATTCTGAATATCCACCTTAGATATTTAATTATAAATGCAAAATTTTATCAAACTCTGAACTCTATAGTTGTGGAGGTACTGATGAATAAATTTCCAACTCTTTAGGCACTTTTTTTCTTCCTACTCAGTTACTTAAAGAGAAGGAAGGAAAGGAGGGAAGGGAAAGGAAGGCAGGCAAGCATGTGAATTGAGCTACGTATCTATCCACTTGCAAAAGTTGTCTAAGATTTCATTGATTTATAAATGTCTTCTATTTTTACTTCTAAGAATATTTGCCACCACTACTTTAATTTGCTTCAATAAATTCTTAGATAGGGTGAATCTCACCTAGACATTGTTGTCTCATCTTTCATGTAAAAAATTCTATATCTATGTTAAATTTAAATTCAAGTGGAATTTATTATAAATGATTTATTTAGAGCATAATGTATAACTATTAAACTATGGAAAATCAAGCCAAAATTTATCTTTATTTAATCAAGTGAATAGTTTTTCCTTTTTTATTTCAACCTCTCTGCCCCCAAGAAACTACCAAATTGTTTCAGATGGCTTATAAATTCATTAATTTACATAGTTCAACATTTTTCATTTATGAAAAAATAAGTATGCATGACCCATTGAAAACATTTTAACCAATTTACTTTGGGAACAATTCTTTTTCTTGTTTTTAGGCATATTTTAATAATATGTAAGCTTGCAAAAGGAAAACTGTGACATAATCAGATTATGCATTTGTAAACATATTCTTTGGGGGAATATGCAAGTTATAAGAGTAAAAAGACTGGAAAGTTTTAAAAAATATAAGTCATCTTTCAAAGGGAAAAATCAGGGGATGATCCTTAAATGTGAAGGGCCAGATATTATTTTTTTTAAAAAGATTGTATTTATTTATTTGACAGAGAGAGATCACAAGCAGGCAGAGAGGCAGGCAGAGAAAGCAGGGGGAGGCTCCCTGCTGAGCAGAGTGCCTGATGTGGGGGCTCCATCCCAGGACCCTGAGATCATGACCTGAGCTGAAGGCAGAGGCTTTAACCCACTGAGCCACCCAGGCACCCCAGTTATTATTTAAAAGTAGAAAAAACAACCAGCTAAGGAGCTAAACATATTTGTATAAGTGTTAAGCTTTGAGAAGAGATGGGGAAGGGAAGCATGAGTTAAAATTCCATTTTTTTCTTATACCAGGGTGTCATTTTACATTATTTAATATTTTTTTACGTTATTTAATATTTTGATAAATCTGGACTAGTGCTATGAAGATAATTATTAAAAACAATAAAAGGAGGAATACTTAAAGAGAGAAACTCTGGGAGGCAGACTTGAGGTACAAAGAGAAGGAATGGAAGTCAATTCCTTTTCATCATAAACTCAACTATTCTTTTCATTTATTGCCATGTATATATACTATTCTGATAATAATATTTTTTCAAGTTTAGTATCTTAGGAAATTCTCTCTTGTTTCATTTAAACATCCCAGATGGCTGAGTTGAAAGCCACCAGAAGGAAGCACAGAGAAATCCTACATATTGGACCAGATACTACAAAAGAAAATTCAGGGAACTTCAGTCTTCTTTCCCTTCATTCATTTACTGGGTTTATTCCACAAATGTGTATGGTGTACCTATTCATGCTAGACATTACGTTAAACATCTCTGCCTCATAGGGCTTCTAGTCTAGAGAAGAGGGACAATCAAATAATTTCTCAAATAAATGTAGAATTTTAACATAGTGACATTGTAGAGTGAGCGCATATAACGGGTGTCTCCAACCTAGACCTGGATGGTGGAGGCAAAGTCAGGGAGAACTTTCCTGAGAAAGGGTCAATAGGTCATCTGAAGCCTAAGCTGACCTTAACTTAGAGAACTTAGCAGGTGTTTCAGATGCAGAATGAGTGGAATAGGTTACCACCCTATGGCTGGAACAAACATGGAAACTTGAAGTAAATTAAATAAGTCCTCTGTGTTCTGTTTACAGAGTGAGAGAAAGCATGTGTTATGACAGAACAGGGGTAGAAAATAGTGGAAAGAATTTACTGGCATGTTTAAGATTCTAGTCTTTAACAAGTACAATGAGAAGCCATTGAAATGTTATTAAGATCATATCTATGTTTCAAAAAGGCCGTTTTGGATGAAGTGTTGAAGACAAATTAGAAATGTAGAACAGACCCAGTAAGGACATGGAAGATCATGTCAATAGAACAGGGAAGTGATGCTGGTCTTTAAGACAGAGTGACAGCGGTAGAGATGGAAACAAATGTATGGAATTACCAGATACATATTGGGAAGAGACAGAAGCATTCTTTATTAAATTGGACATAGGAGCTAGCCTATAATTCCTTTGTTTCTGGCATGCTTAAGTAGATGGATCAAGAGGTCATGATACAAGAGGGGCAGCTTTGGATTATGTTCTTCCTTCATTTGGTTTGGTGTAGTGTAAGACTTGCAGATATTCAGGAAGAGCGTTTAAGCAGTTTATTGGATATGCCAGTCTGGAATTCACAGAGGTATGTGGACTGGCGATGAAATTTTAAACTTCATGTATATTGAAATTAAAGGACTGGATATGGAGGAAATGTTTTAGAGAGAAAAATTGAAGTGAAATGCAAATACGCTTAAAACAGAAAACTTTGGGATTTCCAGCATGTGATAAAAACGTATAGGGAAGAAGCTGAATAAGCAAACCAGAAGAGATGTGCTCATGACAAAAGACTGACTTATGGGAAGTGGTTTCTCTTGATGAAGAAAAAGTGGGGGTTGGGGAAGGAAGGGTAGAACATGACAGTGTCTGAAGAGCATGCACAAGCTATGATGTCCAAAAATCAGGAACAAAAGTGGCTGAATTTAATAATGTATTTTTTTTTTTTTTGCTTTAAGATGCTGGTTTCCAAACTTTATTTTTTTACCCAAATATGTTTATTTTTTCAGTGTTACAAGATTGATTGTTCATGCACCACACCCAGTGCTCCATGCAATACGCCCCCTTCTCAATACCTACTACCAGGCTCGCCCAACCCCCCACCTCCTCCCCTCCAAAACCCTCAGCTTCTTAAAACAACTGTGTAATACCACTGACTCATTAGTCAGTATTTCTGCTCAACATCAGAAGAGCAAGTTGTCAAAGCCACTGAGAGATTAACTGTGCAAGGGCTATGAGAAATTGTGGGCAAGAAGTCAGAGGTTGATCTGCAAAGCCCATGTGCAGGAGAGATCAGAGTTAAATAATGAGTTAACATGGCCAGATTGTAAAACACTAGATGAATTCTGTAAACATGGGTTGATCATAGCAAACCTCTTCTACATGCCCAAGGCTTTGCTCCACTCTGCTCTGCTCAAAGGCTTTCTGAATCCTGGTACTGGTAAATGTGATATGACAGTCTGAATTCAACATTTTCCTTGTATTAAACCAGATTCAACTTGCCCTTTAAGTTGATATCTGAACAAGTGTTAGAATATCCTTTACTGATTTATAGTCTTTCTTTTTTTCCTTTTCATGCTAACGATGACACAAAAGAGATTGTGTGTGTCTGCATGATACCATTTTGTTGTATTGGATTTTACATTGCTCTAAGTAAGCAAGACATTCAGTGGTAAGTGGATGTTGGGCATTTTTTTAAATAGGGCTTTATTATAAGGAAGGTTCTTAATGTATGCTATATGATACAGGAGGAAAAAATAAACCTTTAGGATTTGGATTGCTGTTCACGAAAGAACAATTCAGCCAAGCAGAGTGGTAGTTTTGCTTGTTATCTTAGGAAATCTCTTAGATATTAATTACTCTTTCCAAGAAATGAGCCATTTTAAAATATCATTGGTTGGCATTATCATTATTAAACATAAAAAATATGAAGGAAAAACTCCCCAGATGGTATTGTGAATATTCCTATTGATGAGTCAGTTTCTTCACTACGTAAGGCTTAAATGAGTGCTTATCTCAAAAACAAAAACAAAAAAAGGACCTAAATTAATTCTCAAAACTATTTTCATTTTTCATTTGTCTTTGGTCAAATTCTTTATAAACTTCAGCTGTTGCTGATTTCTCCAAATGATCATTTCAAGTAGTTTGGGAAATTCGGGGTCACTACTTAATTCTTGGTATATCTAGCAACCAAATGACTAATTTTTAATTAAAAATCCAGACATGAGGTATATGCTAATTTTGAGGGTATGATCACTGACTGAAATAGAACTTGCCCTCTAAAAAATCACCCTGATGCAAACAAAGGTGGCCTCCAACTGTGCTACCAGGCAAGCTGTACCAGAGAGACAGAGAGCCTTGCAAACCAAATTAAATTGCTCAATCACATGGCTTATTAAGTCAATTTAAAACACATAGAAGCAAGCGAGGAGAGATTGGATAGGTTAACATACCTATAGTAAGGAGCAAGCAACTTGGAAAGACCACATCTGAATGCTGAGGTATGCAATATTCATATATCCTTTATTTCTGCCACATCTCCTTTCCCCAGTGACTGCGTAGTTATGAGGTCCATGTGGTTTTGAGCAAGGGGTCCATCAAAGGAGAGATACTTTGGCCCAATAACAGACATTTGTTTGATTGCAAAGACAGGGGAAAGTATGCCTGGCGAACAGACTAATTGCCAATTAGTCTGCTGAACATAGGTTTTATTTGTGTTTCTTGGGCAGAGGACACGTGAAGCCAGAATCCTTGTCAGCAGTGGCTGGTAGGATGAAAGCCTAATGAACATTAGATGCTCATATATTTTTAGTATATGAGTATGTAGTGCATAGGTGCCTTATATGAATTTAATACCTCTTAAATATTTGGTATCTCTAGGTCCCTCCATCTTTTTTCTACCTGTGTTTAACGTGATCTACTTATCAACTACTTACCTGTACTTAACACACCTTGAAACATTTTGCTTATGTTTTCTGAACAAAACTTAAATGTCCTTTTTAAATAAAATTGAATATTTTTAAAAACAAAGCCTTTTCCAAAACTTAAAGTCAAAAATCTTCTCTTTATTATGACATGCCAGTAATTTTAGTACAGGTTTTGGTCAAAAGCACATTATTCAAAAGTGACTTTAAAATATATTTAAGTTCCTTCAACTCTGAACTATAAGTCGGCAGTTGCAGATATATAGAAAGAGCAAACATTAAAGTAGTCTTGATTTTAGTGCAGATCCAAGTTCAAAATTGGTGAAGGTGAAGAGCCTACAGAGTTACAAGATTATAGATATCTAAAGGTATGCAAGAAAATGCTTACTGTTCACTTGGCTAAGAAAAAAAGGTATGGGAAACTTTGAGATTGAATATTGATGAGTTCTTCTTTTGAAACACTGAATAAATTTAGAACAAATGATGAACGTTAAAAGTGATCAAAAGGAAGCACTTATAAGGAGAGAAGTTTCCTATGGGATTACAACTATAAAGTAAACTTTTCCTTCTTGACTTTTTTCTTAGACTTTCCTCTGTAGATAGCTGTCAACATAAGTCTATACACCTATGTTTACACACGTATATAGTTTTTTTTTTTGCTTTATGTATTTTATTTTTTAATTTATTTTTTAAATTTTTTTATTAACATATAATGTATTATTTACCCCAGGGTACAGGTCTGTGAATCATCAGGCTTACACATTTCACAGCATTTGCCATAGCACATACCCTCCCCAATGTCCATACCCACACGTATATAGTTTTAATGATAACATAAAATGAAAAATGCCATTTGACATTGCCATCAGGGAAACAGTGCAACCAGAATTTATATCTAGCATCTAGAAAATATAGGATGCAAGAAAATAATTAACGTAATGGTACTTACTAAAACAAACTAAAGACGAAACAAACACCCACACAAAGCATTAACTCAGTAAAATGTTATCCAACCTTGAAATAACTTTGTAAAACTACCAAAATAGTACAACTTAATACAAAACCAAAGAAAAAAACCTCAACATCAAATTCTGGTAGTTGTTTTAAAATCTGTACACTAAATCAGGGGCTCCTGGAAGGCATAGTTGGTACAGGTCGCTCAACTCTTGTTTCAGCTCAGGTCATGATCTCAAGGTCATGATCTCAGTCTCCTTGCTTAGTGCACAGTCTGCTTAAGACTCTCTCTCCCTCTGCCCGCCCCCACCAGTGCACACTCACAGCTGCTCTCTCTCTCTCTCTCAAATAAATAAAAAAAATCTTAAAAAAATAAAATGTATACACTAAATGTTATTCTTATTATAAATAAGTGCAACCCTTCTAGAATACTAAAGATAAGGCAATACATAGCAAGAAACATAAAGATGATTATACCCTTAGGAAAATAATTCTAAATAGAAATATACTTCAAATAAATACAATAAATGCAGAATTATGGTACAAATATTTTTTCCAATGACTTTCTAAAATGAGATATAAATTGGAACAAAATTTTAATACTTGAGCAATGGAGTAATATGTACAATGGGTTATTGTGGTCAAAAGTAGAAAATCATGCAGATGCAGTTTTTTTTAAGTGTATGTATGTAGGTTTTTTTCCAACACACTGGTTCTTACAATTAGGTATAACAAAATTAATTGATTTTGAAACATAATTTGCATCTGAAGACTGCATTTGGTTGTAATTGAACCAGCAGTTGGTTATTGGAAACATCTTTGTGTAAAGTAGCACTGGACTTCATCATAACAATTAACGATGAATGTTTTATAATATGGGAGGTATTGTGCTAGTTTCAAGATTACTAATGTTAAGGGGAAGGAAGGTCTTATTTTTGAAAAAAAACTTAACATGTAACAAAAATGCTAGATTTTGTCAGTGACATTTGGGTTTCATAATTGTATACAGATAGTTATTAAACTCAAAAGCAGGGACACCTGGGTGGCTCAGTGGGTTAAAGCCTCTGCCTTTGGCCCAGGTCATAATCTCAGAATCCTGGGATGGAGCCCAGCATCTGGCTTTCTGCTCAGTAGGGAGACTGCTTCCCCCACTCTCTCTGCCTGCCTCTCTGCCTACTTACGATCTCTCTCTTTCTGTCAAATAAATAAATAAAATCTTTAAAACAAACAAACAAAAAAACCTCAAAAGCAAGGTTATCACTAACATGAAAACTACTCCTAAGTCTCCTTTCTCCATTCAGGTAGTTCTTATTACATAATTAAAAAAATATATATTTTCAGGCTTTAGTGATGCAGGAGAGAATGCGTTAAATGAGATGACAAAATGCTGTGTGAAAGTTCTGCTTGTGGCTCTGTGATACATGAACGTACATGGATGATAATGTGTGAAAACAAAGAAGAATATGAGGCTGAGCCACTTAAATTGTCACATTAAATGATTATATAATATTATCTTTGAAATATAGTAAGATTTAAAAAATATAAAATGAAGGGAAAATCAGTGTTAACTTGGATTTTACAGAGTGCTAAACAATTTTTTTAGCATACTTTAAGTAATGAAAACCTTCATAAATTCAGTTACAATTGGAACCTCACTGAATAATGAATGTCAGTTAAGAAGTTTAGTTAGAAAACCAGCAGGCAGAATGCAAAGCAAAAAAGAAAAATAATCTAGCCAGTCACCAAAACTGTCCAAAATATAATGGTTTCTGAAATGTCCAATAGATAGTACTAACTCCTTTTTATGAGACAAGACAATGTAAACTAAGATGCATCTGCTTAATTAATTACTCAGAAGCAGAAGAGAATAAATAATAATTGAAGTAATTCTGAGAATGGACATAATTAGCACCATTAATCATTGACCATAAATTATTTAATTCAATAATCCTGGAAGAAAAATTAGTATTATAGTCACTTTTGCATTTAAAACTCATCATCATAATGCTGTCAGCTGGAATATATGATGCCTTCAAATATTTTTTTTTTAAAAAGCTGTTTCATTCAATTAATATTGTGAAGATACATTAAGTTCTACTGAGTAGGATAATGAGTTGAAGAAAGCCAATTCAGTAATTATCTCAGTTCTAGAATTTCTATTAGACATAAACCCATTAGCTCTCTACACCCCCACAGAAGCTCTAACTCATTGACTATAATTTAAAAAATTCTAAATAGAGTATTGAAATAAGGAACTGGGAACAAATGTAGAATGAGATTATAATATCAGTTCTTTATAAAGGCGCTGAAAAAAAATTAAATGGTTAATGTATAATCTGTATCTAGTTTTACCTGTTATCAAAAATCCTGATGTTTCCTAATAAAAGCCTATAAACACTGTGAATGGACAAAAACATCTTCATACTCAAAGCTAGTGTAGAGGTGAATGCTTTTGACTTTGATCCTCTACCTCTTAGTTTTGCTTAGGGCCTTGCAAATTAGACTGACACAAAATAGATTAACAAGAGAAAACCATGGGTTGGAGGAATGGATGAAATAAATGAAAGGGATTAAGAGCCTGGGTGGCAAAGTCAGTTGAGCACCCAACTGTTGGTTTCAGCTCAGGTCTGACCTTATTACATCGTGTATCATGCCTACACCTAGGATTGATGAGTTACTCAAAAGGGTGGTTAGAATTTGGGATTATATAGCATCTTAACAAAAGAACAATAAATGCGAAGACAAGTGACAAATGAAAAAGACCGAGTTTCTAGGAGCAGCACATTGTGGAATGGTAAATATATGGGGGAACTAATGAAAGAGAGTGCCTTTCTGGGCTGATAAAGATCTAGAGTTGTTCCTGGTGATTAACTTTTGCCCTTGATAGAGAGGGGAGGGAGGACACCTTCACAAATATATGTCCTGCTTTTAGGCAAATAGGGGGAAGGTACAGAACTTCTCTTGTATCTGCTTCTCAATTGCATTCAATTCAAAATAATCCTTATGCCAAAGTAGCATAATTGGGGATGGCATGTTCTGTTTACCCTTCATCAGCTACAGAAAAATGTCTCTTGCCCCGTGGGCTCCAGAGCCTTTTAATGCAGATCCACTTAGGATGAACCAGAATATTTGGAAAGCCTCAGACTCCTGCTTGATTTACATCAGGAATGGTGGGGATTTATGGTGAAAGGAATTAAACTAGATGGAAAAGGTAAGAGGGGAGACGAGGAAGGGGTTTTGGAGTTCTGTATTAGTTGGCTTTGGGAAGCCTGGGGAATCAGGAGAGGTGGAGAGCTGAACTATATGAGACAAGAAAAGACAAATAAATGAAGGGCATATTAAAATTAAAATGCATTTTTGAGATTATGAATAAAATTTACCTTTTATATTTTGGAAAGGTTTTAGTAAAGAGCAAATTTGTTTTTGTCTTTTGAACACCAGACTTAAAGTAGGTGGTCTCAAGGCAGGTGCAAGAATGCTATACTGGGTAATATGTATACATTTTCTAATGTGAATGAAGCATTTGCTGAATTACTCAGCTAAATTAAAAAAAAAAAAGTTTCACTTCTGTCAGTCAGGTTATTGTCCAATGCATGGTTGTAGGATTCAATGTAAGTTCTCATACAAATAATATATGGTTGGATTATATTTCTAAAGTGTGTTGAATATTGACATTTTTCACTAATGTTCCTGTAAGTGGGAACTTTATGAGATTGAATGGTAAGTTCCATTTTTCTTTCTCTGAGCAATTCAGAGCCTAAAAAGAAATAAGTATAAAATCTGTAATGTTGCATAGGTAGTTCCCATTCTCATTTCCCCTGGAAGATGGTGTGCCAACATTTATTTTGAATTTACAAGTGATTGATACATAATAGCCTAATTGGTGCCGGTTGGTGAAAAACAGTGGGGTCAATGACAGCAATGTTCAGAGTGGAGAGGGCAGACAATGCAAGGAAGAGGAATGTAGATCAGAATAGTCTATTTTTCCACTTGGTTTAATATTGCTTTGGAAATGAGATTCTACAATAGTTCAGCTTCAGGCACTCAAATTAAATCGTTATAGTAGTTTTGTAGCTTGTGTTAAGCCACTTGAATTTTTGCACTACTGAGAGCAATGGCAGGTAACTGAGAGCCTGCCTGTCATAGTTCATGGGTAGCAAATGGGCTAAACCTTAACATCTCTAGTGATCACCATTTATTTTTTAATTTTGTTGTAAAAAATTTGAAGTTACAGATGCACAGAGAGATTAAATAATTTACTCTAGTTCACACAGCTGCTCAGTGTCAGAGCTGGGATGCAGACACGACCATTCTAGTTTCACAGTGCATTCTCATAACCATTATCCATGTTGCCTCTGGGGAAAAAAGAACTCGCTATGGGGACAGGCCAGCTCTGTTGGATCAGCCTTCTTAGTTCTATGCGAGGAGGGTTCTTGAAATTCCTGTCTTGAAGGGGGCACGAGTGAATTGAATTAGACTTTTCTGGAAATAAGTCAGTATGGCAAGTATTCCAATAACTCAGTTACATGTCCTCTGTTTCATATTTCTCAATAACATGAAATAATACAAACTAACACATTCAGAATGCCTAAAGGCAAGTTGAACTATGAAGTGATTCTCTAGGAATCATGCATTGGAAAGTTCCTGGAGAAAATTATCCAGCCATTTCCTTCTTTTGGTATAATGCAGAATCTTAGTGACATTAATTTTGATTCAAGCATTATTAGTAAGTAGGCCTGATGAAGATTATGAAACAAAATAATGTCAACGTGGTCCCATTTTGTTCTTCTATGTCTTCTCTGGGTGTTTTTCAATCATTGGTCTTTTTTTTTCCCCTTATGATCTGGGTTGTTTTTTCCATTATAACTTGGTATTTTTAAGAATTTACTACCAATTTATTATATATAGAAATATGAAAAAAAGTGTTATGGGGAACAAGGGAAGAAAAACAAAACTTACCTCAGTGTTAAGAGATGAGGGAGTATTATAAGATACATCACAGAGGAGGTTATATTTCCAGGGTCCAGTTAAAAATGAAAAAGATAAAGTAATAAAACATGCAGTTATGGTTAACCCCCCAAGACCCAATTATACACAACTACCATGAGCCAGGCAAGAGCCATTTGAAAAATTTAAAAAAAAAAAAAAAAAGGTCTTTGAATTTTTTTTCATGGGAGGTGAGGAATGGAGTAGATATTTCAGGCCTTGATTTCCTCATGTATGAAATCCAGACATTGACCTAACCCAGGGAATGTCTTTCAACCAAGTCTACTCATCAGCCCGGGAGTGACCTGGTGGCTCAGTTGGTTAAACATCAGACTCTTGATTTCAGTTCAAGTCATGATCTCAGGGTTATGACATTGAGCCCTGAGTGGATTCCATGCTCAACATAGAGTCTGCTTGAGATCCTCTCTCTCTCTCTCCCTCTGTACTTACTACCCCCACTCACTCATGCTTGCTCTCTCTCCTTCTAAAATAAATAAAGTATTTTTTTAAAAAATACAAAGGCCAGCATTTAGATGATTCCTGAGATTTCTTATAGCTTTATTGTCATTAAAATAAGCAATACCCACCCATCTTCTGAACTACTTGCATGTATAGAGGAGGAAAAAAGATACAACTCTTCTGTTTTAGCTTCAGTGCCCAGGGTCTGTGAATCAAACAGATAAAAGACAGGTTGATGGGAGAAAAGGTCTATTTTGTATGCACGTGGGAATCTCACAGAAAAGGAGTAAACAAAGTAAACAAAATAAACATGGGGAGGCCTATATATGATTTTAATAGAGCAATATATTGTGAAGTAACTGGACAAAGGGGGAAATATTTGGATTTCTAGAGATGGTAAATTGTGGGAAGGTAACTAGGGGAAACCAATGCAAGAGAAGGGTTGTTTAGTGATATTTATTATGCAGACTCAGGTTGGTTATTAAGAATCAACCTCCTCTTCCTGATATGGGAAAGGGAGACTCCTTTGCAAGTGAAATTGTTATCTTTACAAAGGGAAATTTTTACCCAGCCTTTAGACAGAAAGGAACAGGGCGAAGAGCTAATTGCCTTCAGCTCAAAACAGTGCTTATGTCAAAATGGCATGTGTTGGTGTAGTATATTCTGATCCCCTTCACCTGATTCTTATCTCTTCTATTTGTTTTAGCCCCATTACAGCTCTGTGGAGTGGAGTGCTTTTCATCCTCTATCTTTGCTAAGGCGAGAACTTGTGGGATGATACCCTTCGGGTACCCGAACTTAAATTTCTATATACATAAAGGGTCACAGAGTAGAATATAGTGTTGTAAATAATCATAACCTCCTTTTAAAATTATTGAGTGCTTCAGAGTTGAGATATTCATTGAAACAAGGCGAGGTGGTGGAGGTACAGTTTTGGTCAACATTTGTTTTAATTTGCAGATTCTTTTGGAATATATAATCCGTGAATTCCAAATTTCAAAACTTATTTCTGTTAATAGCCGAAGTTAAATAAAAAGCTTTCTTAAAACATTTTTGCAAGCATAATGATTTCAAAAATTAACATATTGATGTTCTAATGCCCATATAGGAAAAGCGTTGTAAAATTCAACACCGCCTTTTTCTCAAGTTGAACATTAAGTACTCAGACAATATGATTTCTTAAAATTCCTTTAGGTTTTAATATTATATATATATATTCTATATATATATAATAAATATTCTAATATTTAATATTCTAATTTGTCTCTCTTTTTTTAAGATTTTATTTATTTGACAGAGAGAGACACAGCGAGAGAGGGAACAAAAGCAGGGGGAGTTGGAGAGGGGAAAGCAGGCTTCCTGCTGGGCAGGGGGCCTATGCAGGACTGTATCCCAGGACCCTGGGATCATGGCCTGAGCCAAAGGCAGATGCTTAACAACTGAGCCACCCAGGTGCTCCTCTAAAGAGACAAAGTCTCTTTAAGGAAGGAATTCAAAAGCAAGGATCAGGGATTGAATCAGTGAAAGATCTGGAAATGATGAATATGTTCAGCACCTTGATTGTGGTGATAGTATCACAGGCTAACGCTTATGTCCAAACTCATAGAGATGTATACATTAAATGTGTGCATTTTTTTGTGTATCAATTATGCGCCAATAAAGCTTAAAAAAATAAGTGAAAGACCTTTGATAAGACACCAAATATTACCATTCATTTCTAATATATTTGCTTGCCTGTCTGCATCCCACATAAAAGGTGATTAATTTTCTGATCAGCCTTAAAGGTTTTAGGTATTTAATAAGAACTATAATATATTTAGGGACAAATATGGGGTAGATTATGTCTCATTTCATTTTAGCATTTATTGTTTTAGCTTTCTTTATATATAAAATAAATTATATATTCAAAATGTCAAGAATACTTTTAAAAAATATTTTCTTAAATAATTTTGTACCTATTATTATTGCTTGAATTCATATATAGTTCAGACATAGGTAACATTTCCACATGAGACCATTTCCTAGTGTAGATGATGTGGTTATAAATACTAAATACCAAGTGATAAGGGCTTTACTTTTATAATAGCTCTCAAAGTGTAGTTCATAAAGCAATAACACAATCACTTGGTAACTTATTCAAAGTATAAGTTCTCAGGCCCTACCCTAGAGCTACTGAATCAGATCTGGATGTGGAGCCTGGAAATCTGTATTTTAATATACTTTCCAGGTAATTATGATGTACACTAAAGTTTAAGACCAATGGTGTAGTTTATGAGGACCAGAGAATGGGCTAAGTCTGTTTCCTAGACTAAATCCATTAGAATTTCCTTTTCCTAAATCCACTAGAATTTATTTGAAGCCTTTGAGGTTTGAATGGGTATAGCAGAAAGGTTGTTTTTGTTTATTTCAAAGTCATCCTTTTATATCCTTAATTAGAATGTGAGGAAATAACTTCGGTTTTCTCATGGACTAACTCTGGGCCTCTTGTTGCTTTTATTTAAAGGAATTTGATGTGTTGAGAAGGAATACACAGAGGCTCAAACAAATGAAAATACAGAATTTAAGCAAACATTCAAAGTAACTAGAATAGTCACACTAAATACTAAATACTAAAGTTACAGTATCACTCACTCATTCATTTGCAACTAAATACAAGATAGGATCATGATAAATACTATGAAAACACTAAAGCAGAGTGAGGGGATAGAGAGAAAGAGAGAGAGTGTGTGTGTGGGGGGGAGAGTGTTATGTATGTATTTCTATTGCATTACTGAGGATGACTTTGATAGAGAAGGAACCATGAAGGGAAAAAAACTGAGGGAAATGAATGAGTGACCCACAGCTATTTGAAAGAAAGCATTTCTAGGCCTGTGATAACACATGCAAACACTCTGGGGCAGGAGCTTGTCTGCTATGATAGAAGAATAGCAAAAGGTCAAGCAAGACTGGTGGAAAGTGAAAAAGTAGTAGGGAAGAAGGTCAGAGTGGGAAGGATGCACCTTATCATAGGCCATGGCGAGGACTAGAAATTTTTACTGCATGTCAGTTAACTTCTGTAAGACTCTGTAAAATGAAGGGTTTCTGTAGATGATTTTTAAGATTCCTTCTGACACCAAAATATTTAAAGATTTGAATCTAAATTGGATATAACAGCAAGCTAGAAATGAATAAAAAGGCAGCAAATCATGTTTTGACCTTACAGAGTTATGAGTACAAAAGAAAAAAATTCAAAAATATTTTGTAAGTAAGTCTTTACAGAAGGAGGGATGGAGAAGGTTATTAGCTGAGGATCACACCTTAAAACTTGTTCTTGTCCCCAGAACGTATGATGCATGGGAAGAATAATTTTGAAACCATTCCAGTATACTTCCATTCAACTATAGTGCTTCTTCCATTCTATTTATACCACTGCCCTCCAGTTAATTTAGCTTTTTAAAGTAGCAGAATAACCTTACACAGACTGTCTCTTATTGGGGAAATATAATTAAAAATAAAATCCTCTGCCAGCCTAGAAGTCCTCTCTACAAAGATAGAAAAAAAAAAACTATTTTATTATTGAATGAGCATTAAGCCAAACTGGGATGTGCATTACAGGCAATCTGCTAAAGAGATTACAAAGACAGAAACAAATTTTACCCTCTTATATAGCTGAGCACACACAACACATTGCATACATTTGTTCAAGGTAAACAATATCTAGTCCTCAAGTAAGAGGACTTGACAGCACCATTTGTCACACATAGTTCATCCTAAATTCACCTGCTATTTGGGGCAGCCACCTGTGTTTGCTAATCACCTTCATCCAAAGGGAAAATCCATTTCTCATATCTTTCTGACAAGAAGTTGATTTGCAGCATGGATCAGATACCAGCTGAAGTTAGCCTGCTATCCTCTCATAGAAACGGGGAGATGGGTATTATACTCAAACAATGAATCATGGAACACTACATCAAAAACTAATGATGTACTGTATGGTGACTAACATAATGTAATTAAAAAAAAAGAAGACGTCACTTGGGTGGCTTGGTTGGTTAAGCATCTGCCTTTGGCTCAGGATATGATCTTGGAGTCCCAGGATTGAGTCCCACATCAAGGTTCCCTGCTCAGCACGGAGTCTGCTTCTCCCTCTGACCCTCCCCCTCTCATCCTTTCTTTCTCCCTCTCTCTCTCACATTCTCTCTGTCTCAAATAAATAAAATCTTTAAAAGACAAAAAAGAAATGGGGAGATAGGGGTACTCTTTTCCTTGACGATCGCATTTCAAAGACAGTTCCAGGTCCCTGAGAGAAATATCCTAGGATTCTAAAACTTGCAAGAGGCTTACTTAGCTTTTATTTATTTATTTATTTATTTATTTATTTATTTATTTATTTAAGATTTTATTTATTTGACAGAGAGAGATCACAAGTAGGCAGAGAGGCAGGCAGAAGGAAGGAGGGAAGCAGGCTCCCCACTGAGCAGAGAGCCCAATGCAGGGCTGGATCCTAGAACCCTGAGGCTTTAACCCACTGAGCCACCCTGGTGTCCCAAGGCTTACTTTCCTTTTAAAAAGATGGACATACATTTCAAAGGGACAGGAAAGTAATTCACAATTACAAGTTTTACAAAAGTACATATTCTAAGAAAAGGGAGAGGGGAGTCTCCTTCCCTTTTCATACCAGGGAGAATTTATTTTTTTTCTTATTTTTAATTTTTTAAATTGTTTTTTAAATAAAGATTTAATTTATTTGACAGAGAGAGAGAAAGAGAGATCACAAGTGGGCAGAGAGAGAAGGGGAAGCAGGCTCCCTGCTGAGCAGAGAGCCTGATGCGGGGTTCAATCCCAGGACCCTGAGATCATGACCTAAGCGGAAGGCAGAGTTTTTAACCCACTGAGCCATCCAGACGTCCCTATTTTTCACTTTGTACTTTTAATCACAGTATAATAGAATAATACTATTCTGCATTAATTGCAGAAAAGCTAAGTGCTTCCACTTAAGTAGCTGAGTGTCTACTAATATCCCCTCTCCCTTTTCTTATGTGTTGAGGAAAAGGCTTGTGATTTTAGATAGACACCAAGGTGATTCTTTTACAACCTACAGTTTGGAGGTAATTATACGGTATCCAGCTGATACACAGTGGTAGACTAACTACTCTAAGGGTGGGGAGAGGTAAATGAATTCAATAGATATTTAGGAGGTGGAATCTATTGGACTTGGGGATTGATTGGATGCAAAGGGTGAGGAAAAGTCATAGCTCAAACGATGACATTGACATTTCTGGTTTGGATTGCTAAGAGCATCATGGAGCCATTCACTGATATGGAAACAATAGAAGAGGGGCAGGTTCAATAAGGGGAGAGAAGTAAAGTAGAGAAATAAGATGAGCTTCGAATAGTCGATATGAAGGTTGTGTGGGACATACAAATAAATGTACAGATGTGAGAATGGTCTCTGACTCCTATCTACTCAGGGCAGTCTATATTTTAAATAGGCTATTGTGTTAACTTTCTCCCTCTAGTGCTTCTCCTGGTCCCTCAGTCTCTCTGCTCCCAATAAGTAGTAATGTTTCCTGAATTTACATATTTGAATAAAATTATAAATAAAACAGTTTTTTCATCATAGCAATACAACATCTTCCTATTAAACTAAAGGATAAATTTACCTAGAACATATATCTGCCATGAGGTTTATTATTTTTTTTTCTTATAATACAGCTGAGATAAATGTGAAGATGAATTCCATTGATATTTAGGTGTTGATCAAGAAGAGACAGTAAAGCTTATTTGGGATATAAGGGATTGCAATTTAAGAGACAAAGAGTTCACAGAAATCAAAAGTGTGCTGGAATTGAAAATGGAGAGTACAGGCTTATAAAGGCAAAAAACCCACAAGGTTATATAACTTGTGTTGAAAGAATTATGATTGGTGCTGGCTTGAAGTGAGAGTTTAAACTGACTATGGAGCCTGGGTGGCTCAGTCAGTTACATGTCTGCCTTTGGCTCAGTCAAGATCCCGGGTCCTGGGATGGAGTCCCACCTCAGGCTCCTTGCTCAGCGGGGAGCCTGCTTCTCCCTCTGCCTGCTGCTCCCCCTGCTTGTGCTGGCTCTCTTGCTCTCTCTCGGACAAATATATAAAATCTTTTAAAAAAATAAATAAATTGACTATGGAACACACAATTAGCTATTTAGCTAACAGGTGTTACATTATCTCAATTTCAGGGTAAAATAGAAGGATGTGTTCCAGGAGGTGGTCAAGTTGCAATTAACAAAAGTCAAAGTTCATGGGGTTCCAAGAATTGAAACAGGAGAAAGTTATAGGCCCTACTTCCTCAGTGTCCTTTCAGGACTGTTTTGAGTGACTCTCTTAGCAATGTTTACTTCATTTTGAATCTCCTTTCGCGCAGGGAATGTGACTCCCGTGGCTGAAAGTGCAGTGAAATTTTGAATAATGAGCAAATTAATAAATCTTGGTAACACACTCATCCAGCAATCTGTTTTATAGCACCTTTGCAGCTTGATCCCTAGCTTGAGAGCGATGACAATGATTGACACAGCGTGGTTAAAATTCCCGTTGGCAAATACCATCCACTCAAGTGAAAAAATTGCAAACCCATTGTCAGAAACAATGTCTGACAATTCACATGATCTATTAATGGGCCCTCTGCCTTGACTATTGCAGGGCAGTGTGAATGACTAGCTCCTCAGGACTTCTAGGTTTTTATTTTATTTGTTTTATTTTATTTTATTTTATTTTATTTTATTTTATTTTATTTTATTTTATTTTATTTTATTTATTTTTCTTTGAGTGTTTGGTTACTGTAGGAAAACTGCAAGAAACCCATTCATTAAAAAAATATGTTACCTTATAATAGTTTAAAACCAAATCTAGGGGATGGCTGGGTGGCTCAGTCAGTTAAGTGTCTGCCTGGATCCCAGGATCCAGGGTCCTGGGATCAAGTCCTGCATCAGGCTACTTGCTCAGCAGGGAGCCTGCCTCTCCCTCTCCCTCTCCCTCTCTCTGCCCCTCTCCCTCTGCCTCTACCACTCTCCCCTGCTTCTGCTCTCTTCTCTCTCTCTGTCAAATAAAATAAAAAATCTTAAAAAAAAAAAACAAACAAAAAAACAAATCCAAATTGAATCCATAAAGGTGCTTTGCTTGACTGTTAATAGGTTGTTATTGTTTTTGTCATTGTTTTGAAATAGAATTTGAATGTGGTAGTGGGTCTTTGGATTTGAGTTGCCATGGCGCCACCATTTCTGTTAGTTCCACAGAGGCCCTCACTTACAGATTTTGTTTTCAGGTGGCACCACAGGTCTTGGCATCTGTGATTCCCATTTCTAATTGTAGCTGTGATTTTAAGATCACAGATCATAAGAATTCAGATAAAATCTTATAAAATCCCATCATATGAGACACCTGGGTGACTCGGTCAGTGAAGTCTCTGCCTTCCGCTCAGGTCGTGATCCCAGGGTCCTGGGATTGAGCCCCATGTCAGCCTCCCTGCTCAGGGGGGGAGTCTGCTTCTCCCTCTAGTCTTCTCTCCTCCCCATCCCCACTCATGCTTTCATTTATTTTTACTCAACTTCGTATCTTTATACATATTTGCTGCTTACAAAAAAGGATTAGCTGATCAGCAGCTGAATCTTTTTAATGGTACCTGTGCCACTGACAGGGTGTCAGGGAAGGTACCATATTTGTAGGAGATAGAAGTCTGTCCTTGGTTTTGCGATGAGTAAAAACAGAATGTGCTGACTAAGAGACCTCAGCCACCTCACGATGACATGGTACCTTATTCAGACCTGTGATGAGTTTTAGTAGGTAATTATTTTTGAAAGATTGCCAGACTGGTTTTGAACTCTGTCTGACATTTAAGGCCAGAAAACTTCACTTCTGGTAGTCGAAGGCTTATGGCAGAAGAAAAAGTGTGACTGAGTAGGTTATCTCTTTAATATATGTTGCTTTCCAGTTACTTTACCACTTTTAGGACTCAGAAAGGATCAAGCTGCTGAATCAACTCTGAACATACTCTGAAATATTATTTTTAAAAATAATAGCGATGAAATAATTAGCATATGAAAGAAGTAGATATTATTATTATTATTTCTAGCAGTTTTCTGGGATTATTTCTCACATAACATATTCATATTGCTAAGGCACTGTGCTTCCAACACTTTAAGCACCCCGAACACCTTATATTTAGGAAATGGGAAATAAGAAAAATTCTAAACATTAATGAATTTCTTTTCATGCATTCTTTCTGAAACAATGATACTTGTATTAAATGATGCCCTACCCCTTCTCCATATACTGTTGTAAGTGCTGATCTAAGGCAGATGCATGTCATATAAATTAAAAATATATATGTATATATTAAAAAATTACCTTCATTTGAGAAAATTATAAAACATATCACCAAACTTATAGGGCAATACAATTTCACAACACCGGCGTGCAAAAATATTCTTGGTATTCATAACTCAAAATGGTTTTGTTTGTCTTTCAGTAGCTCATCATTCTATTTTTTTCAGAGTAAATGACCAACATTTTACTAGCATTTTCCAGTAGACCTATTTTCTAATTTTGTCTGCTTTTCTACCTTTCATCTCAGAGAGAAAAACATTCAAGTAATTCAGTTTACTTTCATGTATGCCCAAATAGTGCTTAATGTTCCTCATGCTATTAGAGTCATATTTTTGCATAGTATTGTATACATTTTTGCATTTGTAGAAACATGGACTTATAATCCCTTTCACATTCAAATATTAACTGTTTGTATTTTTATGGAGAATTATTTTCCTTGCCCAATCTTTTCTACTCCCCCCCGCCTCTGAAACCATGCATACAATGAAAAGCATAAAGGACATTTATCTGAAGTGTATTGATCACTAAATGTTTCATGTTTATAGCAATGTGATAATTAAGTTTAGATATAAAACATTTCCAGCATCCCCCAAATTTCCAACCCCATGTTTGCATCTTATACTTCTAGAAACTGCCTGATTACTTGACCATAGTCTCCATGATGGCATATAGCTTGACTTGTATCACTACTGTAACTTTAGCATAGAGCTAGAAGATAAGAGTTCCTTAACAAATTTTTTTTTATGAGGAAGAAAAACTCTCTGCTATATAATACTGAAATGAAAAATTACTTAACTACTGCATATAAAAGTATGTATTTTCTCACAAAGATCTCAGACTTCATTTCTTTTCAGAAGAACAAAATGCCCAGTCACTAGACTGTCATTACCTGTCATCTGTAAAACAGAATCTTTCCCCAGTTCAGAAATTTTATATTGGGTCAGGAAGGCAGAGAGAGATTTGAGTGGACAGTTAGATGTGGGAGTGGCATTGAGGAGTTCAGCCCAGAGTTAACAAACATGTGGAGGGTGAGAAGAATTTGACCAGCACTCACAACCCAGAAGTTTCCTAGACTTCCTCTACTCTCTCAACTCCTACCACTTTGCAATCAGTCTTAGTGATTCTGCCTCCTGCATAAGTTCCTTTTTTTTTTTTTCCTGCGTAAGTTCTAAGTTCTTCTGCTTTTCTCCATCTCCACTGTTTCTGCCCTGGTTAAAGCCAGCATTAATTCTCACCTGCAAAACTGCAGCTGCCTCCTAAATGGTCTCACTGCTTTGTCTCTTACAACTTCCAATCCATGCTGATATATTATAAACTAACTTTTAAACCTCCAAATCTGATCATGTTACACTCTTCTATATAAAACTTTCAGTGCTGTTGTTGTTCTGTAAAATTTGCATGCACGGGGGCACCTGCATGGCTCAGTAAGTTCAGTGTCTGACTCTTGATTTTGGCTCAGGTCATGATCTCAAGGTCATGAGATTGGCCCCAGGGCATCAGGTTCCACACTGTGGGTAGAGTCTGTTTAAGATTCTCTCTCTACCTCTCCCTCTGCCATGCACATGTGCTCTCTCTTAAAAAAAAAAAAAAAAAAAAGAATTGCATACATGACAGCTCTATATACATGTTTCCAACAGAGTTTTTCCATACTCAGAGTGTTTTGAGATCTATTTTGATTGCTTAAGGGGACATGTTAAAATACAGAGTATGGGTTGAAAGGGCTTAACCAAATCAGATTCATGATATTAGTTCCCTCTGGAAAGGCAAGGAGATAGAGGGAAATACAGCTGGAGATGGTTAGAAAGAATTCTGAGATGTACAAATATGGAAAAGACTATTATGTACATTATCCTCTGGAGGATCAGAGAGACCTAATTGGTTAAATCACTCTGAAAATAAAGGCAAGATCTTTTTCAAGCCCTAAGATCTTATCCATGATTCTGTGACCTCCTTTTACATCATTCCAGTCATGCTTTCTCAACTATACCATATTCTTTCTTAATTCAGGACCTGCACTTATGTGGTTTCTCTTGCTTAGAAGGTTTGGGGAGGAGAAGGAATGTGGGTGTTATCATGTAGTACTGATGGTAGTGCAAATAGATTCAGTTACTTGGGAGGACAATCTACCAGTAAATATTAAAATTAAAAATGCCCATATTCTCTCACCCAAAACCTATTTCTCCATAACAACCTTACAGAAATCCTCACACATCTAAAAATGAATGTTTGAACAAGGATATTCAAGAAAGTTTTGACTGCAATAGCAAAATTTAGAATTGACCAAATAAATTATAGAATATTAAAAGTATGAAATACTATGCAGTACCCAAAGAGAACAAAATAGATCTCTGCAAACTCACATGAAAAAAAATCTTTAGAGCATCTTTGTTGAGTGAAAAGAAATACCACATTTATACATATATTACAATATTATTTGATTAAAGGAAAATTATTTTTAAATTTTATATATATGAAACAAATATAAAGTTTAAGATATATGGAATGGTGGTATGGGGTGCTGAGAGTGGGGCATGATCAGAATGACCTTTAGCTTTATGCGCATGTGCTCTCTCTGAAAAAAAAATTGCAATGTTCCTATTTTTGTAATCAAATTGTATTACTATTTTAGATAATTAAAAATGATACAAGTCCCTACCACCCTCAAAAGAGAAATATAAATTATTATCTTATTATTTTTTCATTTTTAATATTCTGATTTTGTATTCTTTGGTCTTTGAATCATGCTTTGAGAACCACAGATCTAAATTACACTATTTTCTAATAATTAAATTGCAAATTTTAGAATAATTATAAATGTTATTTATTCTTTGAGTCATATGTGTGTTATGTGTATGTGTCTGTGTGTGTGTGTAAAATTTATATGTGTGTTAATTTGGGAACTTGAAAGCAATGAAGACTTTTTAAAAGCCTCTATGGTTTTATTTTGAAATATACTCTAATTGAAAGTATTCAGTACAAAACTTAGACATTTCAATTTCACTATTAAAGAGAATCTTTAGTATTTTTGTTCTAATTCCTATTCATATTATTAACTACATTGTTTGTAGTTCTCATTTGTCTTCTAGCTAACATCAGGATGAATCTCACTGATGTTATCATCCTACTTATATTTTATTTATATTTTGTTATCCAGATGTAGCCTCAATGAATAACTGTAATTTTTCTCTACACATTATTTTTCCCCATTGAAATTGTCCTATTTCAATATTACATACATTGCTGAACATATTAGTTTAGAAGTCGAGTCATGAAAATTTGCTGTAAATATATTTAAAAAGCCTATGCATTTTCTGTCAATAACTAAAGCAGAAATCTGGAATGTTGAATCTTTATATTATGATATGGTACTAGTGTGACATTAGTTAATTTTTTAGAATGTCTTATTGTTTACGGAGAAGTATTGAATTTTAATATCAATGCTGGTTCAATCCTGGTTGTATAGCTATAAAATGTGTGATCTTATAAACCTAACATGTCATTGATATTTTATTAAAATGTGAAATAATGTTGAAATTTCAGGCAGTACAAATCAACCCTGAATGCATGCAGAAAGTAGTTGTGATGTCTTCTTTTGTATTGAAAAATGAACTTGGCTTGAACATAACATTCTAAAAATAGTCATCTGGCTTTCATATGATTTATATTTTCTTTGAAACAACCTTGTAAGTGCATCGCTCTTTTTCTTCATTTTATACCAAAGGTACTATGAGAAAGTAGGCACAGAATATCCTATTATCTGTTTGATTTTTGTATCTCAGTACATTCCACAAATTGGGCATGAAGTAGAAATGTTTATTTTTTTTTCCACGGGAACCTCAAAAGAATGAAAAGAAGTGATAGCAGGACAATATGCACTATCAGAAGGAACAACGAGAAATTGCATTTTTTTTTCAGTTTTATTGGACAGTATACGAATCGTATTTGTCACTGGAATAATGTGGCTCATTTATATTGTACCTATTCTTCTGTGGAGCTCAAAGCACTTTATAGGCACTTTCTTTAATCTGAAAGCCTGAGCTAGATATCTGGCAGCTTTTGTCTTCACTTTATGGCCCGGAAGACAGCAATTTAAAGGATGTCATTGTGCAAGCCTTTGCAAAGTGTTCAGAAAGCAGCTGATGGGGTTAACTATAATGTGAACTGGTGAGGAGGACTTTTTCTTTATGTTTTCTTTATTTATTTTATATACTGTTATTTATAAAGCAGTAGTTGTCCAATGAAGCCAAGCGCTAAATATAATTATTTAAAATATTCTGATTCCTCTTTACCTTCAGGACACTTTTCCTGCTGAATCCATGTCATTAATAGGACTTTCATTCTTCCACACATCTGGGATTGAAACCTTACTTGCTGCTTCTGTCACCTCATTGCCTCTACTCTGTTCAGTGGGTTGCCAGGTGTTGACAGTTCTGCTTTGCTAGTTTTTTTTACATGATTCTTTACCTTTCTATTTCTAGAGACATCCTCATTTGTGCAGGTGTTAATTCTCCTCCTGAGAAACAGCTATGGCTAGGTTCTAACACTTCTGTTAGACCCTTAATTTCAGAATCTAAAAGAAGCAGACTGAGCCATGTCTGTTGCTCACCAGCTATGTGACTTTAAACATCTCAAAGTTTCTGAGCCTTAGAGTCATTTCAGTGAAAAAGAAATCACAGTAACTAGGTTGAAAAATTGTATCATTGGGTATAAAGTGTGGAAATGAAATGAGATGCTATGCACTGAATGCAAGCTCTGTGTCTGGCAAAAAGGGAATCCATTTTTGTTGTTTTCATTGTATTTCCTTTTCCTGGTCTGTCTTTTCTGCATATCACTCTCAGATCAATATTTCTTAAATCCACTTTCATGGTACCAGTTCTCTGCTCAAACCCTATCAGAGTCCCTAGGGTTTCCCTAATATTCTCCCTGCTTCTTTGTTCACTACCTCAACAAGGATGCTATAATTCTAGCCTTAATCTACAACATGCATTGTTACCTCCAGTTAAGCTTGGCCATTTGCCATTCCCTTTCCACACCTATTTTTTCCTACTACAGCCCATTTCATCATGCTGATTTTTTTTGCCTGGAATCATCTCCCTTATACACATTTTCTTTATAGTTTGAAACTTACATATTGTATTAAAAATCACATCAAAGCCATGGACACTGAATGTAGCTACAGAGAATTGTTTTTTAGTAATTGTTTTTTAGTGCTCTTGCTACTACTTCTATTTCCTTATAAGGAGTCAAGGAGATATGCTTCATGGGCCGAACTCTGATATACTAACCAGTGACCAGTCACAGGACCCTGCTTTTCCACTCACTCATTAGCAATGGGTTTTTTTGCTTCCGCTGAATTCATCACTATCTTTTTCAGGTACTGGTCTCTCCCTGATTTCTGGCATACCAATTCTCTTCAGGCCTGCTGAAGCCTCTTCATTTCAATAAAGACGATGGGTTTTCTGGCTACTCTGAAACTCTTTCATTCACGGAAGAGTGCCAGTCATGAAGCCATACATTTTGGAACATCTGTCTCCTCCCAGATCTTCTGGGATCTCTGTTCCAATCCCAACCCAACTGCCACAAAAATGCAGCGAAACAGAGTTGCTGAAGGGGATCTGTTCTTGCTCTGGAATAACTTTTGGACTTTTCCCTTTTCCAGTTATTTAAGATCCTACTCATTTTCAACCTCTTCTAGGCAACATTCATGACGTTGACTCACAATGACCTGAAAGGTACTTGATACATAGTGCAGGGTATAATATTACATCATTGGATTTTTAGGAAGATTAAATGAAGAAGCTAGAAAGAAAATTTAGGCCAAAGTGACTAATTTTGAATTTTGTTCAAGCTCCCTTACCATGAAAAAGCTTTTAAAAGATGACTGTGCCCTGTGCTGTTTGAAGACCTACATACAAGAACTAACAAAGACACCATTGCTGTCCTTACAGAACACCTGAGCTTATTAACTGAACCATTAGTACCATACTAAGCATGGCCATGGCTCTCACTGTGTCATTACAGCCTGTTCTGTGACTTCAAAGAAGACTTATTATTTAGTGAAATAACCTTTCAGTACATGAAAAACATTACCTTAGTGTGTGTGTTTTTTTAATGTTAATTTGGGTCTCATTTCATAAAATACTTTCAGGAAATGGACATACAAACCAATTGCTAAATTACATTTACCAAATTAGGGGGCTTTTAAGTAAGAAAATTCCCACATATATAAATTCAGAAGAAGAATTAATAATAAAGTATTTTTAAAAATATTTTATTTATTTATTTGAGACAGAGATAGAGACAGAGTAGGAGGAAAGAGCAGAGGGAGAGGGACAAGCAGACTCTGTACCGAGCACAGAGCCTAATGCAGGGCTTGATCCCAGGACCCTGAGATCATGACCTGAGCTGAAATCAAGAGTTGGAGACTTAACCGACTGAGCCATCAGGACCCACGATAATAGAATATTTCTGACTAGAATTCTGTGTAGGAATAATTTTTGATGACCAATCTGTCGCTCATTTAGAGTAGGGATTTTTTTTCCCATAGTGTATGTTTAAAATCTCTACTTTTTCCTTCCAGGTTTATCTTCTCTCAGTATATATCATCACTTCAGCAAGATACTAGAGTGATATTTTTCAAGTCATAAGTCTATGTATTATTTATAAAACAATTTTAATGATAGTATAAAAATGATAAGCCAGTAGGAGAATTAATGGAAATCTTTCATATTACCCATTCCACATATGAGGGATTTTTCTGTTATTATAATGGGATATTCACCTCAAAGTCAGATGTAACCATTTAAATACAAAGAGCCGCTTTCAACATTAAGATGAGAAGTATTTCTATTAAATTCCTATCGGGATTATAAAGTACTATGTGGGCATTTGAAACCCATTTTGGAGAGGGAGCCATTAGCTTACTTAAATGATTGCTCATGGACAAGTTTAGAATCAAAACCTTAGAAATAGAAGTCCTTAGACATTGTATATATGATGAATTTAAGACTGAAAAAGAGGTGAAAAAGTTTCCCAAAGTCACTCCTATTTAGAGGCAGAGTAAGGACCAGGTATTGGTCTTTGTACTCAAGGCCAGTGTCACTTTCTTATGTCACTGTTTCCATGTCAAAAACAGAAGATACACAAGAAACCAAGAAGATCTGGAAAGCACTGCTTATGTGATAGCTCATTTAATCTAACATCCATATCAGGATACCAAGGGTTAATTATTTTTACTTTTATTATCAGAAACATCTAAAAAACTAAGTAAATCCAGAAATTAAGCATTGGTTTTCTGCCTGTTCATCTAATCAGCCACATAAAATAATGTATTCTCATTACAATCTGGTATGAAGAATTTTATTGTAAATTAATGGTTGCATACTTTCACAACAACCAAAAAATAAACAAAACCCATCCGCACAGTTTATTTGCTATCTTTTGAAAAAATGCAAACTATACTTTTTCTAAAATAAGAAACTTTGCAAATCATTCCAATGTTCATACCCTTCAAGTTTGAGATGGGAAGCTTCCCGGGGGAATGCCTCTGAAGAGGATTGCTTTGCTTATATTACATGTAATGTGCAGATGGCCAATTATTCCAGTTATGAATCTAGACTACTCTCCTTGAAGTAAAGAACAAACTAGATATTTTATCTGTCTCTTAGTTTGCTTTTCTTATGATATAGTTTATGGTTTGTTTCCAAATGTTCATGTTCTTGGAGTGCTTTAGGAAATGCAATAGTCTTAGATAAATGGTAGATACAAAAAAATAGAAATATTTAGAATTTCAGGGAATAGGAAATTGGTTCTCCTATAATCAATTATTCCTCTGAAATAAAACTATTTATCAACATCTGAATATTACCACTGCCATTGTATATCTAAATTTTCACTTAAAAATGACAAATTTATAAATACAAATTCAGTGAGATAAAACCCTATGCCAGAGGAAGTCCTATTTCTCGAATAGAAAGGATCAGATTACAAAAATGCTTTGGAGAGCATGTTGTTAATGATGACCACCATCTACCTGAAATATATGAATAGACTTTGAAGTAATTTATCAGTGTGTTGTAAAGTCATGAAAAGCCATGTAAGGTATTTATAAAAATATATTCTCATAATCCTCTAAATAATTATAAATTCAATTACAGAACATACCAGATTTCAACTAACAATTTAATTAAATATTATCCTTATGTCCTATATACTGGCCCAAACAAAACTTATCACCTCACTTGACTGCATTTAATCAAAACTTTTTAATGCAATAGGAAAAACTCTTCCTTAATTGAATTTCTATTGCATAGCCATAAATATACAGAGGATCCAAGCATATTTGTTTGAGGGGAGAAAATGATGATTTATATTTTAATATTTTAATGTCCTTTGCCCCAAATAATTTCTTTTTTTTTAAGATTTTATTTATTTATTTGAGAGAGAGAGAATGAGATAGAGCATGAGTGGGAAAGGGTCAGTGGGAGAAGCAGACTCCCCGCTGAGCAGGGAGCCTGATGCTGGAATTGATTCCAGGACTCCAGAATCATGACCTGAGCCAAAGGCAGTTGCTGAACCAACCCAGCCACCCAGGCACCCCCAAATAATTTCACTTTACCATACAAATCTTGAATTTCTATATATAAACATTAAAGAAAATGTCATTAGTATTGAGAAAAGTGGTCTAGCTTCTGAACCTGTGTCATATTCATTATTAATACCTTTGAATAAGCTAACTGGAAAGAGAGTCCAGATTAAATTAGCAAATATTAATATAAATATTAACAATTTTAACAGATTTGTCTTATGTATTATTTTTTTAAATAAAATTGTACTCTACATAATCTGTATGCGTTTTTAATATCAAATTATATAGACACTTCGCTTTATAAATAAGTGTATTACTTTCTATTCCCTTTACGACTTTTTACAACACATGAGTTAAGCATTAAAATATTGTGGTAATTACTATGGAATACGGCAAGATGCTTAACTTAAGAGAGGACCAATGAAATGAGGAGATGACACCATCTGTGTCTTCGGTTTTAGGATTTTGTGATTGCAAGTTTTATATCATGAGTCATGAGTTTTAGGTTTATGATTAGACAGAACAAAATTATTCGCTTGAACATTTGTCTGATCATTCATACAAATGATGTTGCTTTTTACTGTGCAGTGAGCTAAGCCATGGGAATATAGCAGTGAATCAATCTCTAAGAACTTTATACTCTGGTCAGTGAGCAGAAACTAAAAAGGAAATTAGAAGAAAACAGTGTTTACTAAATGTCTAAAGAAGGATTTACATGTAGGCAAAGAGTAAGTGACATATAAGAGTTCGGTAAACTGGCATTGGCCAGCTTTTTTTTTTTTTTTTTTAAGCGATGGAGTTGGGGGAGGGGAGGGAGTGGTGGGGAGTAGGGAGAGAGAGACCCTTAAGCAGGCTCCATGTCCAGTATGGAGCCTGATGTAGGGCTTGATCTCACAACCCGAAATCATGACCTGAGCCAAAATCAAGAGTCAGGCTCTAACCTTCTGAGCCACCTAGGCACCCCAACATTGACCAGCTTTTAGACCTATGATTTATATTAGTTTGAGGGCAGGCAGGAAATATGATGTAAGTTCAAGAAATAATAATTCATTCTAGTTATTTAAATAATCATCAGTGAAAACGTCCTATACTGTAATAATATATACATATGTGTATATGTGGCTATGTGTGTATGTATGTATGTATACACACACAGAGACACGGAAAACACAGATGAGCTCCAGGAAGACTGCATAGCACAAAGCATTTTTAAGTGTTAACGATTTCCTTTTTAATAATAACCAGAACAGCACAGTACTGAATTGGACTAGCTTGAGGGGAGATGGTGTTATTCATAACTAGCAGGTTAAAGATGCTGAAGTTATAAAAGATCAGCTGTATCTACAAGGACAACAAAATGACTAGCCAATTTAGCACACTGGTCATTTCTGGAAAATAACTATAAATTCAGTGAGCTAAAATAAAAATGAAAAAACATTTGTGCCAGTTATTTAATGGTCTGATTTCTGTCAAAGTGGCAGTTCTCTGGAGAGAGTCAAATCAGGTATTCTGGGATAACATCACTGATATCAACTTGTTCATTTGCCATTTGGGTCTTTTACAAAAGTGTAGCACAGAACGTCTTTTTAAAAATCTCTGTTTTTAAGCTTTCTGATTGCTTGGTTCGCTGGCAAGTGGGAAGTATTTACATTTTACATTTGTCAGTCTTCTACTATAATGAATTATAATACTTGAAAACCAAGGGGGAAAAAAAGAAAAATCAGTTAGCTATTGTAATATTTATTCATGGCTGAAATAAAGTGCTAAATGTAATTCTGATTTCAAATTGCCAAATTTATCTTTGTGGAAAGGACAAAACAAAAAGAAGTGTTCAGAGTCCAATTTAAAGAGTTATTTAGTGATAGCATACAACGGGCCTTGTTTCCCATTTTGAAAGAGCCTCTGAGAAAAACTGTTGATTTGGGGTTTAATGATACAGTTAAAGGCTGTTGTCATCTTTAATTTTGGGGAAGGTAAGCAAACACAAGCTATTATTTTTTATCTTCTTCATCCTGCTTTTTATTATCTTCTTTGCTGTGAAAATTATGTAAATTGTGCTGTGAAGAAATATATAATGATTTAGGCCAGTGCTTATCTAATGTGCATATGAATCACCTGGGGATCTTGTTAAACTACAGACCCAGATTCAGAAGGTCTGGAGTGGAGTTTCAGATTCTGCATTGCCAGTGAGTTCCTAGATTATGCCTGTGCTGCTTGTCCTACAAGGACTACACACAATGAATAAAAAGAGTCTATAGGACCTATGCTTATATCGTGTAACAGGATAGATGTTTTCACACACAGTTGCTGAGGGTTGAGTTACATTCTTCAGCTTGGAAACTGTACTATCCTCTCCAATGACAGCACATTATCATCACTGATCCATACAAGGCTCCTCTTGCTTTGTTTATCAGCATTATCATTATTTTTTTTTTTTTTACCTTATTTCACTTCTTGGTGCATTAATCTGAGGACCCCAGTGTCTAAGATTTCTAGTTTCTGAAGGCTTATCTTTTTTGACAGTCTTTGGGTAATCGGTGCTCACTGTATGCACTTCTTTAGTTGAATTTAAAAGCATTCCATCTTGCCATACAAAAAGAGCAGCTGACAGATAACAGTGTGTTCATGTTTTCTTTATACATCCACCCAGATATGATTGAAGTGGGCATCAACAATTCGAAAAGCATAATGCAAAGCCTACTAAATACGTGCAATTAGAAAACCTCACTTATTTTTAACTTTATTTCTTCTAAGCTTCATTCACTGTTGTTCAGGCTATCAGCCTCTAAGGTAATAATACCCTTTTTACTTCATGAAGTCAGAATAATGAATGCCATTCAGTGTCCCCTTGGTTATTCAGGTATTGTATATGGGATGACAGTCCTGCATAGTCAAATTGTTTATACATTACACTTCACAGAGTGAGTCAGTGATGAAGTCAAACTTGGGACTCTATGTCCTGTTTCCTCTTTCCACTACATGCATGCGGCCTTGTGTCAGGGCATTGGATTATTGATGGCATGGATTGATTTAGATCTTTATTTGGACTGCAACAAGTGCATAAAGAGAGTACTATCTATGAAAAAAAAGTTATTATCAGTCTTTACTGAGCATAAACAATGAACAGGGCACGATATCTAAGTTATAATCTAAAAGTTGGAGTGCTGTGGTACCTGGGTGGCTCAGTTGGTTAAGTGTCTCCCTTTGGTTCAGTTCATGATTCTGGGGTCCTGGGATTGAGTCCCGGGTCTTGCTCCCTGCTCAGTGGGGAGTCTGTTTTTCCCTCTCCTTTTGCCCCTCCCCCCTCTCATGCTCTCTCTCCCTCTCTCTCTCAAAAAATAAAATCTTTAAAAAAATAAAAATAAAAGCTAGAGAGCTAAGAGGTAATGTCAACATCTTTTCTGTATGGTACCCTTTCCATCAGGTGCACAATCTGCCTGATTTTCAACACATACCTTATAGTTCATAAGTGTGTTTTAAAATATAAATGAATAAAAATGGTGTATGTGTTTGGTCTTATTAAAAGCCTCTTAATAATGTAAGAAAATAAAATTCTCAGCTCTTCTTCAATAAGTGAGTTAAAAAATAACATTTGTCCATAATTTAATCGTAGTATACTGTAAAGTCCTGCTTTTACTATCTGCTCTCAGGGAACTGTTTGTCAAACTTCCATTAAGCTAAAGGTGAAAAATTAATGAACCACTTCAAATATTTCAAAACTAATGCAAGTCTATTAGTCATGCAGAAAAAAAAAAGTCAAAGATTTAAATACATTCAATTAGGGCTTAGGTTTCACTCATATTCAACTCTTAAATATATTGTTTCATATTCCTGATAGAGCATTTTAGAGAAAAAGGAAATGCAGTTATTGATTGTTTCATTAACAGATAAATGCATCTCAGATTATTTTATTTATATAGTCTTTTTTTTACCCACAAAAGGTAATTTTACAGCAAGGTTCACCAGTGAGTTGATGAAGATAGATGTGTTTTGAAAGTCTATGTAATATGTCTGCTATGGGGGGGTAGTGAGCAAGAGAAAAGGCACAAATGTGTAGCAAGCATAGGATTAATAAAATTATAATTTATTCTTTAGTTGTACCGTTGTTCCATCTTCAAGGCATTCTGAAAAGCAGTGAGATAGTGGCATTGAAACTATTTTTCAAAGAACTGCTGATCCTGTTGTGTTCCTAGCCTTGTACCAGGCATTGTGTGTTATGCAGTGACGGAGAAGACTTGGTTTTCTTCTTCAAGGAATTTAGAGTTTGAAGAGGAGAAACAAGGTGATAAAGTGATAAGTATGAAATGTAATGATAATGTTACTTAGAAATGACAAACACTACAAAAAAGTGCAGAAATATCACATAGAGAGACGAGGGCACCAGAGAAAGCTTCTTGTAGAAAGTGACTTCTGAGTTGGGTTTTAGAGGAAATGTCAAGTTCAGACAGTGTGATGCATGAGAATAGCTAGTAAAGCTGAAGGAACGGCTTTAGCAAGAATATGGAGGACGTACTTCGCAGAATATGTGGGGGGATCGCTTATGTGTTAGTGTAAAATGTGTGGAGATGAACGATAGGAAATAACGTTCACGATACAAAGTCTGGGACTGTGAAGAGCCTTGAATGGCAAACCAAAGAGTTCGGCTTTTGATCAGGGGAGGGATGAGAGCATGCAGCATTTTAAGAAGTTTCATTTTGTGTTGGTAATGTTTCGGCACCTAATGCCCATGAAAAGATCAAAATAACAGATTGCACATTTCTCATAAATACCATTTCACTATACCATATACACTAGAAATCCTGAAGGTGATGGCTGACGGAGAAAATCCATTTTGTAGTAGAAAATCCATCCTCTCCCAGTAAGAGGGCTGTATCGGAGTTTTGCCGCTGGTGTGTCGAGGGGCACCATCTATGCCCTGAGATATTAGCCACTATGGCTCCGGGTGCAACCTGGAGCAGCAGAGACTCGGGGTTGGTCACCTGAGGCTGACAACAGCTTCCTTGAGATGTGAAAATTCCCTTGTTTTTCTCAGTGAGCTGAATGGCATCTTGTGCTGTGTGAGCCCTGCGGGGCCTGGCTCACAGGCATGCAATTTGCATAGTCACACAGGCCCCCACTCCAAGGGTCTACCCTTGATTTAATGCTCTGCTGTTACTGTCTTGAAATTCTTCATGCTTTTTGAACAGGAAGCGCCACATTGTCATTTTGCTCTGGGCCCTGCAAATTATACGGGCACTCTTGGTCCTTGACATGAAAATGGCTAGGAAGCAATGAACTACACTGTGGTCAAAATGCACTGTCATATATCTAGATAAAAGTGGTTACTGGATTATGCAGCCAGCACTGCGCTTACATAACAGAACTGATCCTGAGCTTGAATCTATATTATTCTTTCTTCAAAGCTATGACTGCAATGGTTGCCATAGGCTCAAGCTAAATATCATTTTTTTTTTAGCCTTGTGGTTTTCCAGATGATAAATTAAGGAAACACTTCTGTAACATATTTTCTCATTTCTAATCTGCCTCCTGGAGCCTGGATACCAGTACGGTTGAGCTCTGCACCCCCTGCAGTCCTATCAAATTAAATTCTGAGAAAACCTTCGGCTATCATTTTCCCTAATAAAAGTTCTGAAAAATAAAGCTCTGTGTTCACAGAAATTTTGGCTGCTTGGGAGAGTCATTCCATTGTGTATTTCCTCTCTGAGTCAGTATAAATATATCAACTGAATACGTATTTTTTTTAGTTCTTAAGCACAGTTTTGTTTATTCTCTCCATCTTCTTTACTCTGAGTACTTACAGATTTTTCTTTTACTTCTGTTACATAGTTTTCTCTCCTTATTTTTTACTTAACTTTTGTTTTTGGCAAAGTTAGAGATGAATATATTCCAATAATTCTACAAAGTTAGTTTACAAAAATCTCATTCTCTCTTTCCTTCCCTATATTTTCTTTCTTCTCTCTCCCAAAAGGCAAACACTCAATTTCTTTCAGTATTTTTAGTTTTTCCCTACATTTTATTTTTACCTATCGCTCAAAAGCACATTTATGAATCTAATTCATTTTTTCAGTTTTATTTATTACCACTATGGAAGATAAAGATTTATTTTGCTTTCACAAGTTTCCATAGGCCATCACCCTGACTTTTGCCCTTTTCTCTTTTTTTACAAGAGTATCATTTTGTGTGTGTGTGTTAGTCATTATTTATATTATTATGACTATGTACATGTTATTCACATCGTATGATGATTACATTTCTTTTTTGAGCAACTTTTTGTCCCCTCTGAAGCTAAATGTTGTCTACTGGTTAGATTTATTTTTCTATGTATCTAGAAGCTCCTCAGGTGCTAACTCTTTGATCTGTACTGTAAATATTCTCTCAATACATTAGCACACACCTGGTTTTTCCATTTTCCTTGTCTTCCTGGAAACCTCCCTCCCTGAGCCCCCTAATTCCCTCCCTCTCCTCCTCATAAGCTCTGATGCATGTGTGCCCTTCTAGAATTGTCCTTGGCTGAGGGTTCCTACTTGAGAATGGCAAAGTTGAGTTGATTTGAAATTCTGTATAAGGATGGGGTTTATTGACTGATGGATGGACTTTAACATAGCATGTCTCTGGTGAGGTGTTTTATTGGTAAGCTTCCAGATTTTCAGTATTTTTATATAGTCTCCATTGACCTGGTCATATTTACTACAAGTGAATTTCCTATTGCCCTACCTGGAAGGAAGCATTCTGGGCACCGAGACAGTAAAACATTTGATGAGTCTCTGCAATTATAAGACTACTCCATTTTAATGAGACACCCCCGTCTCCACTGTGTCTGGTATTTCCCTCTCCATTCAGCATTCCCTTGCACTTTTCTGGGGGAGGGGGAGAGGAATAGGCACTCTTTTGACTGAAGGTATGAATGACCACTTCAGGAGGGGAGAGAGAGAGAGAAAAAAAAAATCATGATCAGGGGAAAGATACAGGGAAAGGCAGACTTCCCATTGAGTAGGGAGCCCAATATGGGACTCAATCCCAGGTCCCTGGGATCACGATGTGAGTCGAAGGCAGGTACATGACCAACTTAGCCACCCAGGTGCCCTCCTTTACCCATGTTTTAATAGGTAGGTGCTGTGGCCAATTCCTAAGCTTAAGCCTCTCTGGGTTCTGTGGTACAAACTGCATTGCTTCTCAGCTTACCCTCTGCTCGCTTAGGTTTTGGTCTCCTTGGGTCTGTTACATCAGTTGACACTCATGCATCTGTTTTCTGGCTTTTAGAATCTTACTGTTATTGTCCCTTCTCTTTGGTCAGCCCCTGTGGATTTACACTTTTTTATTTCTTTGTTGTCATTTCAGTGGAATCCTATGGGAGAATGGAGGTAGATCATGTGTATAATCTGCCATCATTCACAAGGATACATACTAGTATTTGGACTGAAGTACCTCAAATCATCTTTACTAAGTAGGGTATAACTAAGGGATAAACAAATGAATTCAGATAAGCATATGGTTCATATTTTAAATACTCATTACAAAATACATCTCTTCAGGTGTTTTTAATTTCTGTTGGCTAAGGATTCTGTTCCCTTCTCTTTTCGATCCAGAGGGAAGCTTTAGGCAGAACCGATCAAACCTCACGTCTCTGCTAGTTCAGCCCGTCTCAGCATCTCTCGTTGAGAAACTGATCTCTTCACCAAACAGCAGAACCAAAAACGGTGTCTGCAGCCCTCTAGAACTTCCAAATAATGGTAAAGTATTTCATGTCTTTCTGTGTATTGTGTAGTTTTTATAAGGACAGTGGTTATTTTTAGTCTCTTAAATTGACATGTTTAGAATTATTCCTTAAAAAACAAAACAAAACATTTATTTTTTGATGAGGTGAGCATTTATTTCTCTTCTGTGGACATTTTTTGGAAAGTAATTTTGATAAAGATTGAGAGCTGATCAAACTGAGAGATCAAAAAAAAAAAAGGAGAAGCAGAAAGCATTTTAAACTGCAACAAAGAAAAGCGGCTTTACAAATAAAGCGTTTTGTACATTCACGAAAATCTGCTTAACAGAGCTTCCTCGTTTCAGCTTCAGCAGTCTGCTTGGCTGCCAAGATTCAGTGGATAGCAGTCAGCTATCTGGGGTGTGAAGTCTTTTAGTAGAGAGCATTAAAGCCTAATTCCTGCGATTGACTAAGAAATCCCTGTGTCTTTACGCATCATCGCCTGAGAGATGCCTGCTGCACTGCGGCCCGAGGCCCGAGGCCCGGTTTGTCAGGCCTTGTTGGAACACACGGGATAAAACTGAAGTGGTTAAGCTACCTGTGGTGGGCTGCAAGCCACAGGCTGGATCTTACTTCTGCCTCCAGCCTCCAGCCTCAGCATTAGAATTCTAAAGAAGAGACTCTCTTTACATATTGTTCAGTTTGGATCTAGTCGTTGTAAAATTCAACCCGAGGACTGTTTCTGAGTCCAGACCTGGAGGCTCAGTGACCCAGCTTTTATCTCATCTGCTTTTCTCTTGACAACAAAAGCACTAAAAAAAATAAAAATAAAAATAAAAAAATTTTGAAGACACCTAAAAAGAAACCGCAAATCTAAATACATACAGGATTGCCCTTTGCTAGAGACACATATATACTTTTCAAAGCCCAAACAATTGAGTGCCTCCTAAACTGATTATTGATTGAGCAAGTAGAAGATATAGAAAACACTGATAAGCTTTGGTCCTCAAAGCAGGAAGGAAGAAATCTTTGAGGAGCTTTTTGTTTTGTTTTGTTTTTTATTGTCTTTTGTTCTGAGCCCTACACATTGATTGTGGGCTCTATTAAAATATGTAAAGAGCACTATAATAATACTTTAGTTGTAAGGAAAGCACTGGACTTCTAAGAGACCAGATTTAATTAACTGATTGATTAATTCAATAAATGTTCAGAGCCCCTAGTGTGGTCCAGTCACTGTCCTGCCTTCATTGAGCTGATAGTCGGCACGCTGGCTCTATGACTGCTCATATATCACCGTCTTATAGGCAGCTGCTCTTTCTGGGTCTACGGAAGGCTACCTAACCCAGTATCTCAGGTTGACCTGAGAATCAAGTTATGATGTGTGTCTCAGCACTTTTGCATACTGTAAAATGTTATATCACCAATTGTCTTTCTAATCAAAGAATTATATGAGTTTCCTCCACAATATGTTAAATATCTGTATAATAATGGCGTGCTAAGCAAAATGGCAGTCCATAGCTATATCTTTACAGTAAGTTACACCATGTATAAAGCATAGAAGAAAAAATGAGATGTGCACTGAAACCTGTTTTACAACTCCATTGTTAAAAAAGCAGCAAGATAGGCCTGCTTTTGTAAGGAATTCTGCCACATAAAATTTTCCTCATCTATATAGTAGCTATTACTGTTTTTAGAAAAATTTGTAGATGTAGATATTTCATGTTCTAACAGTTACTCCTTTCATCATCTTTTTAAGTACAGGGTATTACATTTAGATTTCCCAAATAGTGATGGAGCAGTCCAAGTGAGTTGTTAGATTCAAACTAATCTTAAATGTAGGGTAACAAGCCTCTACCCCCAGTGTTTTGGATAATAATACTTATGGTACAGCCAAGATAAATTAATTACCTTTTAAGTTTTCTCACAAACACATAAATACATTATTTGCTCCTTATGATATATATCAGGATGGGACATGGAAAGGATACAGAATGAAGTAGTATATTTTGGAGCAATAAGAGCAATGCTTATAGTTTATAGAATAAAAAAACTAATTTAAAACATATTATAATTATATCTTATTGTGGAATTTTCTTTGTCTTGAGCCTCAGTGTAGGAGAATCTTCATGGAGAAGTTAGGCAGGACTACATTAGAAATACATGTACAAATGAACTAATTATTTATTGTACACATTTAATTCTTTGTATAAAACAAATCCAAATTCTCTACCATTCAGACAAGAGTATAGTGGAATTTTAACATCCATTTGCCCCCCCCCCCTTTGAACTGTTACCAACACTTCCCAGCAATATATTATGAATATGTTTGGCCACATCCCAAGCTCTAGAAATAGATCCTCATTAGCTCAAGTCTATTGGCAAATCACATCACCCATATTATAATGGTTGCTTCAAGTATGATCTTGGCCAAACAAGGCCAAGACTCAATTTCTGGAATTTATTTGAGCAATAATTCTCTTTAACACTATAGCTGAACAAAAAGATCCTGTAGCCCCAGGATCTCTTGGTAACTTTTTTGGAACCTTGAGAATATAGTCTACCTGAAAACGGAAAATGGACCAACACAAGTAAGGTACAAAGTGAATAATGGGGCAGGGGGATAGAGAGAAAATCTTTTCCACATCATTTGAGCCTGAACTGGCCATATATATGAGTCAATACCCCCTTTGCTCCCCTCTCCCTTTTTTTCCCAGTCAATCTATGTTGGATTTTTAGTTTCTTGCAACAAAAAGCTACCTAACTAAAACAGACCATAAAAACTTAAACTAAAAAAAAGTATTTAATATCTGCATTCATGAAACAGTTTCAGCAAAATGAAGTGGACAGCAGAGTATTTATATGGAAAGTCCTGAGAGGACTAAGACTTCTTTGAGGATAGAAAAAAGCAGGAAAAAAGGTCTTGCAATATATATACAAATGGGCTGATTAGATAATTGCATATTGGCTGTATTTTATTTTCTATGGTGTTGTCTTACTTTTTATAGGCCTTACCTGTTGATCTAATATGTTATCAGTCCTTGTCCTTGCAAATCAGTCAAAACATGGGAATATAAATTTTCAGTTATCAGTCTGAGTTTGTGGTTAAAAACCATGAATATAGTGGAAAAAGATTAGGAGGAAGTTTAAAATCCATTTACTTAAGGCAAAAAATTTAAATGAATCGAGTTAAAACAAACATCTTAATATGTTTGATGAATCACTTCTGATAAACACAAAAATGGCTATTTCTGTGTTGCATAAAAAAATCATCAGTGATGACAAATTTTTACATAAGTAAATTTGGATCATCTCTTCAAATGGAGAAATGTGTGTGTGTATATATATATATATATATATATATTCCCTGTTCAGAATTTATATATATTCTTTGATGAAATTTACTCTAATTAGAATAATATAGTGAGGTCTATTATAATTTTTACATATTCCATGTGTAACTTAAAGATTTATATTTCTAATTTGTTAACAGCTACTTAAAAGTATTCATTATCATTTCTTAGATAGAGATGTAAAAAGAGGTATTAAATACATTGTACAAAAATTGAGGTTAAACTAAAATCTATTGGCAAATAGTAAATTTTAGCTTTTCAGAAAATACTCATTAACAAGAAATGTTATTAGTACAGTTGAATTCAGCATTATTTTTTGTTACATACGAAACGAATCAACCTGTTCAGAGTGGCCCTAACATTGCTATGTGTAAGAAGATCTAGGAGTACATTTTGTTATTCTGGTTAACAAGTGCCTGGGTAGATACATCAAGCAAATAACCGATTGGTGTGGAAATGATATGATATGGCCCTTTTGGGGCCCTAAGAAAAAGAATTCCTCAGAAGGCCTGGAAAGAAAATATAAGAAAATTGCAAACCTGTTCTAGGGAAGGATAGATTTTAATAACTTCCAGCCATAAATGTGGAGGAAAATATTTGGAAGAACATGTGAAAATTTTAATTTGTCTAGACAAGTTCTATGTAGTGTGCTTATAGATACAGTGGCCACTTTTTATTCTAAAAATTCAGTGAGCTAGAATACTTTTGCAATCAGTGTCATGACAAATGTTAGGAGTCACTAAACTGTGCAATGGTGACACCTCAGTTTTATGGCTCTTCAAGCAGGCAGTTGCACAGGGAACCTAGGAGTCTGAGCTGGAAGCTGATAATAGAGTAATCCGTAGAACTAAAGTTCACCCTTCATGAGCTCCCAGTCTGAAGTCCTCGGACAAAAAGGAAAAAGAGCTTCAGAAATGACTTTGAAGGACTACTCATCAAGGGTCTTAAGCAGAGTGAACATAGGTGGGAAACCTATTGTCCAAAGTCCGCAGAAAGTACAGTCAATTCTCTGTTTCCTGGGGAGTGCAGCTTGGGCTTACCAAGGGTGACACAGATCTGTCATTCACCCAGAACCTCTCACATTTCCAGCTTTCTGTCTTGACAGTTTTGATTTTCAGAAATGATTCAACTTTGATTCAGGCTAGAGTTAAGTTTGTTTGTTAAAAACCTAAAGACAACCTGAGATGTGCAGAATTACTTTAACGGGTGTTTTCCGATTTCCAATTTTTCTCAGCAATTTTTATAGTTTCCTGTATTCTTGTCATATCATTTCTCAAGTACCTGTTGCTTCTTTCAAATTACAGCAACTTCAACTAAACTTTGTAGTTTATGTATGTGAGAAATTCCATTAAAGCAAACCCTATCTTTATAGTTTGATGATGATGATCTTTATGCAGCGGCTTATTGAAGAGTGCCTTTCTGATTGTACATCCTGCTATTTCCTTCATGTGTCCAGTATTTCTTCCTATCACTCTATTTAGTATTATCCACACATGTCTTCAAGTTTGTGTCTCTAAGTTGAAAAGCCTCTGTCCTCTAAAACTCCATGCAAATGCCATGCTCCCCATGCTGGAGGTAGCATCTCCTGACTTTCTCTGCCTTGCTTAAGCACTCGTATGCTCCTTGGAAGAATATAATATTCTTCTGATCTAGAGTATAAGCAACTTCAATTTTCTTTTTTTTTTAAGATTTTATTTATTTATTAGAGAGACAGAGAAAGAGAGAGCAGAGGGAGAGGGAGAAGCAGACTCCCTGTTGAGCAGAGAGCCTGACCCAGGGCTAGATCCCAGGATCTTGAGATGATGACCTGAGCCAAAGGCAGATGTCAATTGACTGAGTCCCCCAGGCGCCCCTTCAATTTTCATGAGAATGTTTTGGTTTACTTGTATGTGGCTCTTTGAGGTTTCCTTTATTTCCGAGTGTTCTGTGAGTATTTGGAAATAGTATGTAGTGTGTGGTTATCAGGTGTAGAATTCTATGCCCACTTAAACTAGGTACCCTAATCAGGCCATTCAAATAGTCTATATCTTATTATTAGTGTTAAAATCTCCTTCTATGTGTATAGATTTGTCTATTTTATCTTGTAGTTCTGTTGATTTTTGATTCATATATTTTAAGGTCATTTTTTAGATGTTTGTAAGTTCAAATACAACATATCTTCCTAGTTAGTTGAAACACTTATCAGATGACGTGATCTTCTTTACATTTTTAATTTCTCTTTCTTCATAGTATTTTTAATGTTTGTCTTAAATTTGATTTGGCTTGATATTAATTTAACCTCAGTAGCTTTTTGTTATTGTTGTTCATGTCTTTATGCTATATCTTTTTTTTTTTTACTATCCAACTTTCTTTATATTTCTCTTTTAGCATATCTTGTTGCAAGCAACTGGTTTGTATTTTGTTAGAGTAAATTCTACTTAACTCACAACTCTTGAGATCAAGAGTCACATGCTTTACCAGCTGAGCCAGCCAGGCGCCTTTCAGATCATAAAAGATCTGATTATCTTTTAGCTGAAATCTCTAGTTCATTATGTTTAATATGATTATTAATTTATTTATGCTTCCATATTTTCATCTGATTTTGGGTTTCTTCATTGTACCACATATTATGTTTTCTTTTTGTTTTGTTTCTCTCATAGATTTAGATTATTTTGTCATAATATTTTTCCCTTTACAATTTTAGAAGTTATAAATACTTTTTGTATTCTTTTAGAGCTGCCCTAGAATTATAGCTTTTTAAAGATCCTTTTTTTCTGCTTTGTTCCGTGCCAAATAACTTTCTTTGCTATCTCTTAGATAGGAGTGGGGAGTGTAGTCATTAAGGATTCTACTTTATGAGGAAGAATCTCTTTGTGGAACTACCTTCTCCCCAACTTGGGCAGGCCCAGGGTTTTTCTTCTAAACTTTGCATCTCATAAGGCCATCAAGATTAAAAGATTCTCCGGGTTCAGTAAATTCCCTCAAGTTGAAAGCAGCTTTATTGTGTTACTTAACTGGGTTCCTATCACAACTTAAATTTTGACCTACTAATTCCTTACCTTCTAGTTCTTAGATGCTGTTAACAAGATTCATTTTTTATTTTACTCAGCATTGTAAATTACTTTCAGTGGGAAAGTTGGTCTGAATATCCTAGCCTGTCCTATTAGTATAAAAGAAATCTTCTCCTTACCATCTATTCATTTCCCGGCAACACATATAGATGACTCAGTAAATATACCTAAGTTGGGCAACATATAAATCAGATTGGCATCAGGAAATCAATGACACCCACACTAAAAATGTGCAATTTAAGGGAGTTTGGCCAAGGGCCTATGCACAAGTGTGGATAGGTAAAAGGAATTGGAAAAGTGATGGTGAGGAGCACTTGGGTCATTCAGGCAGTTAAGTGGCTGACTCTTGATTTCAGCTCAGGTCATGATCTCAGGGTTGTGAATCAAGCCCTGTCGAGCTCCACGCTCAGTAGGTAGTGTGCCTGAGATTCTCTGTCTCTCTTTCCCCCTGCTCACCACCTTTTTTTTTCTCTCTCTCTAAAATAAATAAATCTTAAAAGAAAAGAAAGAGAAGAAAAGAAAAGGAAAAAGAAAAAAGAAGAAAAGAAGAAAAAAGAAAAGGTGAACCACCCCAAGTCTAGTAATTGTTACTATCTATAAATGTAAAGGTGCAAGAAGGGAGAGTAGTTTCAGAAACTGGCAAGTCCTTAAGAGGTAGGAGAGGGCAGTCGGCCAGGTGCCTTGGCTTTCAATCAAGGAATGCAGTCATTGCCAGCAGTTGACCAGCCAGGAAGGGTGATGGAACACAAGTGCTCTAATCTTTCTCTTACTCAACCTAATGATCACTTGTTGATCTCTACAGAGGTCAGCTTCTTGGGGCACAGAGCTAAGTGAAGGATGACAATAGACTTGGAGGGAAATATGCAGTCCAGTTAGTGTTACAGATGATTAGTCTGCTGACGAATTTGATAGTTTGTGATTTGTAGAATGGTTTGGTAGAAAGATGTGGAAAATCTGTTAATCAATTTTCACTCTTATAAGGGATACAAAGAAGATGAAAGTCATCGTTTCTGGGGTTCACATTTTTTTAAAACATCTTCCTATTTACATAATTTTACTATTTCAAAATAATAATATTAAACTTTAGATATTTTTTCCCAAAATGCACGTAAGTTCATAAGAATGCATCATACACACAGGTGTGTGTGTGTGTGTGTGTGTAGACTCAGGGATAGCTACTAAACTAAGAAAGGATGTGGTGAAAAGGACCAAACAAACAGTTTTCATTCAGTATTTTTATGCTTGTCTCGCTTTTTTAGAACAAAAATTTGATATCCCTAACACAGATTTGGAGATTTTACTTTTCTCTTCAATTTCTTTTATTACAAAAACAGTTAATGTTTGATAAGAGTTAAAAAAGAAAGATGAACAAAAAAGGGAAGCAAGTCAACACATTCTATATGAGTCATGTTGAGCTTCCATAACAAGATACCACAGACCTGGTGGCTTCAACAACAGACATTTATTTTTCTCACAGTTCTGGAGGCAGGGAGCTCCAGGCTCATGGTGCCAACAAAATTTGCTTTCTGATAAGAGCTTTTTTCCTAGCTTGCAGACGGTTGCCTTCTCTGTGTCCTCACATGGACTTTTCTCTGTGTACACATAAAGAGAGTAAGAAACCTGTGGTGTTTCTTTCTCTTTTTTATAAAGACGCCAGTCCTATCAGATTAAATTCCCACCCGAAAGACCTCACTTAACGCTATTGCCTTAAAGGCCCTATCTCCAAATACAACTACACTGGAGGTTAGGGCTTCAACATACGATTTTGGAGACAAATGGTTAAGTCCAGAACACGTTCCTAACACCCAGTAATTATCACTATCAATGCTTAATATAAATCCTTCTAGGTTTTTTAATGTAACATTTAGAGGTTTTATTTTTTGTTTGTTTTGTTTTTTACCAAAAGGAGATCATATTATACATAATATTTTGAAATGCATTTATCTAATTGAATAGCTCCACTTTTTCATGATAGTAAACTTTACCTTATTTAATATACAAAACAGTTTTGTTACTCATCCAAATTTCTTACACTAGGTTTATCCAAACCAAGATCCAAGCCAGGCCTACAAATTGCCTCCCTTCTAATCTAGTACGATCCTCTTTTTCTTCTCTTAACACTGAGATCTAAGGATCAAGTTTATTGTCCTGAATGTCCTACATTCTAGATTTGTGGGTTGCTTCCTTGTGATTTTATTTAACTAGTTCTTCTGTCCTTTTTATTTTCAATAAACTTGACATTAATTCTTAAGTTTTTTATTAGAAAATTCATTATTGTAATTAGTGGATAAAGTTTTAAAGGACTTTATTTATTTATTTGTTTGTTTGTTTATTTTTGGTAGCTGGTGTTGTCATTATCCAGGATATGGTAAGACATATAATATCAGATGAGGTGGGACATAGTGGGTCTAGTTGGGTCTTAGGACTAGAACTTGTATAAATATCTTGTGTAGAACTCTTTTTTTTTTTTTAATAAAAAGGAGTTTATTTATTTGAGAGAAAGTACATGTGTGAAAGGGGGAGGCAGGAAGAGAGGGAAAGGGAGAAGCAAACTCCCTGCTGAGCGTGGAGCCAGACACAGGGCTTGATCCCAGGACCCTAAGATCATGACCTGAGCCAAAGTCAGAATCTTCATAGACTGAGCCACCTAGGCTCCCTTTGCTTATGTAGAACTCTTGTGTAAAGTGATGTTCCCTGCAGGGTAGACTGAAATGGAGCTCCTGAGAAAGTTACAATATGGCTAGAAGAACATAGTATCTGGGGCAGCTCTAATAATATCAGTTTGTATCCATTTATGTAAGCACTCCAATGACTTGCTGCCAGTGCATTCTGATTGGTCAGCATGTATGCTGAATCAGTTAATAAATATTTTGATAAATATTTTGAATAAGACCCTTGGTCTAGAGCATATGATGTCAATCAATAATATTGGTTCAGAAAAACATTTGGCAGTAGGAGATGTGTAGAAAAATGGAGCACTCAGAAAGCTATACAAGCTTTTCTGGACATACAATCCAGAAGTAGTTTGTACTTAGATATTTAGGGAAGGAGTTAGCATTTAGGAAAGATACCAGCAGTTTATAAAGTCCCAATCATCGAAAGTGTGATTCTAGACTTTACCCTAGTTCCTAGGGTGCAGGGAAATTGAAAAATAAAGAAAACAAATCATAGCTGCAATCCTAGAAGTTCTTTTCTAGAGTCAGGTAGCTAAAAAGAGAATCAGGTATACAGAATGAAATACTCAATTAAAATTAAGAGTCCTAGGAAGAACTATGTTTAAGAAACCAACAAAAGCCTGTTTATTGGAATTAGGACTCAGAGAGCAGCAATTTTTAGTTCCCAAATGTCTCTAAGTAAGGTTGGGGTTTTTCCTAGCTTTTGGGTCATGCTTACTCACAGTGCAGTTGGAGATGAAGCCTTGTTAGCTATGATGAAAGAGACGAGAACTAGTTGAGAACTAGTTGAGTTCATAACAGCAACAAAAATGCAAGGCTGACTTATCACTGGAAAATAATTTCTGTAGTATTTTTTCCTGCACGTGATGAAATTAAGGACTAGAGAGAGGCAACTACTTTTATGTTTCAGCTCTGACACTCCTCACCCTATTTGAGTACAAATGTTCTCTGAGTGGAACACATTTTTGTCATCTCGAAATCTTTTGAACTTCACACATCAAATTTAAAGCTGCCATCAAACTTTGAAGCATGAGAGACAGAAAACATTTGGCAAATGTGAGCTAGAAATGTTATCTTAAAGTAGCAATGCATACACACATATACATGCATTGACTTTTTAAATAACAAACGGCATCTAAATGTTATCCAGGATTTTCTAATTTCAAATGTATTTTTTTAATTTTGAAATAAATGCAAGCTTACAGATAAGTTTCAAGAATACTACAAAGAATTTTTTTTCTCAATTACCCAAGAGCAAGCTACAGACATGATGAAGCATCACATGTGAATTCTCCCACAAACAGTGACATTTTCTCTACACAGATGGCACAACCATCACAATCTGGAATGAAACACTGGTACATTCCTACCGCACACTCCGAAGGCCCCATTCAAATTTTGCCAGTTGTTTCAGTAATGACCTAAATAGCAAATGGATCTAAACTAAGGTCATGTGTTATGAGTTATCAAGTGTCCTATTTCCTTAAGCCTGGAATTGTCTCAGTCTCTGCTTGATTTTTATTTTGCTTTATCAGTTTTGAAGCTTACATGCCAGCTATCTGCAGAATGTTCCCCAGTCTGGGTTTAGCTGATGTTTTCCCATGAATAATTTCAGTCTTTGCATCTTTGGAAGCAATATCACAGAGTGAGACTTTTTTTTTTCCCTCATTGTTGATGTCAGTTTGTCCCACTACTGGTAATGCTAATTTTGATAATTCCATTAAATTAATAAAAAATCTGTGAGGCTTCTCCTTGAAGTTACTATTTTTAATTTTTTTTCTTTTACAATTAACAATCATTTGAAATCATTGCAAAGATCCTGCTCACACCCCCTTTTATGTCCACCCACTAGTTTAAGTGTTTATTTATGCTATATGTCCAATTAGTCATTACCAAGATGATGCCAGTGGTGACTTTCCAAGTTCATCATCCCTTCTGCTTTTATTAGCTGACACTCTACTGTAAAGAAGAGCTCTCTTTTTCCTCCTTGTTTGGGTGTTTACTTATACATATAGTATGAGTTGGTTATATATAATTAAGATTTCTATCCCTAATTTATTGAATAGGTTGTAATTCAGTACTACTTTTTTTTTTTTTTTTTGATACTCATATTGTCCCAGGTCAGCCCAAAATATCACCTTTAACCTAGGTTCTATCCATTGGCATATTCTCATTATTCTTTGAAAATTTCCTTCTTTTTCAAGACCGAAAAAATTTGATATACCAAATCATTTTGTACTTCCTGGCCCCAACCCTGTTATTAGCCATTTCACCAGAGTCCTAGTTCCTTTGAGTAGAGAATAGTATCTAGAAGACGAGATGTGGATTCTAGATGTGCTCGTAGCTATTGAAGTGCTACTTCCTTCAGTACTTCTTAGAAAACAGAACTAGGGAAATATATGTTAATATTATATTTTAACAGAAATATGTATAAATATATATGTATGTACATGTAGATTATATTTTTGTCTTTATATCTATGTATACCTATTAGAAAACCAAAAGGATCTATCAATACTTAGTTTTTTCTCTTTCCATGTTTGTAAATCTCTTCACTAACAGTGAGAAATGTGTATCTCATTATCTTGAATATTACCTGGGTAATTACTTACCTTGTGTATACCCATTTGATGTCATTACTCCTTCTTCCATGAGAATGCCTTTCTCATTCCATTATGGCTCTGACGACCAAGCCAGACTCAGCCCCACATGGACTATTCACCCTATATCAAATGCTCTGCCTGTCCCCCATCAATGTAATTAACTTCCTTACTGCTTTCAGCACCCTATTCTTAAATGAGGACGTCTCTCTCAGTCTGCAATATTGGCTTCTCTCATTGCACTATTCCCCCTGACAGTTGCTTTCATCCCCATTTTCAGGCTGTCACACACACACACACATACACACACACACACACACACTGTCTTCATCATGCCTCGGCCCTGATACCCTGTGATGGACCAACACAACCCATTTGGATGACTTCCTTACCTCACATGACCCCTTGTTCACAGAGCCATCATATTCTACTGCCCACTGTCAGAGGTGCTAACCTTGGTCGACCTTGCCTAATGGCTTTAGGACTGACATTCAGAAAAGGAAAGGAAGTGAAGACGAAGAAGAAGAAAACATACACTGTTCTTGAGAATATAAATGTTTAATTTATAAATATTATTGAGCAATATATATATATATTTTAAATATTTTATTTATTTATTTGAGAGAGATAGAGTGAGAGAGAACATGAGAGGGGAGAAGGTCAGAGGGAGAACCAGACTCCCCATGAAGCCAGGAGTCTGATGTGGGACTCGATCCGGGGACTCCGAGATCATGACCTGAGTCGAAGGCAGTCACTCAACCAACTGACCCACCCAGGTGTCCTTGAGCAATATATTTTTATTTTTTTCTTTTTTTTTCATTTATCACCCTGTGGTTAATATCTATCCATGTTGTCATATGTTAGTTTCTAGGTGCTATGTGATATTGAAAAAAGTAGCTTTACTATATTTGATATATCCATTACTTTAGGGATAGACACCTTAATTGCCCTCACCATCTTATTACCAAATATTCTAGGTTCAAAATTTCTCTCACTCTTTTTAAAATTTCTTTAACATAAATGTTATGGCCTTTTGGTATTATGTTGTTTTTTACAAGCTTGTTATCAGTCTGATTCTGGTTTTTTGTTTTGTTTTTTGTTTGTTTGTTTTGTAAGTGATCTGCTTTTCACTCTGGGAAATTTCAGAATTTTTCTCTATGTCTTTTACGCTTTTAAACTTCACTATAAAATAAATAAATGTGGGCACCTAGGTGGCTCAGTCAGTTAAGTGTCTGCCTAAGGCTGAGGTCATGATCCCAGGGTCCTGGGATGGAGCCCTGCATCGGTCAGTCTCCTTGTTCAGTGGGGAGCCTGCTTCTCCCTCTGCCTGCTGTCCCCCCTGCTTGTGCTCTCTCTCTCTCTCTCTCTTTGTTAAATAAACAAATAAAAACTTAAAAAATGAAAACAAAAACAAAACAAAAATAAAATAAAATATACAGATGTGGCTTTCCCTTTTTCTGGAAAAATATTATTTTTTTAAGTATTTTCTCTCTTCCATTTATTTTTCTTCTGCTGGTATCGTTTCTAGAAATCCTATATCTATCCACCATGAATTTTAATTGTACTTTCCTATTTTCTCTCTTTATACTTTTCTGTGGTTGCTGGAAAAATTGCTCATCTGGTATAGCTCTTAAATTCAATTGTCAGTCATATCTATTACTTGCCATCTCTACTTATTCTATCTATTGTCATATTTCTTTTAATTATTCTATTTCTTTACCTATTATTTCTTCTTTTTTAAAATGTTTTCTGGTTGTTTCTTTTTACTAATGGATCCCTTTATGTTCTTGTGTTTAATTATAATGCTTATTTTTTAAATCACATGTTGTGTGTTTTAATATATTTACTTTAGGTAGTATATATGTTCATTATGTTTCTTTTTTTTTTTTTTTTTGTTCATTATGTTTCTTTTGTGTGGTTGTGGACCTCATGACCAGATATCTAGGTATTCTATTCTGGGAATTTATGTTGCTCTGGAAGTATTAGCTACCCTCTTATGACTTATAGGAGGGCAAAGCTGAAGTTAGACCCCAATTTATATCTTTCTGGGTTTGCATAATGGGAGTCATCATGTCCTCAGATACTATGGAACTGGTCTAAATCTTTCTCATTTTCTGACAGTTCCCCAGGCAGCCTCAGCGTTCAGGGATTTGTTGTTATAAAGTGGAGCAATAGGGAAAGATGGTCCCCTTAGGTTTGAGTTCCCTTCACCCCTGGAAACTGGAGAAGAATAAATAAATGTCCAAGGGTTCAGGTTTGTTCAAGTCTTTTTTACAACAGTATTTCATCCCAGCAGACTCTGGGAGGCCTTCCTAACCTAGTTTCTGTTTCATTTATTTATCTATCCTTTTTAATATTTTGTTTGTAAACATACATTTTTACCTAGTTCAGTCATTATCTATATCTCTTAGTATTCTCTTTTTTTCACATGGAGGCTATCCATGTCTCTACATATTATTTTTACATTTTAACAGGAACATATTTTTTTCAGAATTTTCTAAGTCATTTCCTTGTTTGGAATATTGATGCTGTTTTTTGTAATTGCTATTATAGATTATACAGGGAAGAATCCAATTTATTATTGTAGAATAAATTCCAGACTACAGAATTGCTATTGTTATTGCTGTCAAGAGTAATGTTGCCTTAACAATGGGTTATTGAATTAGCAATGCCAATAGCAATAGATGTGTCGTGAGAGTTTATCCAAGGTTGCTGACATTCATGTTAGAAGTGGAATATGATCATGGTGCTGCTTCTCGTGAAGGGAAATAGACTATGCATATTTGTTTTCAGATATGGGCATGGAATATTATAAAATAATATGTATTAGGATCAATTTCATGTAGGGGATGCAAATAAATGGGTGAAAAAGTTATTTTTGCTACATTAGATATCATCATGTCCCACTGGTCCTTGCATAATGATACATAAAGAGGTCTTTCTGTCAGTTAGGAGGATTCCATGTAAATATAGCATCCTCCTCCGAGCAAAAGATTGTCTTTACTTTTTCAGATCTCTGCATATCTTCTAGATAGGAATTTTAGACTTCAGGATGTAAAGAGGGCAGGATAGAATATTTGAAATGCTTCCATACAAGTATTGAGGATGCTATGAAATAGAAGGAAAAGCATTTTAAAAAGTAGCTATGAAAAAAGAAAGTCAAATATCCAGAAGCAAAAATGAAGATGAATCAAAAAAAATCAAAGAAATAAGCAAAAGAGTTTACCTTGTGGTTGTCTGGTATTGGGAAATTATGTATTCTGGTAAATTAGAGTAGGGATATAGCAATACATGAGGACAGAAGACAGTTATATGCCTACAGGGAGCTGGGAGTTGTAACTAGCATTCCTATATAAACACAGGACTATGGGGGTATAGGAAGACTAGAAAGGAACTCACCCACTGGTGGAGGATAGCTTTCTTATATCTGAGCTCTGGATGAAAAAAAAAAAATCTGTATTTAGAAATCAAAGACTCTAGCTCAGAATTTCCATTGCTATTGTAGTACAGAAACTGCAAGCCAAGAAATTTGCATAAAAATTGTCCCCAAGCCAGAGATGTCCCTGGGATGCCTGGCAAAACTAAATGCAATGGTGGGAAAATATATTTTGGAGAAATACTAAGCAAAAGAATGATGGCATATTCTTATTACTATCACAGGAGAGGTGTGGAGGAAGAGTTTAGGGAAAAAATTGGGATAGAGATGTAAAGAATAATTGTCCTACATATTCTATATAGGAATCAGAAAGATATAGCAACTCAAATGTGAATGCATGAAACTAAAAATATGAAAAGAAAAATTTGATAGTATTACCAGGACAACTGATAAAGACAAATCATATGGGAAACTTTAACCTGTCTAAATAATAGGGAAAATATACAGAACAATTAATAAAGTTATAACCACACACTTTCCAGCTTGATCTACTGGACATATATACAAAATGCTGCACTCATATAATAGGGAAGGCATGTTTTTGTTTCGAATATTTTATTAAAATGTATATTCTCTATCAGATATAGTAACCTACAGAATTACAAAACAAATCTCATATAATATCAAAGAATTAATAGCTTACAGGCCTTGCTTTCTGTCCACAATTAAGTTAGAGATGAATAGTAACACATACCTTGTGTTTGAAGACTTAAAAAATTATTTGAACTACTGTATTGTATATATTATAAAAAGAATGATGGGGGGGTGCCTGGGTGGCTCAGTCAGTTGAGTGACTGACTCATGGTTTTGGTTCATGATCTCAGGCTCTTGAAATTGAACTCCACCTCTGGCTCAGTGGGGAGTCTGCTTGAGATTTTCCTCCTCTCCCTCTACCCCTTCCCCCTGATCTCTATTTTTCTCTCTTTCTCTTTCTCTCCCAAAATAGATAAATGAATCTTTAAAAAAATAACTTGCAAACGAAGAATAGTGTTTAAAAAGAAAGAATGATAGCAAAAATTCTAAAGTTTAGAATGTAAGCTATTAAGACTATATGTCAAAATTAATATACCACGTCTATGTAAAAAGTCTTTAGCCTTAAATGTATCCAGGTAAAATTGAGCAAAAGTAATGGTAAGCATAGAACATAATACTGAAGTGGAAAAAATATATAATGATGATCCATAGATCCTGTTTGAAAATACTAACAAATTAGCTACTTCTAGAAAAACTGATAAAGTTAAAAAAAAAAAGGCAAGTGAATTAATGTTAGAAAAGACAAAAAAAAACTAGATATATGGCAGTGATTTTCTTTTTTTTCTTTTCTTATTTTGGTAAGCATAATAAAAGAATAAACAACTAAATGCAGTAAATTCAGAAGAAATAAACATGTTAAAATTTGAAAATATTTATAACCATTAATATTTATTTGAAAAATGAAATGAAATGAAAATATACATTAAGTGATAATGTACCCTTTCTCCCCAAACCACACATAAAATATGAGGACCAAATAGTTTATGTATGAATTGAAAAACTCCTTTGTAAAATGAATAAACCCTATGCTACATATAGACTCTTAGAAAATTCATGAAAAGAATTTTCCTAAAATCCCTAAACATTTGTGAGGTTGTGTAATCCAGATACCAAAATCAGACAAGGATAAATGATGAATAAAATTGTTAGCCAATCTCTTATTTATGCAAATATCCTAAAAATATTAGTTTCCAATTACAAAAAATCCTATTATGACTAAGTAGAGCTTTTTCCAGGAATATAGGTATTTTTTAACACAGTCAGGGGAAAAGCCTTAGAATTATCTCAAAAGATGATTCAACATCTGTTTATGACAAAATGTATTTGCAAAGTAAGAACAGAAATGTTCTTCCTTAATTTGAAAGGAAATTTTCCAGGAACATAGTACAAACATCATCTGTTTGTTTGTTTGTTTGTTTTCTTTTAAAAATAAAATCCGAGAAGCATTCTTTTTAAAGCAAAGAACACAAAGTAAGGACCAAGGAATATAGCTCTCATTGCCTTTATTCCACACTGTGCTGGCAATCCAACACAGATGATAAGAATAATAGTTGAAAATTATAAAATTTGAAAGGAATAAACAAAACTCTTTTTTTGGTAAGTAATTGTCTAAATTGAAACTAACAAAAATAAAACTCTATAGATCAACTAGTACAGTGTATAGGCAGTTAACAAGAAGGCTCATTGTATGACCAAGGTAAGAAATTAAATGTCATGCAAATGCACAATAGAAAAAGTTCCAAATATTATATGTTATTGTCATAACAGGAAAATCATAAAAATAAATTTAATAATAGCTGTTCAAAGTTTTCTGGAACAAAGTATAAAACTTCATTAAAAGACCTAAAATGCAACTGAGATAGTGAGGCATACAGTGTTCTGACTGAATTAAAAACATGAATTTGAAAATTCAGTTTTCAAATATTTGAAAAACATTTTCAAATATTGTTTAAGAAATATTTCAGAAATATTAAATATTAATCTTAAAGTATTAAGAAAGTATTTCTTAAAAAAACAAAAAATAAAAAAAATATTAAAAAACCCTATAAATACTCATGGAAATATTAAATCATTAAATTTGACCATATTAATGTTTAAAATATAATAAATATCTAGAAAATATAAACCACAGACTGAAAAGTGTTTGTAATAAATATAACTAATAAGAGAATAATATTCTAAATAAAAAACCCACAAAAATACCCCAAATGATAAACAACTCGAAGTAAAATGGTCAAAGAATGTGAATAAAAAACTTGAATTATGAATATACATATGAAAAATTGTTGGGATTCCTGAGTGGCTCAGTTGGTTCCTGAGATGGAGTCCCAAATTGGGTTGTTTGCTCAGTAGGGAGCCTGCTTCTCTTTCTCCCTCTGCCTGCCTCTCTGCCTACTTGTGATCTCTCTCTCTCCCCCTCTCTCTCTCTCTCTCTCTCAAAAATAAATAAATAAAATACATATATATATATTAAAGATTTTATTTATTTATTTGACAGAGAGAGATCACAAGTAGGCAGAGAGGCAGGCAGAGAGAGAGGGGGAAGCAGGCTTCCCACTGAGCAGAGAGCCTGATGCAAGGCTCTATCCCAGGACCCTGAGATCATGACCTGAGGCAAAGACAGAGGCTTTAACCCACTGAGCCACCCAGGTGTCCCAAAAATAAATAAATAAAATATTAAAAAATAAAAAAATGCTGAACCTTACTAGTAATCAGGGAAATGCAAATTAAAGAAATAATAAGATTTTTATACCCATCATATTATCAAAACTAAAAAAAAAATCCGAGGAGTAATTTCTCCATACCTTTTATAGTTGAAGATACACATATATTATAATTCACAAATTCTAGTTATCTAACTGGAGAAAAAATGGCATATATGCAAAAGAAATGTAAAGATAGCATTTTTTTGCCACACTATAATGTTGAAAATCTGGACAAAACCTCACTAGAGTTCAATAATAGACCTAGAACATAAATTGGGATTAATCCTACAACCAAAATACTACTTAGAAATTTAAATGAATGACTCAGATCCATTTACCTTCATGGAAAGTTATGAAAAACATAATGCTGAATGAAAAAAAAGGAGGTAAAATAATTTCTGTCAAATGTCAAAGCCTATAAAATACTAGAGTACATTGATTTCTATTTATGTGCCAATGCCCATGTCTATCCATATCTACTCATCAATCTCTCAATATTATCTAAATCTATATAACAAAACCTGAAATGATTAACATTAACCTTAGGGTAATAACCAAATCCTCAAATCATATTTGTTACTGAAAACAAACAACTAAGGAACTATGGTAAAATAATATCTATCTTAAAACTAAATGTGGATCATCATATGTTGCATTGTTTTTGATTCCTTTATATATATGAAGAATATCTCATGATGGGAGAAATGGAGTCTTAGAGTGAGACTTTATTGTTTAGCTAGAAATGTTATATATATGAAGACCTGGATTTGTTCGAGTCCCAGTTCTGCCTCATGTGCTTTATTCAATAAAGATAATAGAAACTTTCCCTTGGTTATTTCAAGAATCAGTGAGATCCAATGAGACCTAGTGTATACCTGTGAAAATGTCTATTGTTATAAGTGGTAAAATACTATGTAATGCAAGATAATATTTCAATCAGAAGTATGTATATCTTGTAAAGTTTTCTCACTTGTGAATTAGGGAGAAAAAAGAATCTTTTAAAATCAGAGAATATTTTTTCATCCACATCCAAATGAAAGATAGTCTGGAAAGATTCTTAAAAACTATAAAGTAATGGGTCTCTTACCTCAAGCTCACTATCTGGACTATTTGGAACAAATATAGAACAAGAAATTAAACATTAAAGGCAAACATGAGGGGTGCCTGGGTGGTTCTGTCAGTTAAGAGGCTCACTCTTGATTTTGATTCAGGTCATGGTCTAAGGACGGTGAGAGCCAGCAGTGTAGGACTCTGTGCTACTCTTGAGATTCTCTCCTCCCCCTCCCTCTATTCCACCCCTTGCTATCTCTCTATCTATAATAAATAAATAAACCTTAAAACTAGGCAAAACAAAAAACAAACATATGAATCCAACTATATGTTATTCTGGAAAAAGGAAAACTATGGAGAAATGTAAAATATCAGTGTTTGCCAGGGGTCTAATAAGGAGGGAGTAGGAGAAGGATGAAAAGGTAAAGCACAGGAGATTTTTAGGGCAATGAAACTATTCTGTATGATACAGTAATGTCGGACACATGTCCTTTTGCATTTGTCAATATCCATATTATGTATAACACAAATGGTGAAGCCTAATGCAAACTATGGACCTTAGTTAATAATGATGTATTAATACTGGCTGATCAATGATAATGAATAGATCACCCTAATGAAAGATGTTAATAGGAGCAGGGAAGAGAGACTGGATATTTGGGAACTTTGTACTTTGTGATCAACTTTTCTGTAAATCTGAAACTGCTGTGAAAAACCAAGTGTATTAATCTAAAACAAACACAAATGTATAGCGCCTAAATTAAAACCACAATACTCAGGCTCTAAGCAGATTTCTGTTTCTCATATATGAGGAGCTCAGGCATTCTCTCATGGCATCTTTACTCCTGTTTTAGTTTTAATTTTAAAAAATTCAGGATACTGATTTCCCATTTAAATTGTTAGAAAGGGTACATTCAAGGAAAGAAGAAACTTATTTACAATAACAATTTTCATCTAGTGGAAAGAAGTGACATTTGAAGGCCTGTCAGTATAGCTCAGCTACTATATGCATTAGCTGCTTTCTAATTGCCACCCCCATCCTCCCCAGTAGAACCTCCTGGCTGCCCTTGAACTGTTTCTAGAAACCTTCTACCCCCAGACTCCCCAGGATCCATCAAATACAGGATTAATACATGTCACCCGAAAGGCCTTCAAGGATGGCTTCACTGTGACCGAAGCATCTCCTGATTGGTGTCTTTGCCTTATTTGTTGCTGAAAGTTTTGAATATCAGGCATGAATATAAGAACTCAAAGAGGTAGAGCAATTTGGAGGAGATTTAGAATAGAGGTGAGAAAGCAACCAACACAGGTGAAAAATGAAGACTGCAATATTTGGAAATATGTATAACTTTAGAAATCTTTATTTTTTTATTTTTAGATTTTTTAAGATTTTATTTGGTTATTTGAAAGAGAGAAATCACAAGTAGGCAGAAAGACAGGCAGAGAGGGAGGGGGAAGCAGGCTCCAGCTGAGCAGAGAGCCTGATGTGGGGGTCCATCCCAGGACCCTGAGATCATGACCTGAGCTGAAGGCAGAGGCTTTAACCCACTGAGCCACCCAGGCGCCCCTAGAAATCTTTATTCTTTTAACTTCTGTAATGCTTTACAGTTTTTGATGTGATAACGTAATGAGTCAAACAGGAAAGGTTAAGTTAGCTTCCACATGTTCTTTTTTCTGAAGCTAGGAAAGTACTTAAATTTCTTTGGAAATAATTGTATCTGATTTTTTTTAAATATGTATTTTTTTAAATATGAATTGTCCACATCTCCTTGAGATCTTCTGGGTGCTCTCATATTGAACTTCACTGTAACTCTGGGGTGTGGAGTTTAGACTGCCTCTTTATAGCTCTGTATTTCTGGAAGGCCAGCAGTGGTAACTTAGTCATCATTGTATCACAAGTACCTAAAATAGAGTGGACACAAAGTACTGAATAGATATTTGTCAAAAGGTATAACTTTGATTTTCTTGAAAAATTTAATTGTTTGGATTTCTTTTGTTAATGATATTATATAAACTGAATTTTTAAAGGAAAAAATTACAGAATATAGAAAAAAATCTTAATTTTTTTTTCAGATGAAAGAATTGTCAACATGCAAGTTCAAACACTTACAAAATTCAAAACAGTTACTAATGTTGTTGGATATTTAAAGGGCTTGACATCTCCAGGTAAGTAGAGCTGAAATTCTACATGTATTTATAATCTACTAAACCCATAAGAAAATGCTTTGTAACAATGTAAGAGCATAATTAAATGCATTTCTTACTTTAGATGTAACTAGTTCATAACACTCCAAGAGTGAATCAGTATGAAACCAAGAAGTAAGTCTTTATTTTCTTTCTTACTCTCTTCACAAATAAATCAAAGTAGAGAGTATAAGGGAAAACAAAACAAAACAAAATGAGAAAACAGAATTTAGGCTTAATAAATTGGCATTGCCTCATGAAGAAAAGCTATAAAAACCAATTTTGTTTGTTTGTTTGTTTTATTTGCTTATTCTTCACTATAGCATAACCCCTGGAGTTTTTACTCTTATCAAGAAAGGACCATTTAAGAAAGAATATATTTTAGTTTTAATGGTGTCTTTAAAAAATAATAATAAAAGTTTTTGTCTCCAAAATCTAATCTTTCAGTGCTAATCCATGTTCTTTCTCTGACCCTTGGTCCACTGACAGTTCTGCCTAATGTCTGCATGACTTTAGGTTTTGAAGATGCTTATGAAAAAATCACCCCGTTAAATTTTAAATAATTTTATACCTTGCTCTGGGATGTTCATGGCATCTTCAGATAATATTATGCAGGCTATAAATGTAAAATTAGCTCTAATAATTAAGATACTCATAGCAACACTTCCTTTTTTTTAAGATTTTATTTATTTATTTGACACAGAGAGAGATCACAAGTAGGCAGAGAGGCAGGCAGAGTGAGAAGGGGAAACAGGCTTCCCGCTGAGCAGAGAGCCCGATGCGGAGCTCGATGCGGAGCTCGATCCCAGGACCCTGAGATCATGACCTAAGCCGAAGGCAGAGGCTTTAACCCACTGAGCCACCCAGGAGGCCCATAGCAACACTTCCTAATGCATTGAGGCTGAGCCACATCTTGCTGTGTGAAAGCTTGGCATGCAGGGTAGAATGCAGCAGTCTGGGTGGCACACTTGTACCACTTTTGTTAATTTGGTAGGGATATTTACTCCGGTTCTCCTCGGAGAATTATTTTTCTCCACAACTTTAGCAAAATTGACCCCGTAACTGATAACCCAGAGAATTCTGAGATCAAGTTTTACATCTCCCCAAGTTGCCAGCCAACTCTTAGAAAATTTATGGAAGATTCATATTTTCTCTGATTTTTTAACAGTAGCAATGTTGAACAATCTCTGATTTTAATGTCTTTAAATGCAAGATATAAATAGGTTTGGAAATTGTCATGGGCTGCATTTCAACTATTTCAACAAATTTCCATCATAAGAATCTCTAATTGAAGCACCAGAAATATTTATCATCATTGCTACATCTACTAGTTTTACAGAAAAACCAAGTTGTACAAAACTATACTAGCTTGAGGGTAAAAGAGCTTTCCTGATTGAAATTCAATATAGAGAAAAATCAATTTCTTAAAATCAATTTACCTGTAGTATTCTTCAGTGTATGATAAGCAAAGCTTCCCAAATTTTGTTTATTTGAATTCTACATGAAAATATTGGCTGTTCATTCACATGATTTTCTTATTTAATGGCTCTGAAAATTAGAAACAATCATTAAGGCTTTTGGATATGGTTTATCCAAAATACAGATAATCTCAAGCAGAACTTTCACACATATCTGGGAGATGAGTAAATAAACTTACTGAGTTTCAACATTTGCAACCACCCTGAATATACCATTAATTAAATTTTGATAAAATGTTGGCAAATCAAATTCATTGCTGGTTCTAAAACAGTGTGGAAAACTAGAATAACTTCACGCAATGATTTCCCATCAAATAGCTTTCTGATGCCATGAAGTAAAGGAGTAATTCATTTATTGGACACACAAGTAGTACTTATTATGTGTCACTGTTCAAAGTGCCTTACCACTTAGTAACTAATTTAAAACTCAAAGCAAGGGGTGCTTGGGTGGCTCAGTGAGTTAAAGCCTCTGCCTTCGGCTTGGGTCATGGTCTCGGGATCCTGGGATCAAGCCCCCCATTGGGCTCTCTGCTCAGCGGGGAGCCTATTTCCCCCTCTCACTCTGCCTGCCTCTCTGCCTACTTGTGATCTTTCTGTCTCTCTATCTGTCAAATAAATAAATGAAATCTTTTAAAATAAATAAATAAAAAATAAAACTCAAAGCAAGTGAATGATGTATGTGGTATTTGTATTTTCAGTATATACTTGAAGAAATCAAGGCATAAAGGCTTAGATAAGCTTTCCAAGGTCACACAACTAGTAAATCGAATAGCCTGGACCCAAACCCAAGCAGGCTGGCCTCAAAGTCTACACCACTGAGCTCTGGGACATCTCTGAATAAAATGACACTCAGTGAAGAAATCTTTTTACACAGATGTATAGGATTACTTGGTGAAATAAATATAGATCTATACCAGTAACATTCAGTGGCAACAAAATCAGAGGAAACTAGAGTTTTATTCTATCTTATTATTGACAATAGTCAGTAAGGTACATTGAGCAGGCCCCATTCATGTGTCATGGAGGTCTTTTTATGTTGTTTCTAATGGATTTTGTATAATTATGTGAAATATGTGAAAAGAAAACTTTTACAGTAGTTGGATGACTTTTGATGTTGATTTTTTTTTTTTTTCCTTTCAGGGAAATGAGAGGAGCTAAGACTATAAGCTGGAAGCTGTAATTAATTCCCTAAATACTTCATTTATTTCAAAATCCATATATGACTACCACATTACTTAATATTTACAGCTACTGAATAACTGCTCCCTCAAATGTATTATAGTTCATTAATATTTACTGAGCATACGTGCATTGTTTATAGGGCACTTCCCACTATGATTCTGGAAAAATGTTAGATAAAGGTTTCATTGTGGCATATTTGTATGCTTCATTAATTAATATGCATGTTGCAAAGGACAGTAAGGATCTAAGCTTTGGAATCATAATTGAGTTCAGCAGCTGCCTCTGCTTTGATATACACAGATGTGTGAATCACGACAGTGGGTGAAAAATGTTAAAGTAGTCTTAATTATTAGGACAATTTTACATAATGATGCTCATTTGTGCAACAGGATAATGTAAATGTCATTAAACTTATTGTTAAGGATTATATTTTGTTTTAATGGCCCTTGTCTCCTTCTGTTTCCAGACCGGTATATCATAGTTGGCAGCCACCATCACAGTGCATATGGTTCTTTCGGACAAGAATGGGCCAGCAGCACTGCTGTAATCACTGCTTTTATCCAGGCTTTGATGTTAAGAGTTAAGAAAGGGTGGAGACCAGACCGCACAATTGTTTTCTGTTCATGGGGAGGAACAGCTTTTGGCAATATTGGCTCATATGAATGGGGAGAGGTAAATGCACATTAATTACTATGCTTTTCCTGATCTCTTGCACTCTATTGTCTTCTAAAGTTGACAAAATTAAGTTCTGAAGACAGAGATAAGAATGTACCTTTCAACCAAGCTGTCCTATCTGCTAACTTGCTGAGATCGCCTATAAGAACGAGGGGGAATTAGACCCTAGTGCATTGTGTATGATCTGCAACTATCTTACTCCTGTTGCTCCCAGACCTACAGACTCTGATATACCCCCAGTTGTGTTTACCAGGTTATTGTTTCTCCTTAGATAGGTTGATAGTTACTGGAGAAGAAAAGATCAGGTAATTCATACGGCTATTTTTTTTTTTTTTTTTAAGTTTCTGGCAATTATCTGGAATTAGGAAGCCGTCTCCTATGTTAAATATCTACTAACATAGCATCGTACCATATCTATACAATATGTAGCTTGGCCTCAAAATAGTAGTTTCTTTCCTTCTCACTCCCTCCACTGCATCTTCCTTCTATTCTTACGCTTCTTTCCTACAAATCTATTAATCTACCTTCCTACCTAAACTATCTTAGGAAGCCTTTGTCCAAATGAAATCTAGTATGCAATGAGTCATAGAATAGCACTAGAATGTTTAAGTTTCAAATGCTTTTGATAGGTCTGTGTTTCACAGATATACTGTATTTTTAATGGGATAGATCAAATGATATTGAATTGATGACATATTAAAAACAATAAAAACATTTTAAAACTCTTAGATATTCTATTAACTCGATGATTTCTTTTTTAAAAAAGAGGGTTGGGGTGCCTGGGTGGCTCAGTGGGTTAAAGCCTCTGCCTTCAGCAGGTCATGATCTCAGGGTCCTGGGACTGAGTCCCGCATCGGGCTCTCTGCTCAGTGGGGAGCCTGCTTCCACCTCTCCCTCTGCCTGCCGCTCTGCCTTCTTGAGATCTCTCTCTGTCAAATAAATTAATAAAATCTTTAAAAAAAAAAGAGTGTTAGTGGAAAAATGTAGGAAAAAAATCCATACAATTTTATCGAGGAAAAAAAAAACTATCTGATATTATAGTTTTTTTACTTTCTCAGCTTCGGAGAAAAAAAAAAACCCTAAATATCTATTGGGAAATTCTTGTATTTTATTTTTTATTTAAATATTAAAAAAAAGATAAAATGTCTATTGACCATAAAGAAAATATCAAAAAGATACACAAAAGAAAATAGCAAGTGTCTTTTTTTTTTAATTTTTTTTTAAAGATTTTATTTATTTATTTATTTGACAGAGAGAGATCACAAGTAGGCAGAGAGGCAGGCAGAGAGAGAGGAAGCAGGTTCCCTGCTGAGCAGAGAGCCCGATGTGGGCGTGATCCCATGACCCTGAGATCATGACCTGAGCTGAAGGCAGAGGCTTTAACCCACTGATCCACTCAGGTGCCCCTTTTTTTTAATTTTTAAAAAATATTTTATTTATTTATTTGACAGAGAGAGGGGTACCTGGGTGGCTCAGTGGTTAAGGCTCTGCCTTCGGTTCAGGTCATCATCTCAGAGTCCTGGAATGGAACTCCCAGTAGAGTCGGGCTCTCTGCTCAGCAGGGAGCCTGTTTCCCCCTCTCCCTCTGCCTGCTTCTCTGCCTACTTATGATCTCTTTCTCTGTGTTAAATAAATAAATAAAATCTTTAAAAAAAGAATATTTATTTGACAGAGAGAGAGATCACAAGTAGACAGAGAGGCAGGCAGAGGGCTGTGGTGGGGAGGAAGCAGGCTCCCTATTGAGCAGAGAGCCAGATGTGGGGCTCTATCCCAGGACCCTGAGATCATGACCTGAGCCAAAGGCAGAGGTTTTAACCTACTGAGCCACCCAGGCACTCCACAAGTGTCTTTTTAATTTGAAGAAAAAGTAGTCTTAACAATGGAAAAATTTTAGGGTAAAATTTATCAAGTTAGACTTGTTGCAAATTAGAATATTTTTCATGCTCAAATTAGTTGTGTGAATATTTGTTTCATATTCAAAAGAACTAATTCAAATGAATAAATTCTATTCCTGAAAGAAACTTTAAAATTATGACAAATTTTTAGATTGAAAATGTAATAGCTGAACCAACTTCTCAGACTTTTATTCCAAATTACTTACTTTAAAGACATAAATAAGTTAAAAGGCAATTTGGGGAATATATTTGTGATCTGGGCTCATTTTAGTATTTTAGAATATTTTTCATCATAAAACAGTATTTTAGTTTTCTTGCAATATTAAGGTACATTTTAAAAAGCGTGTCTTAAAGATTTTCAAATTCCAAAAATTTATTCCTCTATATCATATAGACTTCTCCATATCTGTCTAGTAACTTTCACATTAAATTTATGTTAATCCTAAATTAGCACATATAGTTCTAAGCTTTGTTCTGAAAGTTGGCTTGTCCTACATTAGTAGTTCCTAACTTATATATCCTGAGTTATATAACTTATGTATAAGTTATATATATAACTAACTTATATACCCTATGCATGGAGAAGTGCATTGCAAAAAGTCTTTGAATTTATTTGACCATCAAACACCACAGCCTGTAAATTGGATCAATAATGTGGCCTTGTATGTATATAGGCAATTATATTTAAAAATTGAGGAGATTAAAAAAATTGGGATTTTTTTGTATTTGATAAAATAGAAATTTATTTATAATTTTACTTGATTCATATTATCTTTTGGTAATTTTATAGTTTTCTCTATCAGCAGATACAAATAAAACAACTAAAAAACCTATAATATGGGAGCCCATATGGAAAAATATTTATGTTAGAAAAAACTGTTCCTATTAAAAAATAGTAGGGACTGGTATCCTAACGTTTTTATGTATGTGTGTATGCATGTTTGACAACTAGTTATCCATTCAGTCACTTTCTGGCTTTTTCCATTACTAGGTAGACAAAGATACAGGAGTGAAGAAAATGTGAAAAACATATAAATTTGATTATTGACTTATGGAGTGTGCTCTGTAAAATCATTATATCTCAGAAGAGCATTACAATACTGTTCATGAAGCTATTTTGTAACTATCTGGTTGAGAAGGAATTTAGAAAACTATTGGTTTTCCTGTTCTGTCTACTTTTATCAAATCTACTCCTGAGAACAAAACATTTTCTTTCAGGCTGAAATCAATTTATGCTCTAACCTAATTTCCTAGTGAAGATGAGTGAGGAAAACACTTGCTGATGTGTCATATTGCCCTATTTAATTTTGCTTACCCAGGAAACCCTTGAAACTCACAGTTGTAATTAAAAAGATTAGGTGATATTGGTTAATAAACTTAAAACTGGAATTTATAGTGATACAGTTATAATAGAAGTGACTCAATAATGATCTTGATCCTTGAGGAAAATTATCACATTTTACTAAATAATCAGTACCATTTCTAAATAAAATAGTACCATTTACTAAATGAAAAGTATCTTTTCTTCTTTTGAAGATTCTTCATTTTTTACAGGCGACTGTGGAAATTACCACAGAATTTATAGTCAGAAATCCTGACTTTGAATTCTTTCTACCATAAAACTTTGTGGCATTAGGCAAGATTAACTTCTCCAAGACTTGATTCTTCTGCACAAGTATTAATGCGAAGTTCTCAAGAGTGTTAAATGGACTAAAATATATACAGTGTCTATGTGCTAGTGTGTAAATAGAAGCTGTTTTGCCATAGTACTTGTGGGACATTCTTTTTTCTAAAAAAGGGACATTTTTTTAAAAACAATATTATGTGCATAGTATTTAAGCTTCAGTTTATCATTCCTGTCCATTTAAAACATTCATTTTCAATGAAATGTCTTCACCTCTCTTACAAAGTATAGCTGAATTTTCAACTTAAAGTAAGAGTCATATACTGATTTGCTAGGGAGACAGGCTCTTGAGGTCTTATATGTCATGGTGTTGGAGGAAGAAAGGTAAGGTCCTAAGACACGAAGTAGGACAGTTTTTAGGTCATTTATATAGAATTGTCACGATGATGACTAGTCATTAAATATTTATGCAAAAAAGCAGGAACATAACAGAACACGGTCTTAGCAACACCTTATTAATAGGCTCAGCGGTCTTTAGTTTTGGGGGATAGGGCCCAGCAAAGAAGTAGAAGAACTATTCTGCTAACATCATTTTATGCTACTCATGTGCATAAAATGTATCAGGTTTTATTTCAGGTAATATGTACAAGAACAAAGGTGTATTATGTCCCATTTTTCTCAGAATAAAGAGCTACTGCATGTGAAGATTAGCTCATTGTCTCAAAGGAAAGGCCTAGTTTGATTAATCACTGAAGTAGTTTACCCATGTCTGTTTTCTAATTCAGTAACTATAAAATTAAGTGCTGTGGCTGGAGCAAACTTTCCATTCTGTACTCTAAAGTTGAATCTTATACCAGCTTAACCATTTAAGAACATTTTCTTTTAAGCTTTTAGTTTCTTCAGGAACATACTTAAAAATATTGTCATGTGTGGTATGTAACTCCTTATCCCTTTTATTTAAAATCCTTTTATGACCTTTGTACACTCTAATAGAGTACATTTTTTAAAACAATAGTTGTGTAATGTAATGATTTTAAGTAGGGAGTGTTTATTATTCAATACATAACTGATAAAGTAAAATCTGTTACTTTTATTTAATGTTTTTTTTTGTTTGTTTGCTTTGGTTTCAGGATTTCAAGAAGGTTCTGCAGAGAAACGTTGTAGCTTATGTTAGTCTCCATAGTCCCATAAGGGGTAACTCAAGTCTACATTCCATAGCTTCACCATCTCTTAGGCAACTGGTAATAGAGGTAAGATGAACTACTTTTTAATAAAATGATTATGCACAACTGCCTATTTGATACAATTTGAGAAATTATATAAATTGTCTTGATGTTTTCATTTATATTTAATATGGCCCAAACCATCTGTTTTAAGAAATAATCTGTGGCTTATTTTTTTATAAATATTCCTTTAATCAGCTTTTTATCTTCTGCAATTCTGCACTTGCTATGGTGATAGTTGTAGATAGAATTTTACAGTTACAGAGACCATATGTAAAAATATAAATTTATTTTTTAAAAATTGATTTTAGTTCTCAAGTTCCCAATTCTGTTAATCTTGATACTTTTTGGTAAACTTGGTTACTTTTAGACTTCCTCTCCCTCGCTCACGGTTTGAGCAGATTTGAGACCCGCCCTATCTTTTCGACAACATTGTAAGCCCCCTAAAAGCGGGATCTGTGTCTAGTTTCTAGAATATAGTGATAACTAATTCCAAGATATTTAGAAAATATTATTTAAAAAATACTTATGGGAAAGGATAGCATGCATTTTCGTATAGAGTAACTTGAAAAAGAAATCATGTGGCTTGTGATAATGTTTCACTAGCGTTATTTATTTAAAAAATATATTTTTTTAGTCAATCTGGGTGCTCTTGGGTGGCTTAGTCAGTTAGCATCCAACTCCTGACTTCCTCTCAGATCACAATCTCAGGATCCTGAGGTTAATCCCCAAATCAGGCTCTGCCCTGCTCACAGAGTCTGCTGGAGATTCTCTCCCTCTGCTCCTCCCCCTGCTCAAGCTCACTCGCATTCTCTCTCTCTCTCTCTCTCTCAAATAAATAAATAAAATCTTTAAAAATATTAGTCACTTCTGGCCTATTTCAAAGAGGTTTTCAGAACATCTCTCCTGTTTATTAGTTGAGTTCATTTTTATTTTTGCATTCTTTTTATGACTTATATACTGCAGATAAAATGATATGTGTTATTTCTCAGAATGAAAGTAATAAAGTCACCACTGGGGGGTGGTTTTCTCCCAACCTGAAGGGTTATTGGTGTATATTAGAAATGACCTTTCAGATGCCCACAGAGTTTCCAGGGAGTATCATAGAAACTGAACTAGATAATGAACGATGCCTTAGTTTAGCCATAATGCCTGACTGAAATGTAATGCAAACTAACATTTTATGACTTTCATAAAGTATTTTCTAGTTTAATAGTTTTCATCGACATTTCCATATGTAGTATTATAAAGAAGACATTATGAAAGATGAAATAGATAAATCTGTACATTTGAGATCAGCAAAACCCCAGTGTGCATGTCCTAAATTATATCCAGTTCTGTAAGTGAATTCCTCATGTGCTTTGTCCTGATTTGCATTCTATGACTCTCTTACCTGCCTTGAAAAAAAATCAAAAGAAGAAATTCAGCAGCAGATGACTGTCTTAAAAAGTTAAGATATTTCTGTACAAGAGAGTGATCAGGAAGAAAGTATGAGCTCAAGTATCTGGCAACTGGGGAGGGTTAGTTCAAAATTTGTCTTCCTTTTTGCATGTTACCATATTTGTAATTTGATAACTCTGGAAGATAAATAATCATTGAAATTCATAACCAAATAGAAATAACAAACTATTAAGGACTATCAAATCTAGAGAAATATCTATCTATAGAAATGTCTGAGAATATACTGTTTTTTTAAAATTTCTTTGCACATCTTAGAGAAATGTAAAATATTAGCATTTAATGCTAATTTTCTAAAAGTATAGTATAGTTTATCAATAATGAATATTGACATGAAAGATGTACCTTCATATCTCCTTGGGGGAGGAATCTTTTTACTTGATAGTTAAAAATGTTTCTATACTAATCTAAGAATTAGTATATAAATTCTAGTTTATTCAAAGAAAATACCCTTTCAGTTGAGAGAGAGCATACGTATGCTCTATAGGACAAATTAGAAAGGTAGGATTATTACAAATTCAAACAAAAGCATATGCAATTTAAAAAAGTGGGAATTAACTATCTACATTGAATTTTATTAACACAAAATATATATATATATATAGTAATTTAAATTATATTTGTATACAATATTTTAATGCCAGATATTTTTCTTTAAAATATATAAACTCACTTAAAAATATAAAGGTGAAGAGAACTGAAGGTAACAAAACCTCACAGTAATTTATATAATTTAGAATAATTTAGTGAAATTTAAAAAAGAAAGATTTTAAATGTTTCCTTCAAAAAATAAAAAGAATGAGGGTGCCTGGGTGGCTCAGTTGGTTCAATGTCTACTCTTGATGTTGGCTCAGGTCATGATCTCAGGGTCATAAAATCAAGCCCCTGTCAGCCTTCATGCTTAGCAGGGAGTGTGCTTGAGATTCTCACCCTCTTCCTCTGCCCCTTCCCCCCTCAAATATATAAATAAACCTTTTTTGTAGAAAAAGGAACTGATTATAACAGAAAATAAGTAACTTTACTTGCAAAGACATTTTATCAGTCTTCAAAACCTTCATATTTTATCAGTTTACTTAAGACTGTTACCATTTACAAATACATGCTTCATATAATCTAGTGTAAACCAAACAAAAGCAATTTAAAAATGATTTTTCTACAAAGAACAATATTTTTTATAAAGTATGATGACTAAATTGTGGATGACATAAAATTATACAGAATATACTCTTGTATAGCAACATACAGAATAAAAAAATTCTCACTAAGTTCATGTGGTAGAAATAAATATATCAGATGGACTTTAAAGATTAGTTACAGTACTGCATTTATCTATTTATTTATTTATCTTTAAATTCAGTTAGCCAACATATAGTACCTCATTAGTTTCTGATGTACTATTCAATGTACTGCATTATTAAAAAAAAAAAACTAGACACATATAGGATTTTTTAATGGTATAAGCTTGATAAAAACAAAACTGAAATGATTGCCCTAAATCAAATATCAGTTGAAATTTCATTTTTAATATGTTATTCCAGTTAAGGAAGATTAATATTTTATCATCCTTGGTCTATTAGACCTTGGTATGCTATAGTTTTTGTTTAAGTTAGACTTAATAGATGAATTGAAATAATGATTCACATACAGTAAAATTCTCCCTTTTTTTTTTAAAGATTTATTTACTCATTTGAGAGAAAGAGAGAGTGCATGTAAGCAAGGGGAAGAGCAGAGGGAGAAGGAGAGAGAGAATCTCAAGCAGAATGCCTGCTGAGCACAGAGCCCCACATGGAGCTCCATCCCACAGCCCTGAGATCATGACTTGGGCAAAAACCAAGAGTCGGATGCTTAACCAACTGAGCCATCCAGACACCCTAAAATTCTCCCTTCTTAAGTATACAGGTTGATGTACAAGGATATAAACATCATTACAATCAAGATATACAGTATTTCCATACCCAAAAAGTCCTATCATAGCCCTTTGTGTTCAGTGTCCCCTCTTTATTCCTAGTTCCTAGCAAAGACTCATCTGATTTTGCCCAAATGATTTTCTCTTTCAGAATAGCATAAACAATGAAATCCTTAAGTATGTAGTCCTTTTTGTGTGGTTTCTTTTCCTTAGCATAATGATTTTTAAAATATGTCCGTGTTGAAAGGAGAACCCTCTTACACTGTTGGTGGGAATATGAACTGGTGCAGCCACTCTGGAAAACAGTTATAGAGTTTCCTTAGAAGGTTAAAACTAGAGCTATGACCCAACACTTGCACTACCAGGTATTTACCCAAAGGATACAAAGGGGCACATGCACCCTAGTGTTTATAGTAGCAATGTCCACAATAGCCAAATTATGGAAAGAGCCCAGATTTCCATCTACAGCTGAATGAATAGAGAATATATATATATATATATATATATATATATATATATATATATCCCAATGGGATATTACTCAGCCATCAAAAAGAATGAAATCTTGCCATTTGCAATTATGTGGATGGAACAAGAGGGTATTTTTTTTTTAAGATGTTATTTATTTATTTGTCAGAGAGAGAGAGAGAGTGCACAAGCAGGGGAAGAGATAGGCAAAGGAAGAAGTAGGCTTCCTGCTGAGCAAGGAGCCCAATGAAGGACTCGATCCCAGGACACCAATAACCTGAGCTGAAAGCAGATGCTTAACCAACTGAGCCACCAAGGTGTCCCTACAGGGTATTATGGTAAGCAAAATAAGTCAGTCAGAGAAAGAAATATGGTATGATTTCACTCATATGTTGAATTTAAGAAACACCACAAATGAACATAGGGGAGGGGAAGGATACATAAAATCAAATAAAAACAGAGAAGGAGGCAAACCATAAGTGATGCTTAATCATAGCAAACAAACTAAGGATCTCTGAAGGGAAGGTGGGTGGAGGGAAGGGGTAACTGAGTGATGGACATTAAGGAGGGCACTTGATGGAATGAGCACTGGGTGTAATATGCAAATGGTGAATCACTAAATTCTACCCCTGAAGCTAATACTGCAGCATATGTTAACTAAATTGAATTTAAATTAAAAAAAGTAAAAAAAAAAAAAGTTCATGTTGTTACATGTGTCAGTAGTTTTACAACAAGAATAACAAGTCAGTCATGTCTAGGTTGAATGCATTACCTCTGGAGCTCTTTCTTCAGCTTGGTACTCTAACTTTAATTTTGAAATGAAGAGGAATTAAACCATTGAATTTAGAAAAGAAGCCATTTCTCTGAAATTAGCCTACTAAATTTGAATTAAATCATCCTGAGTGGAGGAGTGCCTGGGTGGCTCAGTTGGTTAAGTGTCGAACTCCTAATTTTGGCTCAGGTCATGATCTCAGGGTCGTGAGATCTAGCCTGGCGTCGGGCTCTACGCTCAGCACTGAGTCTGCTTGGGATTCTGTCTCTCTCTCTTCCTCTGTGGATGTCTTCCTCTGTAAAGGATCATTTGAGCCTTTTACCTATTAAAGAAAAAGTATTTTACCTATAAAAAAAGAGTTCTTTATGTATTCTCAATTCAAGTCTTTTGTTGGTTATATATTGTGAAATCTTCTTCCAGTCTGTGACTTGACATTTCATTCTCTTCCTGGTAGCAACACACCTTAATTATTAATCTTATGGAAATCTTCTAACAGTATTTCTTGTTCCATATCTTATACAAAACATGGTGAACTTAATTTAGTAGCAATGTTTAAAGAGCATTATAAACCTTTATTATCCTGTCATTCACAAACATTTTGAGTCCTTACTCTCCCTCTCTCTCTCAATCTGTATATGTATATACACACATGCATATACAGGTACTCACTTAGGCCTCCTAAATGAGTAAAGAATAAAAGATCTTCATTAAGATCCACTTTTTTATAAGAAAACGCTTTCTTGAAAACAATTTCCATTGATCCTTAAGTGTACAATAAAGGATACACAGATCAATGTCCTCTTAGTTAATGAAACACAACTGTCTTCATGCAAAGTCAGTTATGGAATTCAAGGTAAAATGAGATTTCTCTCCAAATAGTAATTTTAAATATTAGGATGCAACACAAACATACACATCCCTCTCTATATACACTGCTGTTTCACATTTACTTTTTGAAATTATCTTTCACAGTTCACAGAAGGTATTGATTTTGCCTTTAGAAAAACAGAATTTGATCATCCATATATTAGCCGGTGCTCTGTAAGTCTCAAGTAAATAGTGGTGAAATTTCTAAGAGGTTATTTTGGGCAAGCCTGAAGCATTTGTACATATGAAAGTAGTCAATCTAGCTATATTCTTCTTAAATGTCACTTTTGAAGCACCTGCCAGACACTGGCAAACCTGATCAAAACCAACTGATTGCATCAATATTATAAAACGGTCCACAGGATGGACAGTGTTGTTATTTTTTAAAGTCCCTGAAAAAAAAAAGGGGCAAGGATTTTCTTAGTATTACAGTGTTTTTAAAATTTTTTCATGTTTTATTTTTAATACCAAGAACTACCCAGCAGGAAATAGAGTCCATATATCTTAATTCAGCTTCATTCATTACAGCATTGAGCCCAGAACTAGACTACAGTATTACATCATTATGAATACCCCCAGCCTGTTACAGAGCTCTATAATATGATAAATATTTATAAAGAACCCAACTGTGTATGACATTGCTGTAGGTGTTGTCGGGAACACAATTAGTAGATGAGATGCCCCTGTTGCCTGGGAGCTTATGACTTTACCATGAACCTCAGACATGCATAAAGAGCTAAACTATAGGGGTGAGTAGTGATGTGTGCTCTGCGGGAATTCACAGGAAAGAGGCAATGAAATTGGTTCAATTCAGATCATTCATTATATAACAGTGGCAAAAAGGTTGAATATACTCAGAATCTTGAAGATATTTAGCCATCTGTCTTGTCAAAGCACAATACTTTGATCATGTAAACCAACTGCTCTTTTCCAGAACTACCCATGCTTCTTTTCAAACCACACAACCGATGTCCATTTCCATTTCCTCGCTCAAGTCAAGTGCAACTCCGTTATGCTTCTGACCTTTTTCTCTTGTGTTGAGGGGTACTAAACTGCCACGGCTGTGTCTGCTGCGGTACTTGTACAGTTTCCACTAAGTGCCACAGTGCTGGTTTCCATTCTGCCTCACCATGCCACTATTCCCTAAAGGGTAGAAACAAAACAGAGGAGACATGTCAGCACCAGAAGGTAATTGGTTCAAATGTGTGCATTTCTAGAAGCCTGATTTTCAAATAATAGAGTTATTAATTATTTTTTTCTCCTGTTTTTATTTTTATACACTGTGGAATTAGAATAACTAGCTCTAGCCTGCTAGGGCTCCCATAACAGAATACCACAGACTGGGGGGTTTAAAGAACAGAAATTTATTTTCTTCTACTTTTGGAAGCTGGAAGTCCAAGATAAGATTCAGGTAGGGTAAACTTTTCCTAAGGCTTCTCTCCTTGGCTTGCAGAGAGCCACTTCTCACATGGTCTTTTCCGTGTGCATTCTCATTCCTGGAGTCTCCTTTACTTCTTATAAGGACACCAATGCTATGAGATTAGGGCTCCTTCTTTATGTTCTCTTTTAACCTTAATGACCTTGTTGAAGTTCTTACCTCCATAAATGTGGTCACGTTGGTGCCTAGGTTTCAACCTATAAATTTTGGAAAGACACAATTTATGCAGAGTGGTAGAGTACAAAAGATACAGTGGTAGAATTTAAAAAGCTGTATTTTCTTTTTCTCTCTCTTTTGTTGGTAATTTTAATAGTGAGTACTGAAACAAAGCTTAATTTTTGTTCTACTTGCTATAAAACATGAAAGTAGAATTGACTTTGAAACATTCTCTATTGACTTGCCTTGCACGATACATGACATAGTTTTTGTTTGTGTATTTGGTTTTATTCTTGTTAGTTTTTATCTTTTGTTTATTTTTTAAGGAGAGAAATTCTCTGTGCTTTCTTGGTTGCAATAAATTACAATTCTTTTCAGTGGATTCTGCTTAATTCTACTTAATTTATCTTCCTTTCTGCCACTTCTACTACCCATAGCCAACTGAAGTGAACGTAAACACTAATAAACTGATCTAAAATCCTATCTTACACTAATATACCACTTCAATAAAGTCTCACATTTAAAATTGTGATTCTATTGGCAGATGAATCTATCTCCTAGGTTTACAATACTTTTCTTTGTGTTAAAACCAAGCAATCCTTCCAGTTTATTACTGTTTTACAAGGTTTTCTGTTCAGTGTAGGCTGACAATTTATAAATTCCTTTTTATTTAAATCTAGATATCAGGGGAAATCTTAGATTCTGGCTAAAACTCTGAATTTCATAAGGCAGCTGATTTAAATATTTGGATGACATAGCCAAAGAATAGTGCAAACAATTAGAGATATTAAAATATTAACAAATTTACTGTGAATGCATTCATGCAATCAAAATGAATATCATATTCCTAAATGGCTTTAGCTGGGTTAGTTTGAGTCTGTGACTTTTTGAGTGGTGTATGAGACACTAGACACCTACAAGACTCAGTAGAATGGCCATTTACTCAAAGGAATTATTAGTGAATCACCGTATTGGCAGGTTAGATAAAACTGCTTCATCTATACAGCATCATTAATGCAATATAATACACTTCACCATGTAAAAAACTGAAACTTAATCTGATGACTTTGTTGTCCTTTTCCCCAACTCGATATTTAACATATTTTAGTTAAAAACCTACCACTTATGTCATCGTTAATTATCTATATACAATTACAATAGTAATATTTTGTCCTTATGATGTATGACATTTTATTTAAAATTTCTGTGAGTAATGAAATTAATTTAAACAGACGTGGCGTCATGCTTTAAACAAACCATCTTTTTGGGGGTGCCTGGGCTCAGTCAGTTAAGCATCTTTTTTTTTTTTTAAAAGACACATTTATTCAGCGTCATGATCAGACTATTACATTTAGCAATCAACAGCATGGGTGCAAAAAAAAAATCTACATTAAAACCCTTTGTTGGAATGCTTTACACTTTTCACAGAACAGAAACTAAAATAACCTGTTATACAATTAGTCACAAATACAGTCCTCGAGTTTTTTGCCCTTGCACTTGAGTATTGTCTAAAACATGTCTTCTTTGTAGCAGCTAGGCCCTGCCACCACTGTGCTTGGCTGAGTTCACAAATCTGTTGTAACCTGTAGCTTCCCTGTCACTTCTCTGGCTCTCCTCCCCTGCTAAGCTTTGTTTCCTGGCAGTAATTAAAACCTTCTGCCACTGCCGTAGCTACTGCTGCTGCTGGAACCACCATAGCCACCTTGGTTTCGTGGTTTGGCAAAGTATTGGCCTGCACCACCATAGGGGCCAGAGCTTCTGCCTCCAAAATTTCCTCCTTTCATGGGTCCAAAATTTGAGGATTGATTGTTG